>CAOKZL010002271.1:0-216096 GCA_948472985.1 Iguana delicatissima | reverse complement strand
CCCAGACGTGGGACGTAAAGTGCTGGAAGGTTGAACTTCCGCGTCACTTGAAGTCAGGTTCATCCTGATCTCTTGTGGCTGTTGTTGGGTGCCTTCAAGTCGTTTCTGAGTTATGGCCACCCTAAGGAGACCCTATCCCAGGTTTTTCTTGGCAAGGGTGTCCAGAGGGGGTTCCTCTGAGGCCGAAAGAGTGCGACTTGCCCAGGGCCACCCACTGGATTGCCGTGGCTGAGCGGGGATTCAAACCCTGATCTCCGGACTCCAGCGCTCAAACCAGGATGGCACACTCGCACCCAATCCACAGGAAGCTGTAAATTAAAGACCGAAGCAAGACCTAAGAGGTTTTGGGTGCTTAATCGTGATGTCTCCCACTGCAGGGTAAGAGTCGTTGGGAAAGATCTGTGTCCCTCTGTGACCCCGTGAATTTCACAGAGAGAGAAAGAGAGAGAGGAGTTATTTGAGTGCTGGACCTTTGGGAGACCTTGCTCAGCCATGGAAATCCACTGGGCATCCTTCATTGAGTCCCACTCTCTCAGCCTCAGAGGAAGGCAATGGTGACAATCCTCCTCGGGAGATATCTGGTCAGGAAACCCAAGGGTGTCCATAAATCAGAAAAGACTTCAAGGCACCTAACAACCAGAAGAAGAATTTCACAGGGTTTCCCAAGCAAGGAAAGCTCAGAGGAAGTTCTTCTGAATCGTATTCCTTGGCGATCCCTCTTCCAAATAACCAACGTGACCAGCAAAGAATCTCCTTGCTGCGCAATGAGCGTGGAGAAAATATCAGTTCCTATTGGAAAGCCCAGGAATCCTCCCTTGGGAATAGGCAACATGTTGGCTTTCAAAGCAGGCTTGCACCTTCATCGGGCACAGATGGTAAAAATCTTGCCATTCTCACCATTTCATTAATATCCCACCTTTCTCCTGATAACAGGACCCGAGGGAGATGACAACATAGTTAAAAACACATGAAACGGTAACATTCATCAAGATACAAAGAGAAGATTTCAAACACTAAACGTATTTATGAGGTTAGAAACACTATGCATCAGAAAATGTATTAAAAGACTATACACACTTTGAAAACAGAACCACACGGCATCAAAAAATCATTGTGGGGGGCAGAATAATTTAAGGAAAATTTATATAGATATATAATACCATCAGTACCTGGAACGTGTCCAGAGGAGGGCGACCAAAACGGTGAAGGGTGTGGAAGCCCTGAAGCCCTATAAGGAATGCCTTATGGAGCTGGGGATGTTTAGTCTGCGGAAGAGAAGGTTGAGAGGGGACAGGATAGCCGTGTTTAAATATTTGAAGGGATGTCATGTTGAAGATGGAACAAGCTCGTTTTCTGCTGCTCCGGAGACGAGGACATGGAGCAATGGATTCAAGCTGCAGGAAAGGAGATTCCACTTGAACCTCAGGAAGAACTTCCTGACGGTCGGAGCTATGGAATCTGCCGCCGCCTCCATGGAGTGTGGTGGAGTCTCCTCCTTCTTTGGAGGTTTTTAGGCAGAGGCTGGGTGGCCATCTGATGGGAATGCTTTGATGGGTGTTCCTGCATAGCAGGGGGTTGGACTCCATGGCCCCGGGGGTCTCTTGATTCTCTATGATTCTATGATTCTACCTGATGAAGAAGCCAGTGTGCCTCAAAAGCTAGCATGATTGATTTTGGTTGGCCTGATAAAGGGGTCGCCACGCCGGGAATTTGGGCCACTGTTGTATTTTGTCGAGCGGCCAACTCCCCCCCCATCCCCGTCCTTCTGGGAGAAAAGGATGAGAACCAATGCTGCTCTTCCCCCCCTTTCTTAGACCGAATGAGGCTACAGGAGCCGAAGAAGGACGCTCCGGAGGTGGCCAAAATACCCAACCAGCCCCCCGCGACGGGGCAGCGCAGGTACCGTGTGGCAATCGTTCCGGATCTCTTCTGCTGGAGCGCTTTCGCGCCAGGGGTGGGCAAAGGTTTTGGAGACCCCCAGGGCTATTCCGTTTTTTCCTCCCAAAATGCCCCCAAAGGGGTGGGGGGCATTTCCCCCATCTTTGGAGCCTTCCTGGACCGCTAGGGGGGCAAAAGAAAATTCTGTAAAATTTTGCAAACAAAGTTTTGCGTCAAAATGCCCTCTGGGGGCCCAGAAAAGCCCCAAACCGTGCGCCCGTCTCCCCTGGAGGGTGTTTGGGGCATTTGGGGCCAGGTGAGGTGTGGATGCCACCCAGATTTGGCCCCCCGGTCTTCCCCAGTCGCTCCCCCCAGCAGTGGACGATGGTGGCCCCTCGATGCCACGTGAAGTGCCATCCAGGCTCCACCGCCCTATGGAATCCCGGGGCTGGTCGTTTCACGGGGGGCATCTAGAAGTCTCTGCCAGGGACCTCTTGCACCCCCCAAAACTCCCTGTGATGCTAGTGCACGTGGCCCGAAGTCATCTTTGGGGGGGGCATTTCCACCACGTCTGGAGCCTTCCTGGGCCTGCCGGGGGGCCAAAACAAAATGTGGGGACAAGCAGATAGCCCAGCAGAAGGGTCAGCAGCCCGGCTCTGCTCCAAAGGCCAAATTGCCACAATTAGGCAGCCCCCCCCTTATGCAATGGCTCCCTTTGGGCCCCGAGGGCGCAGTGTGGCTTACGAAGGTGGGCGTCCCCCCACGAAGCCTCCCAAGAAGCCTGCCGTGTGAAATGCCGGGTCTGTCCTGGAGACAGACAGACAGCGAAGCGCAACGGCAGACCCAGCGGGCTCCTGGGTGAGGCGGGCGAGTGGCCCAGACTGGCCGCGTATGGCATTCCCCGCCCGAAGAAGCGGCCACGGATATCTCAGGTGCTCTCGAAACAGGATGAGAAATCCACAGAGCAGGGAGGAGGAGGAGGAGGAGGAGGGAGAAGCTTACCCAAGGCTTTGGCTACGGCGGCTAAACGGCAGCCCTCGGAGCAGGTCCTTCGACTGCCGCTCCCAAAACTGCCTGGGAAGGGAAGGCCCCAGACTACGTTCGGCTCTTCCCCAGGCTCTGAGAAATGAAACCTCCGGGTTCTGGGAGCTGCAGCCCCAGAAAGGAACTTCTCCAAGCTCTGTCGAGTGGAGCCTCCAGGTTCAGGAGCAGTCTACTCTGGCTGGTAGCTTTTCTGCCCCTTCGTTTGGGGAGGGAAGGCCAGGGCACGGTGGGAATCAGACAGCCTCTTTTGCAAGGTTTCGGGGTGCAGAACCCTCTTGGGAGTATAGAAGAAGGCGAATAATTCCTCCTTCTATCCCCCTGCCCTTGCCTGGGCATTTGGGGGCCTCCCTTCTCTGCACCCGGGAGGGGGAGAGGGGGAACAAAAGGAAGGGGAGGCGGGCGGGCACCTTGCAAATAATCAGCCTCGCAAAGGTCAGGCCCGCGAACGTGGAGGGAGGACGGTACTTCGGAGTCACTGCTGGAGCGGCCGGCTGAGCCGCTGAGGCGCGCTCGCCTGGGAGGAAGGCGAGAGGGCCTGTGCCGATTTCCTTGCTTCCTCCCGTGTTTTCGCCTCCCCGGAAGACTTCGCCAGCGCTTGGCGCAGTGTGCGGGTTTTCCTTCCCACTTGAAAAGAAATAGGGCAGGATAGCTGGTCAGCCTTAGGGTTAGAAAGAATATTCGGAAGCACTTGCGACGAAAAGAAAGGCTTTTCTTAGCGGTGAAAAACTGACGAGGAGAATCTTGATGAGAACCGATGAGAATCTTCGCAGTTCGGGACTTATTTTGTGCAAAATTCACACCTGGTTCTTTTGCTCACTCGCTTTCTGTGGTTTCTGCTTTACTCCGCAGCGGCTAAATGGAACAGGGACAGAACTGCCTCACCTGGGAGCCGGACTGGGCTGGTGCAGGACAGAGACGCAGGGGCTCCCGAATCAGAAGCCCCCCAGCCAAGGCCCTTCGCGTGGCTCAGGAGGAGGAGGAGGAACCCCCAAGGGGACGATGGTCTCCTTTTGATCGAAGGGCCAAGACTGTCTCCACCGGCTTCTCCTTGTGCCCCAGCAGGTCTGTCCACACCTGGCTTTTCTCTCCTCAGTCCGTCGCACGCTCCCTTCCATCGACGAAAAAGCAAAAGTTGCAGATCGGGAGGGGAAAGCCAAAGGCCATCTAGTCCTGCCCCTTCTTCCAAGCGTCACAACGAACAAAGAGCCAGCCCCTGTTGAAAGACATCCAAAGGAATTTGTTCATTCCACTGTCAAATTCGTTCTGTCTGCCTGTCTAACTGCTTTTCTGCATCCGAAATCTGCTGGGGTGGTCGCCATCTCCCAGCCATGCCTACCTTGCAGGGCTCCTACGCGAGACAGACCTCTTGCTCTGAACTCCTTCACCAGAGACATAGGAACAGCATATTTTCAGCGGTCACCCATGGTGACAAAATACTTTGAATCTGCAAATACTTCTAACTCTAAAAACCAAACAAACACCAGACTAAACTTGTATATAATTTACCCTTCCGGCACAGTTGAGAGGGGAAAAACATGCCTGAATTTTTTAAGAAGGGAGGCATGGTATATTAACATGTATTTTGTAAAATAACATTATGCACATGTTCAAATATATAAAGATGCTTACATATACGAAAGCATGCAAGGGAGGCAATTTTTGCTGGGATAGTTGTACAGCCTGTGGCTAAAGGGAGCCTCCGTGGCCAAAGGAGTAGCCGTAACATCTTTCTGCCGCTCAGTAGCGAAGGAAACGCCTGGCACGCCCTTGCACGTTAGTTAAGGCAAACTCTGGTCGCAGGGCTGTACAGACCAACCATTGCTGCTTCCAGGGAGGGTGTGAGTGTGCAAGGTGTGCATCTCCGGAAATGCACGCCTTCCCTCCTCTTCTTCAGATAGTTTGCAGGTTGAGGCTCCTTTCCAAGGATTCGAACCAGAGGTGTTTTCTGTGGAACGCACGGCATGAATAAAGGCGGCATGGAAACCCAGTCACTAAAGCTCTTGATTTTATTTTATTTTTTTACTTTTTTGGTTGGGCTAGATTGTAGCGGGATGCGGGGAGAGTGTTTTTTGGCTTTGGTGGGACTTTGGCTTTGGTGGGACTTGCTCAACATCTGCTGCTTGTTCCATTTCTCCTCCATCACCTCACATCAAGCTTTACCCAGGGTCTATTCCTCCTCTGTGACTCCAACATTTCAAGCCCAGGAAACAGGGACTCCCTGTTCTTCATGACCGAGGCTCTGAAAACAGTCCTGTTTGGATTACAGCTCCCACCAGCCATGCTGGCTGGGGGAATCTGGGAGTGGTTGTCCGAAACAGAAGGTTTGCATGCCCTGATCCCCCCTTCTTCCAGTTACACTTTGCCCAAAGCCCAACTTTCTGTCCCAGGTGCTGATTTCATCTACCATCCCCTCCCAGTGCAAACCCATGGTATGAGCTGGTGACAGTGAATCTTGGGTTGGAAGGGGCCACCGGAGGCCATGGAATCCAACTTGCTGTCCCGTGCAGGAACTGCAGCCAAAGTATCTCCAGCTTTGGAAGATGACCAGAGGAAGAGACGCCAACATCTGTCCAGGTCATGGGTTCCATACCCCAGCCACTCTTGCCATCAAAAAGCTCCTTTTAAGGTTCAACTGAAACCTACCCTTCTGTATCTCCAAACCATCAGACCTGGTCCTCCTCGCTTGGGCAGCAGAGAACAGGCCTGCTCCCCTCTCTGGTGGACCATCATGGCCCTCCATTCTGCTTTGGCCAAACCTCATCTGGAATAATCCTGTGTCCAGTTCTGGGCACTTCATTTCAAGAAGGAGATGGACAAGCTGGAGAGTGTCCAGGGGAGGTTGACCAAAATGGTGGAGGGTCTGGAAGCCGTGAAGCCCTCTGAGGAGCGGCTGAGGGAGCTGGGGATGTTTAGTCTGCAGAAGAGAAGGTTAAGCGGGGACATGATGGCCATGTTTAAATATTTGAAGGGATGTCATGTTGAGGAAGGAGAGGGTTTGTTTTCTGCTGCTCCAGAGACCAGGACAAGGAGCAATGGATTCAAGGCGCAGGAAAGGAGAGTCCACCTGAACCTCAGAAAGAACCTCCTGGCAATCGGAGCTGTCCAGAGGTGGAATCTGCTGCCTTGGCGTGTGGTGGAGCCTCCTCCTCCTTTAGAAGTTTTTAAGCAGAGGCTGGAGGGCCATCTGTCAAAGGGAGAGCTTTGGTGTGTGTTCCTACATGGCAGAAGGGAGTTGGACTAGATGCCCCCTGGGGTCTCCTCCAACTCTAGGATTCTATGTCATCCCTCCATCTTCCCCTCACCAGCTCCCTCGGTCCCTCTGAGATGGGACCCACTCCCAGCCACCTTTAGTTGCCGGGTGTGTCTGGGTCCTTACAGGAAACACACAGCCCAAAAGAGAGTGCGCATGTCCCTCTTCCCATGGTGGGGTGCTCTTAGCCAATTTCACTTGCCCCCTCCCCACGGCTACCACGCCCAGGGAGAAGGAGCCCACTGAGGACTAGCAGCTTGAGACACTGACAGGAGCCTTGCAATTCCCTCCAGGATGTAAAATGGGAGCGTGTGCCAAATTCTTGTAGAAAGTTAGAAGCCCATCCCGTATGTGCCTCCCATTCTTGTGTTGCCCCCATTTCCTTCTCACAAGTTATTCAGGGAGAAGTTTCTTTTTAGGGGAATATACAGGACCCTGGAGACTAGGTTTGCCTGGCCAAGGAAACCCACTGCGTGACCTTGGGCGGGTCACACACTCTCAGCCCAAGAAAACCCTGTGATAAATTCACCTGGATAATGATAAGTCAGCAGCCACCGGAAGACACACACAACCACAAAAGGTAGTAACAGCAACAGTCAGGAGTAGTTGTAACTGGATTCAGAGCACAGTTTTGCACTGATGTCCGTATGTGTTTGCAATTTAAACTCTTGATTAAATAACAGTAATGACGTTGGCAGTATATTATTAAAGTTATTACCCTTATTGCCACCAGCATCATCTTAATGCTACAACCACAGACGGCTTATTAGTAATAGTGATTTGTTTCCAAAGTACAAGAAGGCACATTCTTGCTGCAAAGAGGTTTATGGAGTGTTAAATAGAAGCAGGAATTTTCCAGCTCCCTGGATGTTGATTGCAACCACCATCAGCCTTAGCCAAGCAGCCAGTGTCAGGGGATGATGGGAGACACAGTCCAACAGTATCTGTAGGACCACATGATTTCCAACGCTGGTGTAAAATATTTAAAATGCAGGCCTATATCCACGGATGTGAGTCAAGTCCTCTCTGCTGAAATCACACTTAATTTTTGTTTTTTTTAAAAAAGGATCAGGAGATTACGTGGGGTAATCACAAAATACATACAGCCATGCATCATAATTACTTGATGATGGAGGGGAAAGTACTCTTCGCATGCCCAGAGACACCCTTTTCTGTTAAAAAATACCACTTTTTTGTTAGTGCAGTAATTAATATTCTTAGCATTGCAATCAACCTGTTGTCTAACCCTCATATGAAGAACAGAGTGAAACTTGTTGAGAGATATTTGTCCGTCTCCTTTGTGGAAACGAAACATAATCTTGTTTCCTGGGATGGGAAAGGGCATCCCATACTTTCCAATTCAATTTAATCTGGAGATTAAAAGGAAGAACAACCTTGCAAACAGAAAATTGTAATTTCTAGCCCGCCTTGCAAAGCAGTATCAGCCATAAAATATAAAAGACTCCTCTTCTCCTCTCAGCTCCCCTCTTTTTTAAAAAAATAATTGTATTAAGAAGGTTTCTTAAAAGTGCATTAAATGTCATAAAAAGTTGCAAAGCTCCAGAAAAGTAAATGAAAAAAAGTAAAAGAGAAAGAAGGGAAAAAAAGTGATTTCTGATCTTCTTTTTAACAGTTATGCATGTATTTAATAGCTTATACCCCCCCTTGCTAAAATTGCAACAAATTCCCTTCTTTCAAAAGCCAGCTCTTTCTAACAAATTCCTTTCTTTCAATAGCCAACTCTTTCTCATCACCCAAACCATAAGTTACAAGATTACTTTTTCTTCCTTTATTTCAACCACTTTTTTTTTGCAAAATGTCCATAAGGGGTTTCCAGTCTTTTAGAAATGGCACTAAGGACCTTTCCGTAATCAAACTCATCAGTTTGTCCATTTCTGCTAAATCTTGCAGCGACCCTTCTTCTGCAGTGGGTGCTGCTGAGTTTTTTCAAACTCAAAGAATGAGATGCACAGATGTAAGATGGATGATACCAGGCTTGAAAACAGTCCGTGTGAGAGGGTTCTAAGGGTCTTAGTGAAACGCAAACTGAACATGAGCCATGAGTGTGATGCGGCAGCTAAAAAAGCCAACACGATTCTGGACTGCATCAATAGAAATATAGTGTCTAGGTCAAGAGAAGTAGTAATATCAATCTATTCTGCTTTGGTTAGAACTCACTTGGATTAATGTGTCCAGTTCTGGGCACCACAGTTCACAGACATTGACCAGCTGGAATGTGTCCAGAGGAGGGTGACCAAAATGGTGAAGGGTCCGGAAACCATGAAGCCCTATGAGGAGCAGCTGAGGGAGACAGGTATGTTTAGCCGGACAAAAAGAAGGTTAAGAGGAGACATGATAGCCATGTTTAAATATTTATTGAGGATGGAGCAAGCTTGTTCTCTGTTGCTCTAGAGACTAGGACATGGAGCAATGGAAAAGAGATTCCACCTGAACCTCGGGAAGAACTTCCTGACGGTTAAAGCTGTCCGGCCATGGAATCGGGAGTGTGGTGGAGTCTCCTCCTTCTTTGGATAGCCATTTGCTGGAGGTGCTTTGAGTGTGTCTTCTTGCATGGCAGGATGGGGTTGGACTAGATGGCCATTGTGGTCTCTTCCAACTCTATGTTTCTACGATTCTTCCATCTGTGTGTGTGCAAGACTCTTTGTGCCATAGTCACACACTGAAGCAATCCTCCACGGTTAATCCTCAGCCCCCCATCTCCACCATAAAAAGTTCCATTAGGTTTCGGAGAAGGGCGAGAGGCCAGCCCGAGCGGGAATAGGAGCCAAGCAGGAAAGGGGCTCTTTGACCTCTATTGTTCTCCCTGGAAGTAGGGGGCTTGTGTAGCCATCAGATAAGGGACGCAGCCCCCTTCCAGGCGCTGTGACATCCATTCTGATCCTGTCCGAGGACCACCACACCTCCCTTGGAAACAGGTCCTCTCCCCCTCTGGAGGGCGGCCAAACACTCACACAGAAAGGCACCAGCAAAGCCCCAGATCTCTGTCGCGTCGCGGGAGTTTCGTCTTTTAAAGAAATAATTTTTAAGAATTTTTTTTTAAAATGCATTAAGAAGTTCAGGGCTGCCATGCCAAGCCACCCCTTTCTCCTCTCCTTTCCCCGACCTATTTCCACCCTCAGGGCCCACTTCGTCCCCCTCCCCACCCTCGTCCCCCTCCCCACAGACGTGCATATTTGGAAATCTGTGATTTTTCCACTTTTGCAGGCGTCCTGAGCCCCTAAACCTAGCAAATGAGGAGGGCCAGCTGTGGTGCAAAGATGGGTCATTTGTTGTTGTCCAGACGATGCTTCAACTATATCATAGAATCATAGAAATATAGAGTTGGGAGTGACCCCCGGGGCCATCCAGTCCAACCCCCTGCTATGCAGGAACACCCATCAAAGCATTCCCAACAGATGGCCATCCAGCCTCTCCTTAAAAACCTCCAAAGAAGGAGGAGAGTCCACCACACTCCATGGAGGTACTGGATTCCACAGCTCGGACCATCAGGAAGTTCTTCCTGAGGTTCAGATGGGATCTCTTTTCATGTAGTTCGAATCCACTGCTCCGTGTCCTCGTCTCTGGAGCAGCAGAAAACAAGCTTGCTCCGTCTTCAACATGCCATCCCTTCAGATATTTAAACATGGCTCTCATGTCCCCTCTTAACCTTCTCTTCTGCAGACTAAACATCCCCAGCTCCCTAAAGCATTCTTCATAGGGCTTCATGGCTTCCAGACCCTCCACCATTTTGGTCGCCCTCCTCTGGACACGCTCCAGCTTGTCCGTATCCTTCTTGAATTGAGGTGCCCAGAACTGGATGCAGTATTATTCCAGATGAGCCCTCACCAATGCAGAATAGAGTGGTAGCATCCCTCTATTATCTCATCTCTCTCTCAGGGGAGGGACAGATTATTCAAAAATATTCCAAAAATTGATCAAAATGTGTCCTAAGAAGCCCTGATAAGAAGAATCATGGACTGATAAGAATTTTCACAGTTCAGAATTTACTCTATGCAAAAATCACACATGGCTATTTTGCACAGAGAACAGTGTTTTCTCCATTCAATCCAGTATTTTCTTTGCAGTAAATAATATTTCAACAAATAAATATTATTCTTCTGGGCAGAAAAAGCTATTTCACATGCAGAAAATTTTGCAATGGGGGCATTCAATGCAACATTTGCACATGACTGATTTGCACTGAAAACAGCATCTTCAGTGCAGAAAATAATATTTCCGCATAGAAACAGCTTCTTTCTCTTTTTAATCTCTAATGTGGAAGAAAATGTAGTTTTCTGCATAGAAAATGCTGTTTTCCTGACCAAAACAAGCATGTAGAGACTTTGTGCAGGAGACACCTTGAACTGTGTGGTTTTTTGAAGTATTTCTCTCAACGGAAAGAAAATTGCTAGATTCGGGTGTTGCAAAGAAAATGTCTTTTCTTGTAATTAGAATCTATTGGTTTGTGTTCTAGTCTCTGGAGCAGCAGAAAATAAGCTGGCTCCGTCTTCTCCATGAATCATCATGCAACCTCTCTGCTTCTTTTCTCCAAGCTAAACGTACCCAGCTCCCTCAGTTGTTCTTCATAAGGCTTTGTTTCAAGAACTTTGACCATTTTGGTCTCCCTCCTCTGGACGTGTTCCAGATTGTCCATTTTCCTTCCTGAACTTTGGTGCCCAGAAATGGACACAGGGTGGCATCAAACCAGCACACAATAGAGTGGCGCTACTACTGCCCCTGACCTGGACGCTGTGTTCCTGCTGATGCAAACCACAACTACATTGGCCCTTTTGGATGCCGCATCAAACTCTTGCCTCACATTTAGCATGAAGACCCCTCAGTCCTTTCCACATGTTCCAGCCAGGTGTCACCATCCTCTTTTTATCTTGTGTTTTCCCTGTCTAGATTTAAGTACCTTCCATTTATCCTTCTTGAAATTCATTTGGTTAGTTTTAGCCCAGCTCTCCAACCTGTGGCTATTTCGAATTCTGATCCTGTCCTCTGGGATATTTGCCGCCCCCTTCCAGTTGATGCCTTGTGAAACTTTGATAAGTATGCCTCCTACTCTATTATCTAAGTCATTCAAATTAAAAGTAAAGGAAATCACAGACTATAGATAGTTTGTTTTCATACGCAGCTCTTCCACAGCTTACAGATCAATTCAGCAAAATGGTGAAGGGTCTGGAAGCCATGCCCTAAGGTTTAGGAAGCTAGGCATGTTTAGAGCCACGAGAGCCATGTTTAAATATGTGAAGGGATGTCATGTTGAAGATGGAGCAAACCTGTTTTCTGCTGCTCCAGAGGCTAGGACACGGAGCAATGGATTCAAACTACAAGAAATGAGATTCACCTACACCTCTGCTGCCCAGAGTGTGGTGGAGTCTCCTCCTTCTTCGGAGGTTTTCTAAACAGCTCAGATGGCCATTTGCTGGGGGTGCTTTGAGTGTTTGCTCCTGCACGGCAAGATGGGGTTGGACTCAATGGCTGTTGCGGTCTCTTCCAGTTCTGTGGTTCTATGCCTATAAGAGCTGTTCAGCCATGGCATGGATCATGGGTTGCCTCCCAGAGTGGTAGATCCTCCATTTTGGAGATCTTTAAGCAGAGGACGGATGAGCATCTCCCAGGAGTGCTTTAGTTGTGCAGAACGGGGGGGTTAGACTAGATGACCCTTGGAGCCCCTTCTAAATCTGCAATGAGAGGATCTAGGCAATCGAGAGGGAGGAGGGGGCTTTAGTCTTGGAGCAGAGCTGTGGAGAGACTTAGGCACAAAAACCGTGGAGATTGTGTCTCCCCGCCACCACCAAAAAATTAAAACCCAGCCCTGGTCCCCATTTCATTCTCCAGGCTTGGGCTGTGTGTCCCCTCCTGGCCTCCCTCTCCCCACTGTCTTTTCTTCCTGCCAGGACTCTCTTCACTCACACTGGGAAAACACAGCCATTTCCCGGCTGACCCCCACCCCGTCCCCTCAAGCTGCCAGGGGAAAACCGACTCAGGAAGTCTCTGTCTCCGTCTTCCCTTCTCAAAGCCTGTCCTTGGGTCCCAAGGCAGCCGGGAAGGAGGGCCGGGAAGTCCAGAAAGACAGACACCCCCCCTTCCAGCCATGGTGTGAGAAAGGTAAGTGCGTCCGTCCCTTTCTCTAGTCCAAACATCTCTAGCTGCCGGGAAGGGAGAGAAAGTGTCCTGCTTCCCTCCTCCATTTCAAACACCCGTCTGGTCAAAATCTTGTGGCACCATTACGTGGACGTACAAAATGCCACGGAGAAAGGATGCTGCCCTTTCTCACGGGTTGCCCCTGTAGTGAGCCGGGTCTCTGGCACCAGGCAGATGGGCTTCAGAGTCCTTGTTAGCGTCACACCCATTAAAGAACAGTAAAGCCCCTGGAGAGGATTTCGTGCCACCTGAACTGTTTACGGACGGTACAGATGGGTGGGTTTGGCTTATTTACTCACATAAATGATACAGGGTGTATGCCTAGTAGATGGAAGTTTGGCATACTTATTCCTCTCTAAAAAAAGGGGGTTGAAGGGACCCCCCCCAAAAAAATTACAAGCTGATTAGTTTAATAGACATCGCAGCCAAAATCTATGCAACGTTCATTTTGCAGAAACTGAAGGACCGGGCTGAACAAAGCTCTCTTTTAGTTGAAGAACAGGCAGGCTTCAGCCCTTGTTGGCATCCCAGCCATACATTAACTCTTCCATGCCACTGGACGGCTGCTAATTTGTAGTGGAATCTCAGAATCGGAAGAGACCCCAGGGGCTATCCAAGCCAGCCCCGTTCCACCATGCAGGAAGGCACACTCAGAACACGCTTTAAAAGCCTCCAAGATGGAGATTCCACCAAACTCCAAGGCAGTGTATTCCACTCTTATCATCAGGAAGTTCTTCCTACAGCTTAGGTGGAACGTCTTTTCCTGTAGTTTGACTCCATTGCTCCACGTCCGAGTCTCTGGAGCAGCAGAAAACAGGCTTGCTCCATCCTCCATATGACACCCCTTCCAATATTTAAACATGGCTTTCATGTCCCCTCTTAACCTTCTCTTCTGCAGACTAAACATCCCCAGCTCCCTCAGCCGCTCCTCAGAGGGCTTCATGGCTTCCAGACCCTCCACCCTTTTGGTCGCCCTCCTCTGGACACACTCCAGCTTCTCGATATCCTTCTTGAAATGAGGTGCCCAGAACTGGACACAGGATTATTCCAGATGAGGTCTGACCAAAGCAGAATGGAGTGGTACCATTACCTCCCTTGATCTAGATACCATACTCCTATTGACGCGACCAAGAATCGCATTGGTTTATTTTGCTGCCACATCACACTACTGACTCATGCTCAGCTTGTGGTCCACCAAGACTCCTAGATCTCTTTCACACATGCTGTTGTCCAGCCACGTCCCCCATCCTATGTTTGTGCATTCCATTTTTTTCTAAGTGTCTGCCTAAGTCTGGACACGCTCCAGCTTATTGATATCCGTTTTGAACTGAGGTGCCCAGAACTGGACACAGTATTCCAGATGCGGTCTGACCAAAGCAGAATATAGGGGTACCATTACCTTCCTTGATCCAGACACCATACTCCTATTAATGCAACCAAGAATTGCATTAGCTTTCTTGGCTGTTGCATCACACTGCTGGCTCATGTTCAGCTTGTGTTCCACGAAGACTCCTAGATCCCTTTCGCACGTACTGTTATCCAGCCACGTGTCCCCCATCCGGTATTTGTGCATTCCATTTTTTCTGTGTTCAGTTCTGGGTGCCTCATTTTAGAAAGGACAGAGACAACTTGGGCCAGGTTCAGAGAAGGGCAACAAAGATGATAAGAGTTATGGAGAAGGAAACCTACAAGGAGAGGTTGAAGAAGCAGGGCACACTCAGTTTGGCGAAGAGAAGTCCAAGAAGGGATGTGATGGCCATTTCAAGAATCTGAAAGGATGTCATGCAGAAGATGGAGCGAACTTTTTTTAAAAAAGGCAAGAAAGACAATAAGAGGGATGGAGAAGAAAAAACAGGAGGAAGGACTGAGGGAGCTGGGCACGTTTACCCTGGTAAAGGGAAGATGGAGGATGACATGATGGCCCTCTTTTAACGCCCCTTTCAAGGGCTGTCCAGAAGGGAAGGGGACAGGCTTGTTCTTTGCTGTCTTAGAGGGCAGGACGAGGTCTCACGGTTTTAAGCGACAGGAGGGGCAATCTCAACTGGACATCAGAAATTTCTTGACAGTTAAGGATAGCTTGGCAATTAAACCAATGACCTGGGGAGGTGGTGGGTCTCCTCCTCTGGACATTTTCCAAAAGAGGCTGCACAGCTACCCGTGGAGGACGTTCTAATCCGGCATCAAGTGGACACAATGGCTTAGGGACCCCCGTCCACTCTACGATTCCATGATTCTATGACATCCGTCTCCTCAGATGTTCAAAACCCTTAACTGCCAAACCAACACAGGGTTTCATAGCAAGGGATGAACGTGAGAAGGAATGTCTGGAAGATGTCCAGGGATAGATACCCAACCACCTCTCCAGGTCATGGATCCTACTGCCCAACTGCTCTGATATCTTTAAATGGAGATCCTGCCTCAGGTGGGTGGTTGGGACACGGTGATCTCCGGGAACCCCTTCCAATGTTATCATTCTTTCTGAGGGTGTCCTATTAAGGGTGGTCCTCTGTGGTGGGCAAGGAATTGGGTCGACTGCTGGCCACTGCCCCGCACCCGGCCGTGCAACCCAGGCCATTCCAGTTGCAACGCCAGCAGGATTTTATGCTACACAAATGTTGTCGTTCCAATCTCTTGCATGACTTTCTGTGCTGGGGGCCTTGGCTCCGTCCAGGCTCCTCTGCAGGAAATAGACACTTGTAAAACATTATTTATAGTGTTTGGGAAGGACATCTGCACCCCCTCCTTAAGGAAGCTCCCCCGCCCTTGCAGAGGACGGTGTGTTTATGTCCCATTAAATACATCCTGGCTTTTGTTCTGCTCCCTTTATTTAAAAAAAAAAAATTAAACAAAGCATGACAGGAGAGCCTTGAAACGCTGCCATTATTGAGTCACTGAAAAGAAAGAAAAGGGTGGGGACCCAAGTAACAGCACCCCCTCCCCAATGTTGATCTAATGTGGAGAGATTTCGTCCACAAACTGTGCCGCAGAACTGAAGTGCGGAAGGGGAAGTTCGTCTTGACAATGGCGGCCTGATTAACGAGCTGCCAGGTGATCATCGGAAGTGTTTGTTCCAGCACGGCGGCTTCGGGGAGCAATCTCTTGCTAATAAACAAGCCAAAACGGAGATGGTTCCACAAGGCCGGAAGGGGGGGTCTGTGGCATGGGACAGTCTGTTTCTGTAAGGCTTGCTCACAAGCTGGAAGAATTCAAAATGACCTCGGCAGGCTGGAAAGCTGGTCCAAAACTAACCAAACGTGTTCCTGCAAGGGTAAAGGGAAGGTACTACAGGCGGATGTCAGATCTGCAAGTTTCTCACGGATCTGACTATTTGCAATTTTCTTTTCTTTTCCAGGGGAACCTTCCCTCTCGGCGTCTCCGATCAGGCCATGCAGCCCTTTAATGCAGGCCATGCAGCCCGCCTCTGGTTCTCCTCTTCCACCAGCCGTTGTCTGGTCAGCTAAGGATGGATCGGAGCCCAATTTCTCAGCACCACAAATGCCCTCCCAATGCACAAAAAAGGCCATGCAAACCCATCCCCTCCCTCTGATTTCCTTGACCTAATACATTTCTGCACTAGACTGTTAATAGCACTATGATTCCACTTTCAACATCCTATGGAATCCTGGGGTTTGCAGTTTCAGGAGGGGCCAGCTGGCCCCTCCTGAAACTGCAAACCCCAGGATTCCATAGGATGTTGAAAGTGGAATCATCGCACTATAACAGTCTAGTGCAGAAATGGACCTAGTTTGGACTCTCCCCACCGTGCCTCAGCCCCCTTGCTACATACGCACACGCACACATTTTTATATTTGTGGTTTTTCCCCCTTGGCAGGGATCCTACATACCTAACCCTAGACAACTGTACACCTAGGCAGGAAAAATGAAACGCACAAATGTAGGATGGGTGACCCCTGGCTTGATAGCAGTACACGTGAGAAGGATCTTAGCAAAGCACAAGCTGAACGTGAGCCAACAGTGCGATCCGGCAGCCAAAAATCCAATGCAATTCTGGGGTACATCAACAGGAGCAGAGTGTCCAGGTCAAGGGGCAGTGCCACTCTAGTCTGCCATGGCCAGATCTCACCTGGGAGAATTACAAGCCCACTTCTGGGTGTCACAGTTTAAGAAGGACGTCAACAAGCTGGAACATGTCCAGAGACAGGCAGCCAAGATGGTCAAAGGTCTGGACACCAAGCCTTCTGAAGAACAGCTTTGGCAACTGGGTATGTTTAGCTTAGAGGGGACTGAGAGAGGATAGAGTTGGAAGAGACCCCAGGGGCCATCCAGTCCAACCCCCTTCTGCCATGCAGGAACCCCCATCCAAGCCCTCCCTTGGACAGATGGCCACCCAGCCTCTTCTTAAAAACCTCCAGAGGAGGAGGAGACTCCAACACACGCCATGGAGGCCACAGCAGATTCCACCGCCAAATGGCTTCCTGATGGTCAGGGCTGTCCGGCAGTGGAATCCGCTGCCTCGGAGTGTGGTGGAGTCTCCTTCTTTGGAGGTCTTTAAACAGAGGCTGGATGGCCATTTGCTGGGGGTGTTTTGAGTGTGGCAGAATGAGGCTGGACTCCATGGCCACAGAGATTCTAAGAACATCCTGTGGATGGTTGTTGAGTGTTTTCCAGGCTTTGAGGCCGTGTTCCATTAGTATTTTCTCCTGACATTTTGCCCGCATCTGTGGCTGGCATCTTCAGAGGATCCTCTGAAGATGCCAGCCACAGACGCAGGCGAATGAGAACACGGCTTCAAAGCCCAGAAAACCCACAACAACCTATGGATTCCGGCCGTGAAAGCACTCAACTTTACATCCTGTAGATCATAGAATCCTAGAGTTGGAAGAGACCCCGGGGCGATCGAGTCCAACCCCCTGCTATGCGGGAATACCCATCAAATCATTCCCAACAGATGGCTATCCAGCCTCTGCTTAAAAACCTCCAAAGAAGGAGGAGACTCCACCACATTCTGGGGCAGCAGATTCCACTCTGGACAGCTCGGATTGTCAGGAAGTTCTTCCTGAGGTTCAGCTGGAATCTCCTTTTTTGCAGCTTGAATCCGTTGCTCCGTGTCCTAGTCTCTGGACCCACAGAGAACAAATTTGGTTTGGATGGATGCTTTGCCGAGCTAATTTAGAGACGTAATTTCCACCCTAGATACCACAGCATCTCAGAGTCGCAGTCTCAACATATTCTGTGTTAGACCTCACCAGGAGTCCTGCGTTCAAGTTCTGGGCACCTCCTTTTATGAAGGATAGAGACAAGTTGGAGCAGATTCACAGACGGGCAGCAAGATGATAAGAAGTACGGAGAACAAAACATAGCAGGAAAGAATATAAGTGGCCGGACGTGTTCAGCTCGGTGGAGAGAAAACCGGAGGACGACAGGATGGCCCTCTTTAAATACCTAAAGAGCTGTCCCAGAGACAAGAGGCAGTTGTCCTCTGCTGCTCCAGAGAGGAAGACGAGGTCTAACGCTTTTAAGTGACAAGAGGGGACATTCTGATAGAACATTAGAAGGAACTTATTGATGGTAAGAGCAGTTGGGCAATGGCACCCACAGCCTGGAGAGGTAATGGGGTCTCTTTCCCTGCACATCTTCAAAAAGAATTGTTTCAAGAAGGATATGGACAAGCTGAAGCATGTCCACAGGAGGGCGACCAAAATGGTGGAGGGTTTGGAAGCCATGAAGACCTCTGAGGAGCGGCTGAGGGAACTGGGGATGTTTAGTCTGCAGAAGAGAAGGTGAAGAGAGGACATGATAGCCATGGTTAAATATTTGAAGGGATGTCAGGTCAAGGATGGAGTGGGCTTGTTTTCTGCTCCTCCAGAGACTAGGACAAGGAGCAATGGATTCAAACGACAGGAAAAGAGATTCCAGCTGAACCTCAGGAAGAACTTCCTGACGGTCAGAGCCGTCCGGCAGTGGAATCTGCTTCTGCCTCCATGGAGTGTGGTGGGGTCTCCTCCTTCTTTGGAGGTTTTTAAGCAGAGGCTGGATGGTCATCTGTCGGGAATGCTTTGATGGGAGTTCCTGTATAGCAGAGGGTTGGACTGGATGGCCCCTGGGGTCTCTTCCAACTCTAGGATTCTGTAATACAGTCAAGCATATCAAAAATGAAAGCTGGGATGCTGAAGATGGAGCAAGCTTGTTTTCTGCTGCTCCAGAAACTAGGACATGGAGCAATGGATTCAAACTTCAGGAAAAGAGATTCCACCTAAACATTAGGAAGAACTTCCGGATGGTAAGAGCCATTCGACAGTGGAATATGCTGCTGCTTCCATGGAGTGTGGTGGGGTCACCTCCTCCTTTTGAGGTTTTTAAGCAGAGGCTGGATGGTCATTTGCTGGGGTGCTTTGAGTATCTATTCCTGCACCGCAGGGGGTTGGACTGGAGGGCCCCTGAGGTCTCCTCCGGCTCTAGGATTCTAAGAGCCTAGAAAGCTCCCTGCTAGGGATATTCTAGTTGGAGATCGTGGACTGCGTTTGGGGTTGGACTCCATGGCCTTTGGGGTCCCCGCCAACTTTAAGATTCTAACTTTCTGCAACATTCATGCTCTGCCCATGCAATTCTCATCCTTGGACAAACTGAGGTTCCTTGTTTCTTCACCCAGGCCATGCAAGGATTTGGGGTGTTAAAAGGACACCCCTCCTGCCTTGAAACCAGCCATCCTTCACTCCAGAACCACTCCCAGCCTCAGCTTCCACCCTCTGCCACTCCACCTCCCACAAGCCGTTCCTGCTTGCCTCCTTCACTTGCCGATGCAAAAGTCCTTGAAAATGAGGGTCAAGATCTCCTCGGCCCCGACTTGCCCCGTCAGTCGCCCCAGTTGCTGCCGTGCCTGACGCAACTCCTCAGCGGCCAGGGCCAGATCCACCGGCCGGTACTGGCCAAAACGTCCCAGGGCCTCCAGGCACTTGGCCAAGCCGAGTTGGTGACGCACGCGAGTGGGGCTGGGGGAGCCAACCAGGGGGTCTCCACATCTGCAGAACAAGAGGAAAGAAGTGGTTATCATTAGTGAGTGGCAGGTTCCCTCACACCCGGAGGGTTAGACTAGATGGAGTTTGGGGACCGCTTGTAACTCTAGGATCCTATTCTGTGATTATACAAAAAGGCTTCAGAGGGAGACACATCATCCCAAAGAATCACATTTGCCTTTATAGCTGCCGCACACTGCTGGCTCATGCTCAGCTTGTGGTCTACTAAGATTCGCAGATCCCTTTCACATGTATTGTGGTCAAGCAAGGTGTCACCCATCTTATTTCTGTGCATTATGTGATTCTATGATTTTGGAGTCTTAGTAGACCACAAGCTGAACATGAGTCAACAGTGTGATGTGGCAGCTAAAAAGGCCAAGAAACACTTCCTAGAGGCTCTTTCTCCTTTGCACTGTCAGAATTGTACTACCCTGGAACTGAGCTAAGACACTTTCTGGTCTACAAATGTAAAGTCAGTTTCTAATCACTTAGAAAACAATGCCGTAATTACGAAAAGTCAACATGGATTTCTCAAAAATAGGTCATGCCAGACTAATCTTATCTCTTTTTATGATAGAGTTACTTGCTTGATAGATGAAGGGAATGCTGTGGACGTAGTATATCTTGATTTCAGGAAGGCCTTTGACAAAGTTCCCCATGACATTCTTGCAAAGAAGCTAGTAAGATGTGGGCTGGACAGGGCTACCGTCAGGTGGATTTGGAACTGGTTGGCTGACCGTACCCAAAGGGGGGTCACCAATGGCAGATTCTCATCCTGGAGAGAAGTGACTAGCGGGGTGCCACAGGGTTCTGTCCTGGGCCCGGTGCTGTTCAATATCTTCATTAATGACTTGGATGAAGGAATAGAGAGCACGCTGATCAAATTTGCAGATGACACCAAATGGGGAGGGGTTGCTAATACGGCAGAGGACAGGATCAAAATTCAAAAAGACCTGGACAGGCTGGAGAGCTGGGCCAAGGCTAACAAAATGAATTTCAACAGAGAGAAATGTAAGGTCCTACACTTAGGCAGAAAAAATGGTATGCAGAAATACAGGATGGGGGACACGTGGCTGGCTAACAGTACGTGTGAAAGGGATCTAGGAGTCTTCATAGACCACAAGCTGAACATGAGTCGGCAGTGTGATGTGGCAGCCAAGAAAGCCAACGCGATTCTCGGCTGCATCAACAGGAGTATGGTGTCTAGATTGAGGGAGGTACTGGTACCACTCTACTCTGCTTTGGTTAGACCTCATCTTGAATACTGCGTCCAATTCTGGGCACCCCAATTCAAGAAGGATATGGATAAGCTGGAGCAGGTCCAGAGGAGGGCAACCAAAATGGTGAGGGGCCTGGAAGCCCTGAAGCCCTATGAGGACAGACTTAGAGAGCTGGGGATGTTTAGTCTGCAGAAGAGAGGGGACATGATAGCCATGTTTAAATATTTGAAGGGGTGTCATGTCGAGGAGGGAGTGGACTTGTTTTCTCCTGCTCTTGAGACCAGGACAAGGAGCAATGGATGCAAGCTGCGGGAGGGGAGATTCCGCCTGAACCTCAGGAGGAATTTCCTGACGGTCAGGGCTGTCCGGCAGTGGAATCTGGGGCTGCCACGGAGTGTGGTGGAGTCTCCTCCTTCTTTGGAGGTTTTTAAGCGGAGGCTGGATGGCCACTTGTCTGGAGGGCTTTGAGGGTGTTCCTGCATGGCAGGGGGTTGGACTGGATGGCCCCTGGGGTCTCCCCCAACTCTACATTTCTATGATTCTGTGATTCTATAAGACACAGGATTGGGGGGTATCGCCATCTGCCCCACTGAAGGGCAGCTTTTCTATCCACCTTTGTTTGTTAACTGCCCTGATTTGGGAAGGGAGCCCTGCGGAGTTCTGAAGTTCTCATTACTCCTCCTGTACCTCAAAAATAATCAGAAAAAAAGAAAAATATATACATTTGTAAAACCAGAGGAAGGGGGGGTGGGTGGGGGGAACAGACAGGGTACAGTAAGCTAAGAACAAAAATTCAGTTCTTTATACGAATCTTTGTCCCTCCGACTGGTGAAGGCAGAATGAATCTTTTTTAGAGGATTACATCCATAAAGAAGCAAAGGAACGTGTCCAGAGGAGGGCAACCAAAATGGTGAAGGGTCTGGAAGCCATGAAGCCCTATGAAGAATGCCTTAGGGAGCTGGAGATGCTTAGTCTGCAGAAGAGAAGGTTAAGAGGGGACATGAGAGCCATGTTTAAATATTTGAAGGGATGTCATGGTGAAGATGGAGCAAGCTTGTTTTCTGCTGCTCCAGAGACGAGGACACAGAGCAATGGATTCAAGCTGCAGGAAAGGAGATTCCACTTGAACCTCAGGAAGGACTCCCTGATGGGTCAGGGCTGTACCCGCAGTGGAATCTGCTGCTGCCTCCATGGAGTGTGGTGGAGTCTCCTCCTTCTTTGGAGGTTTTTAAGCAGAGGCTGGAGGGCCATCTGTCGGGAGTGCTTTGATGGGTGTTCCTGCATAGCAGGGGGTTGGACTTGATGGCCCCGGGGGTCTCTTCCAACTCTAGGATTCTATGATTCTATGATTCTGATTCTCCTTTGGTAGATTGTATTCATTTGTGCCAATGGGCATAACTTCTAGGACGCTGTGGGGGAAACGATTTTGTCCTTTGGCTTCCCAGAAAATCACAGTTTTTGTTTTAAAAATAATAATAAAAGAAGAGGAAACTGCCACTGCCACCTAAGCCATCCAAATGGACAAAGGGTTGCATATCCCATGTTCCTCGCCAGCCCTAAGAGGAATTCCCTCCCTCCCTATTTTCTCACAGGCTAGTCAACTGTTCTCCCAACGTGCGCAGGAAGGGCCCGATCCCCTCTCCGGTTCTGCAGGAGAGCAAGCAGGCGGGGGACAGCCCCAGGTGGGCACAGGCCCCCCGGAGCGCCTCTTGGTCCTCTTCTCCAAGGAGGTCCACTTTGTTCAGAACCAGAAGGTACGGCCGAGCCCCCGCGGATCCACCAGGCGGCAGGATGTCCAGCAAGGCGGGGGCCAGCCGGTCCATCCGCTGTGCCACTTCGGCCACGTCCAGGACGGCGAGAACGAGGTCGGCACCGTGCACCCTGCAGGAGGCAGAAAGCAGGAGAAAGGGGGTCACAGAATCTCAGCCACAAGAGCCATCTAGTCCCACCCCACGCCGGAAGAGACAACTCAGGCACTCCTGGAAGATACTGCCTCCACCTCTGTTGAAAGGCCTCCCCAAAAATGCAGAGTCCAGTTTAAAAGTGCATTAAATGAATCACAGAATCATACACAGACTAGGGCTACCTAATCCACAAAAGGTGGTGCATACATTAAATAAATGAATACATAAGTAAAAAAGACTTTAAGATTGGCCCACAGACAGTAAGTGTGGAGGGGGGGCTTGCTTTTCCTTTTCTCAGACAGGAGATGACAATTCTCAGCCAAACCAGCTCCCATCCAAGCGTGCTTTCCCCTCTCAAATCCATCCCCTTAGCGGAAAAGGAGTAACGCCTCCCTGGTCTTATTAAAAAGGACTTGATCATCTGGGGTAGCATGTTTCTACCAAAAACAGAACGGAGGAAAAGTACTCTGCTGAGTCAGAAACTATAAAAATAGAATGCATCCTTTATCAAAACAACAAAAGACGGAAAAGGTATTGGTTATTATACATATATATAGAAAAGCAGAATTTCCAAATATGTCTAGCCAGATTCCTCAGCTCAACCCAGTATTCAGGTACAAACTTTTCACACCCACTGAGACCTTTGGCTTCCTTACCTTAAGGTCCTAATCCCTAAGTCTGGGTCTCACCTTCTGACCCACTCAGAAGTGATTTGCTTTCTTCTCTGCCTCTCCTTGGGCCTCTAAGAAAACCAAACCCTCAATAGCATCATCCTGCCTCCTTTCTTGGGTGAAGAATAGACTTGGATGAAGGAATAGAGGGCAGGCTGATCAAATTTACAGATGGCACCAAATTGGAAGGGGTTGCCAATATGCCAGAGGACAGGTTCAAAATTCAAAAGGACTTTGACAGATTGGAGAGCTGGGCCAAAGCCAACAAAATTAATTTCAACAGAGAGAAATAGAAGGTACTGCACTTGAGCAGAAAAAATGGAATGCACAAATAGAGGATGGGGGATGTGTGGCTAGATAACAGTCCATGTGAAAGGGATCTAGGAGTCTTGGTAGATCACAAGCTGAACATGAGTCAGCCATGTGATGCTGCAGCCAAGAAAGCCAATGTGATTCCTGGTTGCATCAATAGGGTTTCTAGATCGAGGAAGGTAATGGTACCACTCTATTCTGCATTGGTTTGGCCTCGTTTGGAATCCTGTGTCCAGTTCTGGGCACCTCAATTCAAGAAGGATATCGACAAGGTGGAACATGTCCAGAGGAGGGCGACCAAAATGGAGGGTCTGGAAGCCATGAAGCCCTATGAGGAACAGCTGAGGGAGCTGGGGATGTTTAGCCTGCAGAAGAGAAGGTGAAGAGGGGACATGAGAGCCATGCTTAAATGTTTGAAGGGATGCCATGAAGGAGTGGCCTTGTTTTCTGCTGCTCCAGAGACCAGGACAAGGAGCAACGGATTCCAGCTGCAGAAAAGGAGATTTCACCAGAACCTCAGGAAGAACTTGCTGATGGTCAGGGCTGTCCAGCAGTGGAATCTGCTGCCTCCACGGAACCTGGTGGAGTCTCCTCCTTCTTTGGAGGTTTCTAAAGAGAGGCTGGATGGCCACCTGTCGAAAGGGAGGGCTTTGATGGGTCTTCCTGCATAGCAGGGGGTTGGACTGGATGGTCTCTGGGGATCTCTTTCAACTCTAGGATTCTGACTCTCTCCCTGAAGGAATCTCTCCAAAAATGCATGTGGGAGCTTCCCAAGGGAGGTGGGAAACCCTTCTTCGTTTCTGCTGGAGGTGACAGAGATTGGTGGATGGACGGAACTCCATTCCCACTTGAGACTCTCCTGCTGGCACGCCACAGGTCAGGGGTGGGCTTCACCGGGGTCTCTCCAGGTTTTCAGATCGTCCTTTGCCTTCTCAGCCTCAGCCAGCCTTCCACTTGACCTGGGCTGATCCTTCTGCGATCATGGATATCATCTCCTTGCTTCATCTTACATTTCTTTCCAGTCAATCCCCTTCCAAGGAGGAGAGGGTCCCTTGGAGAGCGGGGGGAGAAGGAAAGGGGTCTTCTTTCTTAGACCCCAAGGGCCATCCAGCCCAACCCCACTCTGCTGTGCAGGATAGGGGATGTTTAGCCTGGAGAAGAGAAGGTGAAGAGTTGTCATTATAGCTATGTTTAAAATATTTGAAGGGATGTCACGTTGAAGATGGAGCAAGTTTCTTTTCTGTGGCTCCAAAGTTTAGGATATGGAGTGGTGGCTTCAAACTGCTTGGCAGTGTGGCAGAGTCTCCTTCTTTGGAGATTTTTAAAGAGAGGCTCCTTGGAGTAACTTCCAGCTGTAGAATTCTAGGACCATTTCTGCACTAGGCTGCTATAGTGCTGTTATTCCACTTTCAACCTCCTGTGGAATCCTGGGGTTTGCAGTTTCCTGAGGCCAAAGAGCTCCCCTCCCAAAACTGCAAGCCCCAGGATTCCAGAGGAGGTTGAAAGTGGAATCACAGCACAATAACAGTGTGGTGAGGAAACGGCCATAGAATCGTAGAACTGGAAGAGACCCCAAGATCCACCCAGTCCAACTCCATTCTGCCTTGCAGGAGCACACAATCCAAGCCCTTCCTTTGACAGATGGCCCTCCAGCCTCTCTTTAAAAACCTCCAAAGGAGGAGGAGACCCCTCCACACTCCAGGGAGGCAGCAGCAGATTCTGTGTTTGAACTGCTCTTACTGTCAGGAAGTTCCTCCTAATGTTTAGGTGGAATCTCCTTTCCTGTATCTGGAAGCCATTGCTCTGTGTCCTAGTCTCTGGAGCAGCAGAAAACAAGCTTGCTCCATCCTCCATATGACATCCCTCCAAATATTTAAAGGTGGCTATCATGTCCCTTCTTAACCTTCTCTTCTCCAGGCTAAACCTGCCCAACTCCTTAAGTTACCAGTTAATATCAACAGGGCACCTTCATTCCCACATGTCATGTTGCTTTTGAAATGTGACGTGGTTGCACCTCTCAATTGTCTTAAAGTCAATGTCTTAAAAGGAGTGTTTTAACTTCATGATTTTTAAAACACTGCTTTGGTTTTTCTGCTTTAATCTGCATTATAAGCTGCTTAGAACTCCATCTGGAAAAAAGGCAGGACACAAATCAAATCAGTAAATGAACCCACTCTGTTTCCCCCCTACATAGCCCATACTTCATCACAGGTAACTACACTCCGTGTTGTTCTTGCACGCCTTCGTTTCCAACTCATGGCGACCCTAAGGCCAAACTTTCCATGGGGTTCATACAATCATAGAAACACAGAATTCTAGAGTTGGAAGAGACCCCAGGGGCCATCCAGTCCAACCCCCTGCTATGCAGGAACACCCATCAAAGCACTCCCTTGGAGAGATGGCCATCCAGCCTCTGCTTAAAAACCTCCAAAGAAGGAGGAGACTCCACCACACGCCATGGAGGCAGCAGCAGATTCCATGGCTGGACAGCTTTGACTGTCAGGAAGTCCTTCCTGAGGTTCAGGTGCTCCAACCACAGCTCCTTTCCTGCAGCTTGAATCCATTGCTCCTTGTCCTTGCAGAAAGCAAGCCCACTCCATCCTTGACATGACATCCCTTCAAATGCTGAAACATGGCTCTCCTGTCCTCTCTTAACCTTCTCTCTGTAGGCTAAACATCCCCAGCTCCCTAAGCCGTTCCTCATAGGGCTTCATGGCTTCCAGACGCTTCACCATTTCGGTGGCCCTCCTCTGAACACCTTCCAGCGTGTCGACATCCTTCTTCAACTGAGGTGCCCAGACCTGGACACAGTATTCCAAATGAGGCCTAACCAATGCAGAATAGAGTGGTACCATTACCTCGATCTAGATGCCATACTCCTATTGATGCAACCAAGAATCGCATTGGCTTTCTTGGCTGCTGCATCACACGGCTGACTCATGTTCAGCTTGTGATCTACCAGGACTCCCACATCCCTTCCACACGTACTGCTCTCCAGCCACGCATCCTCCATCCTATATTTGTGCATTCCTTTTTTTCTGCCTAAGTGCGGGACCTTACATTTCTCCTGGCTGAAATTAATTTTGTTGCCTTTGGTCCAGCTCCCCAATATGTCAAGGTCATTTTAAAATTTTATCCTGTCCTCTGGGGTATTAGCAACCCCTCCCAGAGGGAGGTTTGCCTTTGCCTTCAGAGCGGGTTTGCCTCTGCCTCCTCCTGAGGCTGAGAGAGTGTAACGTGCCCATGGTCCCCCAGTGGGTTTCCATGATTGAGAAGGGACTCGAATCCTGGTCTCTGGAGTCATAGTCCGACACTCAAACTGGCTCTGAGCAACATTCCTGCTAACAGGTTAATTCTACATTGGGTTTAAAAGCCAGATGGTGTAGCTACCCCCCTTCAGTTGCACCCTTTGGCCAAACGCGCTCTGCCCCTCGCACCTTTGGCGGGCACGGTTCACGCCCTCCGTCTCGATAGTGTCACTGGTGTCCCGCAGCCCAGCCGTGTCACTGAGGACCACGGGGAATCCACCGATATTCAACGTGGCCTCCACCACATCCCGGGTTGTCCCGGCCACGGGGGAAACAATGGCTGCCGGCTTTTGGCCTGGAGCAGGGAGGGGACGGGTGGGGGAGAGAAGGGCAGGATAAGAGTTAGTGGCAGAAGTTAGAGAAGTTACTTTTTTAGGGCTTACCGCTCTGAGAAACAACCCAGCCACTCGTACTCTAAAGCAAAAAAATTTTTTCCAAGCTGTGGTTGGAGCAAACCTTCTGAAAAAGCCCTGTTGTGGTTGTGCTCCTTTGCAAGCTGTTTCCCACTCGTGGCAGGAGGTTTGCATGGGTGTTCCTCCGGGGCCGAGAGAGTGCAACTTGCCCAACGTCAGCCAGTGGGCTTCCATGGCTGAGCAGGGATTGGAACCTTGCTCTCCCAAAGTTGGAGTTCAACACTCAAACCACCGAGCAACGCTGTCTCTCCTAGAGATTTCTTGGCCAGACTCCTTTTGGAGAGAGTTTTCCACTGCCTTCCTCTGAGGCTGAGAAAGTGTGACTGGCCCAAGGCATCCATGTGGGCTTCATGGCTGAGCTGCGATTCCAACCCTGGTCTCCTAAAATCCTAGTCCATTTTGCGGCTCCAATACGGCAAACCCATCATAGGGTTTTCTGGCCAAAATTCAGAAAGGATTTGCCTCCGGGTCCGCTTTGAGGCTGAGAGAGAGGGGGACTTGCTCAGGATCGCCCAGTGGGGTTTCTGTGGCTGAGGAGGGATTCGAACTCAGGTCTCCAGAATCCTAGCCCAACATTTAAACCACTACTTACACTGGCTCCCTAAGCCCTGCTGGTTCATAGTAAAGATTAAAACAGGACAGTTTGTAATTATTTAGAAAGCCTTAAACAGACAGTCTGAAAGCACTCAGAAAGCAATGCCATGATCACTAAAAGTCAACCCGGGTTTCTCAAAAACAAGCCATGCCAGACTAATGTTATCTCTTTTTATGACAGAGCTACAAGCTGAATAGACGAAGGGAATGCTGTGGATGTAGCATATCTCGATTTTGTAAGGCCTTTTGGACAGGTCCCCCATGACATTCTTGCAAAGAAGCTGGTAAAAGGTGGGCTGGGCAGGGCTACCGTTGAGTGGATTTGCAATGGGTGGACCGACCGAACCCAAAGGGTGCTCCTCACCCGTGGCTGCATTTCCTCCTGGAGAGAAGGGACCTTTGGGGTGCCAGAGAGGGTCTGTCCTGGGCCCAGGGCTGCTATTCAGCATCTCCATCCATGACTTGGAGGAAGGAGCGGAGGGCAGGCTGATCAAATTTGCAGATGACACCAAACTGGGAGGGGTTGCTAATACCCCAGAGGTCAGGATCAGAGTTCAAAAGGACCTTGACAGATTGGAGAGCTGGGCCAAAGCTCACAAAATGAATTTCAACAGAGAGAAATGTGGGGTCCTGCACTTGGGCAAAAAAAATGGAAGGCACAAATATAGGAGGGGGGACACGTGGCTGGATAACAGTACATGTGAAAGGGAACTAGAAGTCTGAACATGAGCCAGCAATGTGATGTGGCAGCCAAGGAAGCCAGTGCGATTCTTGGCTGCATGAACAGGAGTATCGTGTCCAGATCGAGGGAGGTAGTGGTACCACTCTATTCTGCTTGGTTAGACCTCATCTGAATAATCCTGTGTCCAGTTCTGGGCACCTCAATTCAAGAAGGATATGGACAAGCTGGAGTGTGTCCAAAGGAGGGCGACCACAATGGTGGATATTTTGGAAGCCATGAAGCCCTACAATGAGTGGCTGAAGGAGCTGGGGATGTTCAGTCTGCAGAAGAGAAGGTTGAGAGGGGACATGATAGCCCTGTTTAAATATTTGAAGGGATGCCATGTAGAGGAGGGAGAGGGCTTATTTTCGCTGCTCCAAGACGAGGACACGGAGCTTTGGTGGGTGTTCCTGCATAGCAGGGGGTTGGACTGGATGGCCCTGGGGGTCTCTTCCAACTCTAGGATTCTATGAAAGATGAAGATAAATCCACTTCTAGCTCCTTCTCTGCTTAGCCAGAACAGGCTTCCACTGTTCAGAGCTACAGGGCACAGTCTGCACGCCTGAAAACACAAACTCACAATCCCATGTTGAACTGAACTTCAAGCAGCAGGAGAGGGATACGAACCCAAGACCCTGAGAATCTACAATTTAATTTCTTCACATTTCAACTGGCCAATAACAAAAGTCCGCTAAAATTTTTTTCCCCGTCAGAAATTGTTCGGTGGGCCACCAACTTGGCAACGCCTGACAGCCAGAGTTTGGAGATGTTACTCCCAAAAACTCAGCATTCTAAACCGTGGAGTTCCAGAAAGGCAGCTTTCCGAAACTTTTAACAACTTTGCCCTGGCCGTGATTATAGCACCGCCAAGTGGCCCTCAGAGGGAGGAAGACAAGTGAAAAATAGTGAAACGCTGACAACTTTTTGCAAGTGAAATCCCAGCCAGTATCCAGAAATCCCCTTCTGGTTTTCAAAAAGACCTGCAATCTTTGGGGGCAGAAGGAAAGGGGACTCTGGGCTGCAAAAAAAAGTTTGCGGTGGGCACATTTTTCCTTGCCCTTTATGTTTAGCATCCCTCATATGTTGGACTACAACTCCCATCACACACACACCCCTTGGATGGGAATTCACATCCCAGAGATATGGAAACAGCTAGATTGAAGCAGAAAAATAACTATATTTTTCATAGGCTTTTCACTGGAAAAACTACTATGATTTCCTTCGCTATCCGAAGACCTTTTGCTAGAAGGGAGGATACGGCTATTTTGATTGCTAAATACAGGTATGCCCCAGTCAACAAAGCCGATGTGTCCCTGGGCAGCCCTTCCTTAATAAAACGTTTGGCACCAGAGGGAGGAATAATATGGAAAGAAGAGGAAGACGTTTTTATGCCACGGGAAAAGAGGACTGGTTCAACACGTTTTGGAAAGTTCGATGTTCAAAACTGGCTGAACAGGAAGCCCCCAACTTTTGACGTCCTGTAATCTGAAAACTCACTTTTTTGATGCTTCCAAGTTAAGATCAAATTCCATTCATTTGATGGTGGATCTGCTCTTTCCTTTCCTGCCGTAATCACTAAAAGCCAGCATGGATTTCTTGGAGATAAGTCACGCCAGACTAATCTTATCTCTTCTTACGATAGGGTTACGAGCTTGATAGACGAAGGGAATGCTGTAGATGTAGCATATCTTGATTTCAGATTTTCTCTTCTTCTTTCTTTATTTTTGTTCTTCACCTTCAAATTCCAATTGTATTGTCCTTCCTTCCTTCCTTCCTTCCCTCCCTCCCTTTCCTTCTAATTCTGTAGCTCTTTTTAACTTTTAATGTATATTTAAAATTCTTCTTAATAGGCATTTTAAAAAAAAACTTCCAGCTGGTCAGAGAACGAGGAAAACAATACGGGCTAGGTGGGCAGAAAGAAACTTTGCAAAAAGAAAGAAGAGCTGCTTTGTCAGAGGTTTTGCTTACTGAGGGATGGCTATAAAATAAAATTTTAACATTTCAGGAAAGGGGGGAAACCCATGCTTGTTCTGCCAGGAAACAGGAGAAGCCCAGAAGAGATGGACTCATTTTGTGCTACATAAATAATCTGCCAGTGATCTGCCCACAGTAACACCGCCCATTTCCGCACTACACTGTTGCAGTGCTACTATTCCACTTTCAACCTCCTATGGAGTCCTGGGGTTTGCAGTTTTAGGAAGGGGCCTTTAGACTTCTCAGCTCTTTGGCCTCAGGAAACTACAAACCCCAGAATTCCACAGGAGGTTGAAAGTGGAATAATAGCGCTATAACAGGGTAGTGCGGACGTGGCCATCGTGCTGCTCTGGGCCGCACCAGTCACCTTGGATGGCCGCCGCCGCCACTCCCGCCGCCCCCAACCCCGCCAGGGTTGCCCCCTCCTCACACAGCTGGTTGAGAAGGCTGCTCTTGCCCGCGTTGGTGGGGCCGGCAATCACCACGTGGATCCCGTCGCGCAGCCGCTCCCCACGCCGGCCATCTTGCAAGTGGGTCTCCATCTCTCCGGTCAAGGACTCCACGGCCTCTTCCACTGCGAAGAGAGCGACGGCTGAGACTTACTTCCCCTCTCCAAAAAAAATTTCCTAGCACCCCCGACCCCTTCCTGATCTAACGCACAGCTAAATAACACGCAGGAAGTTCTGCTCCACCCTCCTCCGGAATCTGCAGTCCCCAGAAAGCAATATTCTTTATTTAATTTGTATTTATTAATTGTAATGCAAACTATCACAACAGAAAAAAAACAGACAAAAAGAAAAACACTTTCATAGACAATATACATAGAATTATAGAATCGTAGAGTTGGAAGAGACCCCAGGGGCCATCCAGTCCATCTCCCTTCTGCCAGGCAGGAACACCCATCAAATCACCCAACAGATGGCCTTCCAGCCTCTGCTTAAAAACCTCCAAAGAAGGAGACTCCACCACACTCCGTGGAGGCAGCTTATTCCACTTGCGGACAGCTCTGACCATCAGGAAGTTATTCCTGAGGTTCGAGCGGAATCTCCTTTCCTGCAGCTTGAATCCATTGCTCCTTGTCCTGGTCTCTGGAGCAGCAGAAAACAGGCTTGCTCCATCCTCCATATAACATTCTTTCAAATATTTAAACAGGGCTATCATGTCCCCTCTTAACCTTCTCTTCTGCAGACTAAACATCCCCAGCTCCCTCAGCCGCTCCTCATAGGGCTTCATGGCTTCCAGACCCTCCACCCTTTTGGTCCCCCTCCACTGGACACACTCCAACTTGTCCATATCCTTCTTTAAATGAGGTGCCCAGAATTGGACATAGGATTCCAGATGAGGTATGATCAAAGCAGAATAGAATAGCACCATTACCTCCTTCAATCTAGATACCAGACTCCTCTTGATGCAACCAAGTATCGCGTTGGCTTTCTTGGCTGCCACATCACACTGCTGGCTCATGTTCAGATTGTGGTGCGCCAAGACTCCTAGATCTCTTTCACACGTACTGTTTTCCAGCCATGTGTGAAATATGTACTGTTATCCGCACTGCACGTGTGAAATATTCCAGCTGAGGTCTGACCAAAGCAGAATAGAGTGGTACCATTACCTCCCTTGATCTAGACACCAGGCTCCTGTTGGTGCAACCAAGAATCATGTGGGCCTGTCTTACCAATGAATTCTGTGTAAGCAATGACTGCAGAGCATTGCATTGTATACCTGAAGTGTCAGCAAAAGCATTTGCAATATTAATTTACACTGGACTCTCTGTACACGCAGGGGTTTGGTTCCAGTACCCCTGCATATACAAGGAGTCCAGTGTAAATTAATATAAACTAAAACTAAGCCACAATATCAAAACACGTTCCTAAAACACCAATCTAGTATTTTAAATATCACCTAACTACATTAACTAACTAAAACACAAAAGAACTCTAACAGACAAACACACCGCAAATTGCAATGAACGAGAACGCCAATTCATAGAAAGTGCGTTATTCTACCTTTGCAAATCTGACTAAATTCAATGCACTGGAATTACCAACAAACACAGCCAGAGATTGTTTAATTCTTATTGCTCCAAAACATCCGTAAACGGCTTCCCAAGAAGTTATTTTACAGGCTCTGGTTAGTGATTTAGATTTTCCCAAGAAGCCATTAAGTTATACAATTAAGTTATTTTTTAGGAGCAGGAAAGCAAACACTTCCTTGTTATTAAAAAAGAAAGCAGCAGCAGTGATGAGACAATAGCTAAACTTTGGCTGCAGTCCTGCTGCTGACGTACATGCCTTAATGTGACGTCGTGCGTATGTCTTGTTTTGGACAGGTCACAAGGGGCTATTCAGCAGACTCGACTGCTCTGCCCAAAATCTCCTGTCCTGGCACCAGCTGGAAAGACTTTAAGATTATTGTTGATCATAAGCTGAACAGGAGCCAACAGTGTGATGCTGCAGCAAAGAAGGCAAATAATATTTTAGCCTGCATTAATAGAAGGATAGTTTCCAAGATAAGGGATGTAATAGTCTGACTATATTCTGTGTTGGCCTTCATCTGGAGTATTGTGTTCAGCTCTAGGTGCTTCATTTTAAGAATCCTAGAGTTGGAAGAGACTCCGGGGGCCATCTAGTCCAACCCCCTTCTGCCATGCAGGAACAAACACTCAAAGCACCCCCAGCAAATGGCCATCCAGACTCTGTTTAAGAACCTCCAAAAAAGGAGGAGACTCCACCACGTTCCATGGAGGCAGCAGCAGATTCCACTGCCAGACAGCTCCGACTGTCAGGAAGTCCCGAGGTTCAGATGGAATCTCTTTTTCTGTAGTTTGAACCCATTGCTCCTTGTCCTGGTCTCCAGAGCAGCAGAGAACAAGCCCGCTCCCTCCTCAACATGACATCCCTCCAAATATTTAAACATGGCTATCACGTCCCCTCTTAATCTTCTTTTCAAGAGGTTAAACACACCTAGCTCCCCAAGCTGCTCCTGAGAGGTTTTCATGGTTTCCAAACCCTTCACCATCTTGGTCGCCCTCCTCTGGACACGCTCTAGCTTGTCCACATCCCTTTTGAATTGAGGTGCCCAGAACTGAACACAGTATTATTCCCATGAGGTCTAATCAATGAAGAACGGAGTGGTACCACTACTTCTCTTGATCTAGACACCATACTCCTATAGATGCAACCAAGAATTGTGTTGGCCTTTTTGGCTGCCGCATCACGCTAGTGGCTCATGTTCAGCTTGTGGTCCACCAAGACTCCTAGATCCCTTTTACATGTACTGTTGTCCAGCCACGTGTACCCCATCCTATATCTGTGTATTCTATTTTTTCTGCCTAAGCGCAGGACCTTACACCACAAGGATGCAGTGAGGACTGCGTCTCATGGCTTAAAGTTCCAGGAAGATACATTTCAAGTGAGCCTTAGAAGGGACTTCTTGGTTATGAGAGTGGTCGGGCACTGGAACCCATGACCTGGAGCAGTGGTGGGGTCTCCTTATCTGGACGTCTTCCAAAAGAGGCTGGCCAGCTACCTGCTGAAGATGTTCCAACTGGAGTCCTTACAGCTATGAGGACAGTGCCAGCTCTAGGATTCCGTGATTCACCTTTCTGGAACCATGGTTGCATCAATAGGATTACGGTGTCTAGATCGAGTAATAGTAACCCTCTATTCTGCTTTGGTCAGACCTCAACTGAAATAATAGTGTCCAGTTCTGGACATCTCAATTCAAGAAGGATATGGACAAGCTGGAGGGTGTCCAGAGGAGGGGGACCAAAATGGTGGAGGGTCTGGAAGCCCTGAAGCCCTCTGAGGAGCGGTTGAGGGAGCTGGGAATGTTCAGTCTGCAGAAGAGAAGGTGAAACGGGGACATGATAGCCATGTTTAAATATCTGGAAAGATGCCATGTTGAAGGTGGAGCACGCTTGTTTTCTGCTGCTCCAGAGACCAGGACAAGGAGCAATTGATTCAAACTACAGGAAAAGATATTCCACCTAAACCTCAGCAAGAATCATAGAATCCTAGAGTTGGAAGAGACCCCAAGGGCCATCCAGTCCAACCCCTTGCCATGCAGGAACCCACATCAAAGCCCTCCCTTGGACAGATGGCCATCCAGCCTCTGCTTAGAAACCTCCAAAGAAGGAGGAAACTCCACCACACGCCATGGAGGCAACAGCAGATTCCACTGTCGGGCAGCTCTGGCCATCAGGAAGTTCTTCCTGAGGTTCAGGTGGAATCTCCCTTCCTGCAGCTTGAATCCATTGCTCCTTGTCCTCGTCTCTGGAGCGGCAGAAAACAGGAATGGTCAGAGCTATTTGACAGTAGACTATACTGCTGCCTCCATGGAGTGGGGTGGAGTCTCCTTCTTTGGAGGTTTTTGAGCAAAGGCTGGGTGGCCATCTCTCAAAGGGAGTGCTTGGATTGTTTCTTCCTGCATGGCAGAATGGGGTTGGACTGGGTGGCCCTTGGGGTCTCTTCCAACTCTATGATTCTACGGAAGTCCAATTTTAACAAGTCCCTTTTAAAAGGCAGCCTTTCCCAGCCCCATTTCTACCCACCCTTGCAATTTTTCTCCCAAGACCAGGAGAACAAGCATCTTGCAAGCACTGCTTTTTCAAAAAGTCAACATGGTGGTATGTAGACTCTAACTGCAGTTCCTTTTTTGCAACTGGATCTAGTTAGGAAACTGTCAAAATGGCAGGAAAAAGAAGAGCTTCTGGAGGCAGGGGGTAATGGGGGACTCACCTCGAACAAGGACCCCATCCTCAATGTTGTCGTCTTCGCTGAAATCGATGTATGCCTCAACGCGGGCCAGAGCCTGCAGAGTGGAAGCGCCGTCCTTAGTTTTCTTCGGGCAGATACTTAAATATTTATTGAAAACCCACTGGTAAAATGCCACTTATTTGCTGAAATATTCCGTATTTGACAACCTGATATCATCAAGGAAACATCCAACACACAATGTGAATATTTCCACAGTCACAGGGAGTAGGATGGGATTTTCAATATCAGGATATTAATAACAGTAGGGATGGGCCAACCAAATCCTGGGTTCGGAATCCCAAATCCGAATCCCTGTGCCAAAATAGGCAAACTGAATCTTTCAAATCTGCCAACCAAATAGCTTGTTGGCGACCGGGACGCCGGAAAACCTGGGAAACCAGACATACAAAGGAAGATAGTAAGTAGATGCGTTTTTCCCTTGGAGCAACAATGGCCTTTGCTGACAATTTCAGAAATTGCATCTGGGGTTTCATTCTAATATGTTTAAATTCAACATTTAATATTTAAGTTCAGCACTTGACTGGAAGGTGCAGGCTTGACATTTCAAGGACAGCCGAAAAATCCCTTTGCAGAGCTCCCTTGCAAAGCTCTTTCAGACACAATTCTGGGGTTTGTAGTTTTACCAGGGGTCACACTGTGACCCCTGCCAAAGTGTGCCGGGGCATCATCCAACTACAAACCCCAGGATGCCAATAAGGAGCTATGCAAAGAAAATCCAGTTTGGACCTGGATGATCTCTGCACTGTAGTGGTCCTCTTTACACAGGCAGGAAAATGTGGGATTAATCCACATTTTCCTGCCTATGTAGAAAGGGTCTTCATGTCATTTTCAGCCTGGCAAAACTAGGACAATTGCCTTGGCCAGATTTCTTCAGAGGGAGGTTTGCTTTTGCCTAGGCTTTTGCTGAGGCTGAGAGAGTGTGTCTTGCCCAAGATTATCCTCCTTCCCCTTGTTTTGTAAAAAAGGATTTGAAAGATTCGAGATTTGTGAGATTCGTGGATTCTCAGAACCTTCCAGGGATCTGGATTCAGGAAATTCTGGATTTGTCCCATCCCTAATTAACAATTTTCTAAATAACAGATTATTATTAACATTTCTTCTCCCCTCAACTTGCTTTGCAAGCAACACGCACACGGTTCCAAGCAGCTCTCTGCAGGGAAGTAGAACTGATGAAAGAGCAGAACTCCTGCCAAATTAATGGAACTTGCCTTTCGTTTGGAAGCGTCTAAAGAACAAGTTGTCAGATAACTGGGTGGGGGCTTCCTGTATCGTGCTCCCAATGGCGGGGGGGTCAAAAGAAAGTTTGTCCCAAAGGAAAGCCCACTGGCAGGGCACGCGTCACGTCGGGCAAACTCCATGCCACGTGGATTACAAATGAATATGTCATTTTGTGCTCTCTCCGTGCCATGGAATTGGATGTAGGATGTGGGAAAAAGACGAATGGAAAAATTCTTAGAGACACAAACGTTACCAAATGGTTGGCATTCTTTACCGGACGGGGTAGTACATAGCATTCAGCTGGCCTCGCTGAGAAACACTTGTCTTGTGTTCGAGTGATAGCAATCAACATTTGTGATTTACTGGGATTAGCCTGTAGGTTAGTAGGTTAGGGATGGTGGTAGGTAGAATATCAAAGGCCAGGGCAGGAAATTCAAAGGAGCAAAGTTTCAAGTAGAGAGGAGCTACTTTGACAAAAGAGAACACAATCTAGAAGTTAAGGAGTGTGTGTGAATCTGGACAAGTATCCTGCTTGAACAGTAATGAATTATTGCATTTTAGTATACTGATGGGTGATTTAGAGGATTGACTCCACCAACTGTTGTTAACTGGCCTCTTATGTTCCAATAAACATAGAAGCATAGAGTTGGAAGAGACCCTCGGGGCCATCCAGTCCAACCCCCTTACGCCATGCAGGGATCCACATCAAAGTCCTCCCTTTGAGAGATCGCCATCCAGCCTCTGCTTAAAAAAATCTCCAAAAAAGGAGGACACTCCACCACACTTCATGGGGGCAGCAGCGGATTCCACAGTCAAAGTGCTCTTAACATCAGAAAGCTCTTCCTAACGCTTAGGTAGAACCCCTTTTCCTGAAGTATGAAGCCATTGCTCCTTGTCCTGGTCTCTGGGGCAGCAGAAAACAAGCTTGTTCCCTCCTCGACATGACATCCCTTCAAATACCCTCCGCTGTCCATGCTCTCTCTCCCCATGTGCCTGCCAGTTGTGCTCGGGTGGGAGAGGAAAGCCTCTGAGTCCAGCAATTCTTTCCCCAGTAGCTTCCTACTGAGTTACGGCATGATGGGGATTTAAAATCCATAGGTGGTGCAGCTAGATGGTCTCCAAGGGTGGTCCCATCTCCTATTCAAGGGCAGGAGACAGCACCGAGGAGGAGGAAAAAAAACCCTTCCTTCATGCCCTCTGAATACATCTTGCCAAGAAAACCTACATAGCTTCACCGTAGGGGTAAGGGAGAAACAAAGATAATCCCTTATGGGAAGAGTTGTTGTGCCAAACACGCACACACTGTTCCTCAACACACACACACACACACACACACACACACACACAGAGTCACTGTGAAGCAGGCCAATTCCTTGCCTTGGTGAGGGTGTCGCTCCAGCGCCGATAGAGGGTCCCCAGTTCGCCCTCCATCTGGCGCAGGGCCTGCCGGCGCTGGCTTTCCGTCTCCGCATGGATCAAATCCCCCAGACCCTCCGCTGCCGTCAGGTCCAGTTTGCCATTCTGGAAGGCCCGTTTCGTGAATTCTCCCGGCTCAGCCAGGCGCAGGTGAGGGCAGCAACCTGGAGCAAGGGGGAAGAGGAAAGCAAGGTGAGCAAAGGACCAAAAACCAAGCCCGATGAGGAACATCTTCAGGAATGGGTTATCTTTAGTTTGGAGAAGACGGAGAGATGGTGTGTAAGGTCCTACACTGCGGGAGAAAAAGTGGAATGCACAAATATAGGATGGGGGACACGTGGCTGGATAACAGTCTGCGTGAAAGGGATCTAGGAGTCTTGGTGGACCACAAGCTGAACATGAGCCAGCAGTGCGATGCAGCAGCCAAGAAAGCCAACGCAATTCTTGGTTGCATCAACAGGAGTCAGGTGTCTAGATCGAGGGAGGTAATGGTACCACTCTATTCTGCTTTGGTTAGATCTCATCTGGAATACTGTGTTCAGTCCTGGGCACCTCATTTCAAGAAGGATGCTGATAAGCTGGAATGTGCCCAGAGAGGGCAACCAAAATGGTGGAGGGTCTGGAAGCCATGAAGCCCTATGACTGGCTGAGGGAGTGGGTGCGTTTAGTCCGCAGAAGAGAAGGTTAGGAGGGGACATGATGGCCCTGTTTAAATATTTGAAGGGATGTCATGTTGAGGACGGAGCGGGCTTGTTCTCCACCGCTCCAGAGATGAGGACAAGGAGCAATGGATTCAAGGTGCAGGAAAGGAGATTCCACTTGAACCTCAGGAAGAACTTCCTGACGGTCAGGGCTGTCCGGCAGTGGAATCTGCTGCTGCCTCCGTGGAGTGTGGTGGAGTCTCCTCCTTCTTTGGAGGTTTTTAAGCAGAGGCTGGACGGCCATCGATTGGAAATGTTTTGATGGGTGTTCCTGCATAGCAGGGGGTTGGACTCGATGGCTCTGGGGGGTTTCTTCTAACTTTATGATTCTATGATCCTGTCCAGAAAAGGTTTTCAGCACTGAGAAAGAGAGACCCACCCAAGGCATTCAAGACTCCGCTCACCACAGCTGGACCGCCATGGACGTGGTATTCGGCCACATCCTCACCCGTAAAACTACCAGCCCCTGCAAGAAAAACGGACAGAGAGATAAAGTCACACATGCCAGGAATTTCGTGAAAACAGGGAAAATGCCCCACACGCCCACTGCTTGGGGGTGGCATTCGCCTGCCGACTGTCGGATACAGGTCAGGCCTTCCCACTTATCAGCAGCCACTTCTAGCCCTGTATTTATTTCTTTATTTGGTTTCTATCCTGCGCTAAACCATCCGTCCAACAGAAACATTACTTTTATGACCTTAACAATTAAAAGAGTTAGAAAACATCGTTGTTGCATACTTTCAGGTTATTCCAATTTACGGCAACTCTAAGGTGAATCTAACACAGGGTATTTCTTGACAAGATGTTTCCGCGTACAAACTGAGGCCATTTCCGCACGAGTCTGTTATAGCACGATGATTCCACTTTCAACCTCCTATGGAATCCTGGGGTTGAAAGTGGAATTATCGCGCTATAACAGACTCGTGCAGAAATGGCCTGAAACTTTACCCAGATGAGACGGAGGTGCTTCTGGTCAGTCAAAAGCAGGGACGGGCCAACCGAATCCTCAAATCCTTGGCAAGGATTCGAGATGCGTGAACCCGAATCCTTGCACCAAAGCAAACCAAATCTTTCGAATGCACCGACCAAATAGCTTGCTGGAGACTGGGACGCCTGAAAACAAGGGAGCCCAGACACACGAGGGGAGGTGGCAAGCGGGTGAGTTTTTCCCTTGGAGCAACAATGGCCTTTGCTAACAATTTCAGAAACTGCATCTGGGGTTGTATTCTAATACATTTAAATTCAACATTTAATATTTAAGTTCAGCACTTGGCTGGAAGGTGCAGGCTTGAGATTTCAAGGACAGACGAAAAATCCCTTTGCGTGGCTCCCTTGCAAAGCTCTTTTCATGCACAATTCTGGGCTTTGTAGTTTTTCCAGGGGTCACAGTGTGACCCCTGCCAAAGTGTGCCGGGGCATCATCCAACTACAAACCCCAGGATGCCAATAAGGAGCTATGCAAAGAAAGTCCAGTTTGGACCTGGATGATCTCTGCACTGTAGTATCTGGCCCTGTTCACACAGGCAGGAAAATGTGGGATTAATCCACATTTTCCTGCCTGTGCCTCCATGTCATTTTCAGCTTGGGGAGATCCTGAGGCAAAACTAGGACAATTGTCCTGGCCAGATTTCCTCAGAGGGAGGTTTGCTTTTGCCCAGGCTTTTGCTGAGGCTGAGAGAGTGTGTCTTGCCCAGGATTATCCTTCTTTCTCTTGCTTTTTAAACCTTTTTTGAAAAAAGGATTTGAAATTCATGAGATGCGTGGATTCCCAGAACCTTCCTGGGATTCGGATTTGGAAAATTCTGGTTTCCTCCCATCCCTAGTCAAAAGTTAGACTGACCAGAGGTTAGATGGGGGCTACACTTCCCCTGAAGATGCAGGTTGTTGTTATTTCTCCTAGGCATGTCGTGATCTGTGGAATGTGTGTGTAGGGATGTAGATATGTAGAAATGCTGGGTGTAACAGGAACGGTGGGAATATAATCGAGAATTAGTAGAGGCCGGAGCCTTAGAGGCCAAATTATCAGTACTGTGTATTGACTGGGGCAATAAATTGCATTTAACCAGCTTTGGGTAAATAACATTTGGTTGCTGATAGCAAGGAGAGGCTGATTTATGAGGATCAGAGTCATGCTGAAGATGGAGCAAGCCTGTTTTCTGCTCCTCCAGAGACTAGGGCAAGGAGCAATGGATTCAAGCTGCAGGAAGGGAGATTCCACTTGAACCTCAGGGAGAACTTCCTGACGGTCAGGGCTGTCCGGCCGTGGAATCTGCTGCTGCCTCCATGGCGTGTGGTGGGGTCTCCTCCTCCTTCTTTCGAGGTTTTTAAGCAGAGGCTGGATGGCCATCTCTCAAAGGGAGAGCTTTGCATGGCAGAAGGGATTTGGACTGGAAGGCCCCTGGGGTCTCTTCCAGTTCTATGATTTACGAGGATTGGGCTGGAGGATACAACGGTGGGTTTAGAATTAAACTACCCAAGACCAAGGAGGAAATTCTAAAGATCAACCAAAGAAAACCCCTTTGGCCCTTGTAGGACGTGGGGTGTAAGCCTGGAAGGACCACCAACGGGCGCCAGGAAGAGAGGCTGATGGATTGCTGTGATTTACTAGATAACAGAGTAGCTGGAGCCAGGTTTTAATTCCGGAAACATTTGCTTCACCAGCCTCTTGTGTTGCCAAGAAACCACAGGGAAATGATAGGGGTGTTTTCTTGACAGTAGCGGTTCTGGACAGAACTGCCCAGCTAGGAGATGCTGCCGCAGTTTGCACGCCGGAGCCAACTGGGAAAGAGAAATTTCCCCTCTCCCCTCATCCTACAGAGTTAAACAATCTCAAACACCTTTTGCGCTGCAAGGTCAATCTGCAGCAATGAAAGGAAGATGGGCACAAAAGGGGGAAAGTGGGAGGAGGAGGGAGAAACCTGGACGTTTTCAGAGCAGCGGAAAAGGTGGGAAGACGGAGGGGGAACCAGGACGGTCGCTGCCACACCCGGAAAGTCAGTGGAGAGGGATGGGGCTGTTCAGTCCCACGAAGTCCAGACCGCAGGGACGCCTTCCAGCCGGCTGGCCTAGGAGGGCGCAAAAATCTCTGCCTGCTTGTCAGACCTCCAGCCCTCTTGCTTTGCCAAGACATTACCAAAAGTTAGATATTTTGCAAAGTTTTGCAAAAATGCAAGGGAGATATTATGTTTATTATTTGCAAGCAAGAAGCAAGGTTTTAATTCTGGCAACATTTGTTTTACTAGCCTCTAGTGTTTCCAGTAAGCAACATGGAAATAATAGGGGTGTTTTCTTGAGAACACAAAAGCAGTAGTTCTTGGCACAGATCCGCAGCCGGGGGTGCTCCTGGATTCAACTCCGAGCCCGGAAGCCCAGGTTTTGGCAACAGCCAGGAGCACATTTGCACAGTTAAAACTTGTGCACCTGCTTACACCCATTCCTTGAGATGTCAGACCTGGCCACGGTGACACATCCCCTGGTTACATCCCAGCTGGGCTACTGTAATGCGCTCTACATGGGGCTGCCCTTGAAGAGTGTTTGGAAAGTTCAGTTTCTCCAAAGAGCCACAGCCAGATTGTTAAGTGGGGCTGGTGACAGGGACTACACAAGCCCCCTCTTGCAACAGCTCCTCTGGCTGCCGGTCCAAATCTGGGCACAATTCAAAGTGCTGGTGATGAAATTCCACATGTCATTATACGGGATCTGTAATGTGCTGGATATTGTGTTCCCGATGAATATTTTTAATTATACATTTTAACATCTTTTCCAGTCTTTTCGATTGTAATTACATTTCACTTTTGCATTCTGTGAGTTTTAACTAGGTCTTTTTAATTGTTGCAAACCGTTTTGAGTCCCAATTTTTTTGGGGGGGGGCAGGGAATTAATAAAGATTTCAAGAACATCGACAACAACCTCACAGAGTTTTCTGGGGCTGAGAGAGTGTGACTTGCCCAGGGTGATCCAGTGAGTTTCTGTGACTCAGTGGGGAATCAAACCCTGGTCTCCAGCGCTGTAGTGCAACACTCAAATCCCTACACAATGCTGGCTCTGTAAACATGAACTATTACTGCTATTAAATACGGACTATAGTTTTGATTAATTTGGTAAGGTTGACTTTAGGAAAATGAGGTAACATGAAGTTTACACTCCAATGAAGGACAGAAAAATATTCATTTGACTTTGTATAATTGAAAAAGAGTATTCAGATTTGACAACTGCGGTAAAGATGGCTGCTCAGACTAAAACTAAAACATTAGATAGATCAGAATCTATGGAAACAAACAAATTAATTGAACGAACGTATGTGTATAGTATGGTTAGAATTTAATAATGTTAAGAGTATTCAGCTCTAGTAAGGATTGGAAGAAGAGCTATATGAAACTTCAACGAGCTATGAAATTTTTACTGAATGTATTTTATATATGTATATATCTTAATAAAAATTATTTTAAAAAAATGGACTATTACTTTTTCAGTAAATGCAAGAACGTAGTTTGCCCAAACTTGGAAATGGACTGACGTACCAATGACAGAACAAAAGGGTCGCTAAATCTGCAGATCTCGCCCAAGTTGCAAAATTGATGTGGATTTGAAAAGATAAATCAGTTGAAAATTTTCTGCAAGGCTGGAAAAAATTTATGTAACAATCTGCGGTTATCACTATTAGTAGTTCTAGCAAGTTGAATGTGTCCAGATCTCAACGACGAGATATTAATTGATTTTTCCTTTTCATTACAGTTGTGGTCAGAATCCTTCTGTGGATTAGTTAGCCAGTGTAGTTAGGATATGTTTGGGGTAATAGCTTATATTTTTTTAGTAATGGGGTTTGCTGTAACCCTTCAGTTCAGTTTAATCTAGTTTACTTTTAGTTACATGTATACATTTACATATAGTTTCTTTTTATTTTCCTCCTTTTTTCCTGCAGTTATGAACTAGTTTATTTGTATGTTTGTACCAAAATCAATAAATATGAAATGTTTAAAAGGCTGGCGGGGGGGTGTACAGTCTATTGGATTCAGAGCAAACATTCAAAGGGTGCAATTCTTGCACAATTTCCGCACTAGAACGTTATAGTGATATTATTCCACTTTCAACATCCTATGGAATCCTGGGATTTGCAGTTTAGGGAGGGGCATTTCGAATTCTCAGCCAGGGAGCTCTTTGTACTCAGGAAACTACAAATTCCAGAATGCCCCCAAGGATGTTGAAAGTGGAATAGCAGCATTATAACAGTTTAGTGCGGAAAGGCCAATAGTGCATAAGTTTCCAAAATAATAGCAATAGCATGTGTCACAAAATAAAAATAAAAGGACAGTTTAGTGCGGAAAGGCCAATAATGCATAAGCTTCCCAAATAATAGCAATAGCCTGTGTAATACGATAAAAATAGAATAATGAAAAATAATAAAATAAAAATTTGACGACGGGAATGACCATTGCCGGCCCTAAAGTTTCCTAACCTGGGAACCACAGGATGAGACCGTGATCCAGTGTTTCGGCAGAATCGGGATGGCGGATCCTTCGCAAAGCGGCGGTCCTCGGAAGCGGAGGCGCCTTCGTCCCCGTGAGGCGGAGCAAAGTGGAGCAGCTGGCCGGGCCGCTGGTTCGAATCACAGCCACGCCACACTTCCCGTGGCCCGAAGACAACGCAAAGATGGTGTCCCGTTTCGCCGTTTCGCCGTACCTCCTGCAACGGGAACAGGAGGAGAGGGGAACTGCAAAGGAGATCTCCGTCTGTCCAACCGGGGTACTACAGAAGGAGAAGGGGGAAATTTGGTGGAAATTTGGTGGCCACATTCAACCTTCACCCCTTCTGTGGAGGGATCCAAAAATTCTCCTCCGATCATCTCACCACATCCAGAACTTTTAGCTTCCACTCTTCTATATCAATATATTTCCTAACATACATTTATATCCTTACCCAATGCAATACTCTTTTCCATTCTTTCTCAAAGTTCTGGATAGATTTATTCTCCAAAGAAGATGTTAATTTTTCCATCTCTATCCTATCCAGAACTTTTAACTTCCATTCTTCTATACCAATATATTTCTTTTCTTTCCAGTGCTGCGCACAAGTCAAACTTGCCACGGTTATTAAATATAATAATATCTTCTGATGACTTCTTATCTCCCTTTGTTGCCCTAGCATATTTGACAGATAAAGCTCTGGTTTCATTTCAAAATTCAGCTTACAGATTCATGTATCCCCTTCCAAAAATTTCTTCTATCTTACATGTCCACCACATATGGAGAAATGCCCCCATCTTTTCATCACATTTCCAACACTTTGCATTCCCAGTTTTAGTTATTGTTAATTAGCATTTTCTTTGAAGAATAAATCTATCCAGAACTTTGAAAAAAAATGGAAAGGAGTATTGGATTGGGTAAGGATATAAATGTATAAGAAATTAAAGAAAGAAATAATATAATTGCTCTTTTCTCTGTAAAATGGAAATAATGTTTGTATGCAATGGAAATAAGCAAATTCAACTGGAAGATTTAAGCTTAGAAGTGTGCGTGGGGGGTTATTTTTGAAATTAAATTTTTAATAAAAAAATTTTTAAACAAATTCTCCTCCGATCAAAATGGAAAATTAAGCAAAACCTCACTGGCTTTCCTGAGATATGTTGTGTCCCCATACACTTTGTTATTACAATTTATCTATGCGTCCATATCTCTTATAAGGGGTTTGTTTAACCTCCGGTTTGCTAGTAAAACTGAATTACTGTGTCGCGAACTGATGCACGTCTAAAAAGTGGGTCCCCAACATGAAAAGTTTGGGAAGCTCTGCCCTAGTGGATACAGAGTGCCGATGTAGCTTCCCATAACTCTTCAACATCTAGCAAATAAAATCCAGGACTTAATGGAGCCCAGCAACATCAGTGGGATCAAGAAGGCATCACGCACTCCGGAGGACAAGTTGGAGAGGCTGCAGCAGTTTGCTTTTGCCCGGTTCTACTGGGAAAGACAAAATCCTGTCCCCTCCTTTATTCCACCCCCAGCTCAGTTAGACTTATAGAATCCTAGAGTTGGAAGAGACCCCCAGGGGCCATCCGGTCCAACCTCCTTCTGCCATGCAGGAACCCACATCAAAGCCTTCTCTTGGACAGATGGCCACCCAGCCTTTGCCTAAAAACCTTCAAAGAAGGAGGAGACTCCACCACACTCCACGGAGGCAGCAGTATATCCCACTGCCATTGCTCCTTGTCCTGGTCTCTGGAGCAGCAGAAAACACGCTTGCTCCATCTTCGATATGACGTCCTTTCAAATATTGAAACATGAAGTGCCCAGAACTGGACAAAGTATTCCAGACGGGTCTAACCAATACAACTCAGAATCCTAGAATCCTAGAGCAGGATAGACCCTAGGGGCCATCGAGTTCAACCCCCTTCTGCCATGCAGGGACACACATCAAAGCCTTCCCTTTGAGAGATGGCCATCTAGCCTTTGTTTAAAAACCTCCAAAGAAGGAGACCCCACCACTTTCCATGGAGGAAGCAGCTTAGTCCACTGCTAGACAGCTCTGACCATCAGAAAGTTCTTCCTGAGGTTCAGGTGGAGTCTCCTTTCCTGCAGCTGGAATGCACTGCTCCGTGTCCTAGTCTCTGGAGCAGCAGAAAACAGGCTTGCTCCGTCTTCAACATGACATCCCTTCAAATATTTAAACAAGGCCATCATGTCCCCTCTTAACCTTCTCTTCTGCAGACTAAACATCCCCAGTGCCCTAAGCCGCTCTTCATAGGGCTTCCAGACTCTCCACCATTTTGGTCGCCCTCCTCTGGATACCTTCCCATGCAAAGGACTTTTGTACTTTGGGTTCAGTTTGCAGCAACTGAAGGATGCTGAGGACAAAGGGAGAAAGTGGGAGGAGGAGGGGAGCTGGGGACTTCAAAAGCAGCTGAAAAAATGAGATGCAACAGAAGATAAATCAAGGCCCTTCCTACCAAATTGGACTGTTAGGGGGTATGTCCCCCCACAACTAAATCTTAGGCCATTTCTGCACTAAACTGTTGTAGTGCTATCATTCCCCTTCCAACCTCCTGTGGAATTCTGGGGCTTGTAGTTTCCTAAGAGCTCTCTGGCTGAGAATCCTAAAAGCCCTCCCTGAACTGCAAACCCCAGGATTCCACAGGATGCTGAAAGTGGAATAATAGCGCTATAACAGCCTAGTGCAGAAGTGGCCTTGAACGATGAATAAAGAAAAGCATTTGACTCAGAACCCCTGCACAGCCCATGGTGAGGCAGGACAGGCTTTGTCATCATCTTACTTTATTGTTGTATAGCCAATGGCCATCACAAACTTTACAACCTTTACAACAGATAAAAATAGTATAGAAATTACAAAATACTTACAAATTGCGGTTTAAAATAATAAAACAGTGAATATATAGATAGACTATAATATCACAAAATGAGAAATTATTTATTGAAGCCGCTATGCTTCTGATAAAAAGAGGCACGTATTTTCCTAGCAGCAATTGCAAACTGGGCAACTGAGTAAGTGACCCTTGCTTCTTTGTCCGCAAGGAGCTCCACCACAATACTTTGCAGGGAACTGGCCCAGGAAGGATGGATCAATGGTATCACAAATCTTTGACGAGGTTCAGAATAAAGCGGGCAATATAGTAGGTAATGAATTATGTCCTCTATTTGGTTACAACCAAACCCACATTTCCTCTCTGCAATTGGGATACGTGGATATCTCCCCTTCAAATATGCCGAGGGCATCTGCTGAAACCTTAACTCTGTAAACGCCCTTCGGAGCGGCACGAAGGGCAGGTCTTCAAAGTAACGTGGCATTGCATGGTTGGCCTGAATGTAGGGGTACCAAATAGAAAACTGTGCCCCAACTATCTCCGCTCTGTCTTGGTTTGCACCATAGTTGAAAATCCAACTTTTAAGGTCCCTTTTGCTAAGTTCTAAATAGGTCTCTTCATTAAGCTGGTAACTCATTAGTTTGTTATGGCACTGTTTTGCCCAACCTCCAGCCCTTAACTCCTCCAACCAGCAGCATTGACTAATAGACCTGTCCTCAAGCTCCTTTAACCTGCGCCAGAACCTTAAAAAGGCCAAATCTATCCTGGTTGCTAATGGAGGAATGCCAAGTTCTGCCCTCAGATGTTCTCCTGGCACCCCAGGTGGAAGGCCCAAAATCTGTCCCATAAATTGATTTTGTATCCTTTCGAGCACGACTTTAGCATTTTCTCCCCATATTTCAGCTCCGTACAGCATTTGAGGGATAATTTTAGCTGTAAATGCCTTTATTGCAGGTTTTATTAGTTGCCCTCCTCTTGAATAAAAAAGCTTTTTCAATGACCCAATAGATCGAGCACCCATAAGTTTAGAAACATCCAAGTGTTGTCTCCATGTAAGTTTTGCATCAAAATAGAGCCCTAGGTACTTGAATGATTGTACTTGTTCTAGTGGATGGCCATCCAAGGACCATATACTCTTCCTGAGTTTTTCCCCAAAAACCACAATTCTGGTTTTAGAATAATTAACTAACATTTTTTCTTCTTGGCACCACTTCTCAAATTTGACTAGCATCCTTTTAAGGCCTATTTTATTTTGTGATAATAGGACAAGGTCAACGGCATATAGCAAAATTGAAATCTTTTAGTTGCCAATGGCCGGAGGGAAGAATGAGGAGTCAGACATTTCTGGGATCAAATTGTTAATATAGAAATTGAATAGAAAGGGTGCCAGGATACACCCCTGTCTTACACCCTGGGATATACTGACAGGTTGGGTAAGCAGGCCATTTAAACCTGTTCTCACCTGTAAATAATTATCTTGATGCAATAGTTGGATCATAGAATCATAAAAATGAAAAGTTGGGGGAGACCCCAGGGGCCATCCAGTCCAACCCCCTGCCATGCAGGAAAACCCACAAAGTCCTCCCGACAAGTGGCCATCCAGCCTCCGCTTAAAAACCTCCAACGAAGGAGACTCCACCACACCCTGTGGCAGCCCCAGATTCCACTGCCGGACAGCCCTGACCGTCAGGAAATTCCTCCTGAGGTTCAGGCGGAATCTCCCCTCCTGCAGCTTGCATCCATTGCTCCTTGTCCTGGTCTCAAGAGCAGGAGAAAACAAGCCCACTCCCTCCTCGACATGACATCCCTTCAAATATTTAAACATGGCTATCATGTCCCCTCTCAACCTTCTCTTCTGCAGACTAAACATCCCCAGCTCTCTAAGTCTGTCCTCATAGGGCGTCAGGGCTTCCAGCCCCTCACCATTTTGGTTGCCCTCCTCTGGACCTGCTCCAGTTTGACCATGTCCTTCTTGAATTGGGGTGCCCAGAACTGGACACAGGATTCAAGATGAGCTCTAACCAAAGCAGAGTAGAGTGGTACCAGTACCTCCCTCGATCTAGACACCAGACTCCTATTGATGCAGCCGAGAATCGCGTTGGCTTTCTTGGCTGCCGCATCACACTGCTGGCTCATGTTCAGCTTGTGGTCTATGAAGACTCCTAGGTCCCTTTCACACGTACTGCTATCCAGCCACGTGTCCCCCATCCTATACTTCTGCATACCATTTTTTCTGCCTAAGTGTAGGACCTTACACTTAACTATGTTGAATTTCATTTTGTTAGCCGCGGCCCAGCTCTCCAATCTGTCCAGGTCCTTTTGAATTTTGATCCTGTCCTCTGGCGTATTAGCAACCCCTCCCAATTTGGTGTCATCTGCAAATTTGATCAGCGTGCCCTCTATTCCTTCATCCAAGTCATTAATGAAGATACTGAACAGCGCCGGGCCCAGGACAGAACCCTGTGGCACCCCCAAAAAGTCACTTCTCCCCAGGATGAGAATCTGCCATTGGTGACCCCCCTTTGGGTACGGTCAGTCAACCAGTTACAAATCCACCTGACAGTAGCCCCGTCCCGCTATGGATAAGCCATAGCAGTTTTTTTATCAATACCTGTTTTCTCCAGTTTATACCAAAGGCGCTGCCAGGATAGGCTTTGTAGTCCAGCTAATTCTGGAGAGCCATGAGTTGCAAAACTTGGGGGCCAAAAGGAAAACTGGAGAAAGTGATCAGGAATGAGCTCTCCCGTTGGATTTCTGCCTGCCCAAGCAGAGGTTGCAAAGCACAGTGCTATGGGCTGGGGGAGCAGCACTCAATCCCCCAAGGCAGGGGGAAGCAAAAACCCCACCGGTGCAAATCTTGTCCCTGTGCAAAAAGTCAAACCCACCTGCAGAAGAATCTGGAGGCCTTGATGCTCCCAGCGACCCTCAGACTGCCTTGCAAGGTGGGCCACATAGCCCCAAGGATGGCCACCGGAGAGGAAAGCCCCCTCCCCAAACCCCAGCCCTATAACCAGCGGGATCTCCCCTCCACGCACGCCTGCCGGGCTCTTTTGCAAGGCTTCCCCTTGCCAGCACCGCCGTGACGCACGCCGTCGGCTTCAAGTGAGGGCAACGTGTTCTCCCGCGGCCTGATTGGCCGGGAAGGAAAAGGGGCGGGGCCGTCCCTTGGCAAGACTGCAACACCTGGAAGCCCCTAAGCGGCCCGTCTCCATTTTATGCAACGTCTTGTTTGCAAAGTTGGGGGGAAAAGGGGAAAAGAAGATCACAGACCTGGATCTAGCTGTTAGTCCCAAAGAAGAGTTACCCACGAGATTCATGGGATTTGTGAGCCCTCGTTATTCGACAGCCCAGCCTGTGGCTCAATCAGTGATGGGACTGAAGCTTTACGGTGGTGGGGCTCGGGGTGGAGAAAAGCATTCTGTGTATGTTCAGAGGCACTCTTGTCTGGCCTTGCAAAGTGCTCCCAAGGCAAACCAATCTGAGGATTGTGGGATATTGCGCCCACCCTAATGCAAAAGGATGCACACCCCCCCGAGCCCTGGGATGACGTAACCCGCTTGGGGAGCTTTTTTGGACGTCTTGCATGCATTTAGAAAGAGTTTGCATGGTAATGCTTTTAATCACTTAAGTGGTCCATTAAGGTCTGGCCTCATTCCCAGCCTGCCAGCTCACCTTTCCAGCAAAGAGCCCTGCAGAAGCGGCCAATCCTCGTCCTCCCCCCACTCCACCGCACCGCACCGATGTTGGCCCTTCTCTTTTTTGCTGCAACAAAAAAAACCACAACCCCAAACACCCTGCCCTCCCGCGCAGCAGCTCTGTCCGTGAACCCTAAATTTTATCAGGGTAGCGCCGCAGCCGCCTAAAGGAGGAGCCTGGCGCTCTCGCTGCGCATGGGTGTGTTGTGTGTGCGCACGCGCGCCCGGCTTCTGGCTGGCTCAGGACCCCGTAAGCTCCCTTCCCACTAGGGTGTTGCTGCTGGGTGGGGGGCCCTTAAGTACTTGCAAATTTGCAGCCCCAACTGCCTTGCAATCCTCAGAGGCCCCTCCCTAAATGGCAAACCCCAGGATTCCATAGGATGGTGAAAGCGGAATCATCGCGCTGTAACAGGCTAGTGCGGAAATGGCCCAGGAGTGCCTCTGATTAGAACTGCAACTTTGCCAAAGTTTTTCTCACCCGGTATCACTTTGGAAAGACCCAGAAACCTACCTTGTTCCCACTCCTCCCAGGGTGGGTGAACTTTTATTAATCTGCTTGCATGCATTATATTGCAAAGTGTGCGTGTGTGGGGGGGTGCTCCAGTTTTGGGGGTCTTTAAAAAGAAGTTGGATGAACTGTTTTTGGGGGGAACGCTGTAGTGGCAGAGGGTTGGACTAGATGGCCTTTGGGGACCCCCTGAAAAAATATTTTTATTACAACCCATATATTCAATAAAACATTTGGACTTGTTGCATATCATTCCAAATATGTAGTGCAAAATAATCCCATTTAATAACTTTATATAGTCTAGTTCTTTGGATTTGCTAGGATAAATTACCTATATATTCATCATATATTCCTTTCCCCAAATAAACTTGCCTCCCTAAAATTTTTGGGTCCTTACTGTATTTGCTGGCATATAAGACTTACTTTTTCCCCTGAAAAATACTTTCGGAAAATGCATCTTATACGCCAGTGTGTTTTATAAGCTGGCAAATAGCATTTCCCAGAGTATAAATGGAGTGTGTCTTATTATGCTGGCAAATATGATATTTCCATTCTGTGCTCCAGCTTTTCTATAACTTGGCTGATATATATATATATATCCCTACCTCTAATCTGTATAATTAAACACTTGACGTTTTGCCTTTCTTTGCGCCGGTTAAGATATACGTGTTACGATTTGTTTAAGATTTAATTTAACCTGCAATAGCAAAGTCCCCCCCAACATCTTTTCCACACGGGGATCGTTGTCTTCCATACGTTACAGAAATAATTATCTTTCTGAGTTCCAAGATCCTACGAGGAATAGTTGTTCCTATTTTGTCCAAAAGCCAAAGGGATTTTAAAAGAAAGATTTAAAATAGAATTTTATAATACAGACTCGTTTGAAATATGGTGCTGGGGGAGAAGAAAGTTTGGATTTGGAATTGGTGGACCGACCGAACCCAAAGGGTGCTCCTCACCCACAGCCGCTTTTACTCCTGGGGAGAAGGGACTTTTGGGGTGCCAGAGGGGGCTGTCCCGGGCCCACGGCTATTCAGCATCTCCATCCATGACTCGGAGGCAGGAGCAAAGGGCAGGATGATCAAATTTGAAGATGACACCAAATTGGGAGGGGTTGCTAATACCCCAGAGGACAGGATCAGAGTTCAAAAGGACCTTGACAGATTGGAGAGCTGGGCCAATGTAGAAAGAAATGTAAGATCAGAAAAAAGGGAATGCACAAGTATAGGATGGGGGACACATGGCTGGATAACAGTCTGTGGACCACAAACTGAACATGAGCCAGCAGTGTGGTGCGGCAGCCAACAAAGCCAACACGATTCTTGGTTGCATCAAGAGGAGTATGGTGTCCAGATCAAGGGAGGTAAGGGTACCACTCTATTCTGGTCAGATCTCATTTGGAATCCAAGCCAATGTGTTGCTTAGTTGCATCAATAGGAGCAAGGGAGGTGATGGTACCACTCTGTTCTGCTTTGGTCAGACTCCATCTGGAATCCTGTGTCCAGTTCTGGGGACCCCAATTCAAAAAGGAGATGGCCAAGCTGGAGCATGTCCAGAGGAGGGCAACCAATTTGGTGGAGGGTGTGGAAGCCATAAAGCCCTACGAGGAGCGGCTTAGGGAAATGGGGATGTTTAGTCTGCAGAAGAGAAGGTTAAGAAGGGATGTGATAGCCACATTTAAATATTGGAAGGGATGTCATGTTGAAGATGGAGCAAGCTTGTTTTCTGCTGCTGCAGAGACCAGGACAAGGAGCAATGGATTGAAGCGGCAGGAAAGGAGATTCCACCTGAGCCTCAGGAAGACTTTCCTGAAGGCAAGAGGAGTTCAGCAGTAGAACATGGTGGTGGACCTCCTGGGCATCTTTCGGGGTGATTTAGTTCTGTTTTTCTGTGTGGGAGGGGGTTGGACTAGATGGCCCTTGGGGTCACTTTTGACTGTAGGATTCTATCATTCTATAACTCCCACCAACCCTTCACCAAGCCCTGCTGTTGCTCCCCACCGTCTTTCCAAACTTCCCCACCAAGTGGGATTTATGGAAACCGTGGTCAATACATCTGGACAGAGGAGACCAGTATCAGCTTTCGATAGTCTCTGTTGGTTTTTTTTAATTATTTTGTCTCTATTTAATTATGTTTTTCCTCTAGCTTGGTTTCTTATATATTTGTTTGCTTTCATATATATTTATATATGTTTATATATTCATATATAGATATATATCATATATAGATATATATCATATAATATGATATCATAATATCATATTATCATATCATATAATTATCATATTATATATATGGAAATCATATGTTTTATATGTGTGTGTGTGTGTGTGAAAATGATATATTTTTGCTTTATATATACGTATATATATATATACATATGTATATTTATATATATGATATTATATATTGGTTTGCTATATGTATATATATAGAGAGAGAGAGAGAGCAAACCAATATGTGTGTGTGTGTGTGTGTATACATATATATATATATATATATATATATAATTTTATTATATGAAATCAAAAAGACATTACAAAATAACACAAGCAACCAAACCACTGAAAACAACATTAAGACATAATAGAATATAAAATAATATGAAATACTTCTACAAAACACTAATTTACTAAAACTAAACCACAAAAGAGATTAGACTTAATTAAAAGTTCATTCCCACGCTTATTGCAAACAGCTCCTAAGATCATAGTTGTACTTAACCTTCCTTTAAAAATGACGTTTTCCCCCATATAATACCTTGTTGCTCTTATATTTTGTTCTGAACAATTAAGTTATGCTGTGTAAAAATCAACAAATGTCATTTCTTATTTAAGACATGGTATATTTAATATTTAATCGGATGATATAACCTAATCTATTGATACTGTCAAATCCTTGTCTATATAATCCTTAGAAAGGCTATATTTGTTTGCTTAAATAAAGGCACTTTGCACATGTCCCATAGAATATTTTTTATTTTTTGGAAAGGTTACTCAGCTACTTCATATGGCAGGGCCTTGATGCTCATATTTGAAGAGATGTCATGTTGAAGACGGAGCAAGCTTGTTTTGTGCTGCCCCAGAGACTAGGACACGGAGCAATGGACTCAAACTTCAGGGAAAGAGATTTCACCTGAACGTTAGGCCTTCCTTCATCACCAACCCATCCACCCCTTTATATTTTTTATTTTTTTTGAGCAGCCAAAAAATTTTGTGATTTATTAATAATCCATCCACCCCTTTTTAAAGGGGTCCCGTATGGCACACAGTACTGACAACTTGAGAAAGCCAGTGTAGCTTGAGCATTTGGAGTACAACTCTTGGAGACCTGAGTTCAAATTCCTGCAATGTCAATCCACCAGGTGACCTTGGGGAAGTCACACTCTCTCGGCCTCAGAAGAAGGCAGTGGAAGAGATAAATGTAGTAGAAATGGATTTTGAAATTGATTTTATTAAAGTTGCTGATGATAGTCTTCTTAAGGTTTGGGGGGAGATAAGAGGTGGGGAAAATGGCCGATTTCAGGTTTGATAATTAATTAGTTGGAAGAAATTTGTGATTTTATGTTATTTTTAATATTAGTGCCTAGTTAGATCATCTGACTTCTCATTTCCTGAATTTCTTCTAGTGTTTGTCTGAGTATCTTGTGTTTTTACTTTTCTTCTTTTTCCCTCTCTCTTTGCCTTTCTTTTTCTCTGGCATCTTCCATACCTTCGTTTTCTCTTCTATTCCCCAAGATCCACTTTTCTTAGTACAGTTAAATATATTAAAGTTATTTCAAAGGAAAAAAAAAAAGATAAAGGGGGGGAAAAACTGGGATAAAATATTAAAGAACAAGTTAAAAGTATCTTCTTCATTCTTTGTTTGTTTTGTATTTTTGTACTCTTTTGTACTCTTTTTTACTCTTTACAGGTTTTATTGTATTTTATTGCACTTTGTATTGTAGCTTATTGCATTTTTAAAATTAAAATTATAAAATTAGTAAGAAAGAGAGGAAGGCAGTAATGGTAAGATCTCCCCGGACAAATCTTGCCCCCCCCAAACCCATGGCAATAGTGAATCAGGCAATAGTAAACAGTGAATATAGTGAAAATGTGTGTATATATATAGAAAAGAGAGAGAGTAAATATTGCAATTGTGAAACAGGAATGAGAATGCATGAAAAAGATATGGGAGAAACTGGTGTTAGCAGATATATAGATTTAAATAACTTTTCTTTTTTCCTTATGTATCTATTGTGAATACTAGACTGTACTTTGAAGTGTTAATAATCCCACTTTATTGTAGTAGGCTTTATTTTATTGATAAGGAATTGACTATTGATTGTTTAAAATAATTAAGCGTAACCATAGCTGTTGTTCTCCGATTATATTGAACGGATGGTTTATGACTTTTTTGTGCCTTTATATCTCACATCTTTTTTCCCTTTGGAATTTATGTAAAACTGTAGAATCGATGGAACCTATTTTTGCAATATAAGCGCGTCTTTCAAATAAAAATATGAATTGTTTTTTTAAAAAAAGATTGCTTTTCCACTGTTAACGGCCACGCTTTTAGGATTGCTTCAGTTGTGCATTCTTGCAGGGCAGCAGGGTGTTGAACCAAATGGGATCCCTTGGAATCCCTTCCAGAGCTAAGGGCCTTTCCGCACTGCACTGTTATAGTGCTTTTATTCCACTTTCAACCTCCTATGGAATCCTGGGGTTTGCAGTTTAGGGAGGGGCATTTAGGATTCTCAGCCAGAGAGCTCTTTGGACTCTTGGAAATGGAAAACTCTTTGGACTCTTGGAAACTGCAAACCCCAGAATTCCACCGGATGTTGAAAGTGGAATAATAGCGTTATAAGAGTGTAGTGCGGAAAGACCCTAAGATTCTTCGATGCTCGTTATCAGCACTCTTCTTTTCTTTGCCATGGAAAAAGCCAATATCTTGCACAGGACGGGCACCCCCAGAGGTACCCCTCGTCTCCCTTCGAGGTTGCAGGCTGTCCGTCGGTGTCATTAAAACCCAAAAAGTCCCAAGTCAGCAAAGGGATTGCGTAGCCCTGGTCAAGTTACTGCAGTGGGTATTTTTGTACTTGGCCTGGGTCGCCTCTAGAAATAACAACCTGACCTTCGGGCCAGGAAGGAACTCGAGGTTAAGACGAGGGAAGAAAACAGGCAAGAGGAGGGGAGAGAAAATGGAAGGTTGCAGAAAATGGGGAGAAACGCTGGGCTGGACCTAGCCATTTCCGCACTGGACTGTTATAGTGCTATTGTTCTACTTTCTTTTTTTTTTAATTATCTTTTTATTCATCCATAAAAGAAACACAGTACCATAATGATAACAATTGTCAGGGCGCAGCTACATAATTAAATAATATCAGATCCACCAGTGACAGACAAATAACACAACAATAAGCAAGAAATATAAAAGAAAAAAAATAAAATATGCTCACATCCCTATATAGTAATTTTCCCTTATTTACTCTTCTTACTTCGTGGTCAGTTATTTCATACATAGCATTAGCATTTATGTTTATGTAAGTTTATAAATTTAAATTATATAATTATAATATAATAATATTATATTATATATATATTTCCCTGTGGTTTCTTGGAAACACAAGAGGCTGGTGAAGCAAATGTTTCCGGAATTAAAACCTGGCTCCAGCTACTCTGTTATCTAGTAAATCACCGCAATCCATCAGCCTCTCTTCCTGGTGCCTCCCGTTGGTGGTCCTTCCAGGCTTACACCCCACGTCCTACAAGGGCCAAAGGGGTTTTCTTTGGTTGAAGCAACTCCCCTCTACCATCACTGTGATCTTTAGAATTTCCTCCTTGGTCTTGGGTAGTTTAATTCTAAACCCACCGTTGTATCCCCCAGCCCAATCCTCGTAAATCATAGAATTGGAAGAGACCCCAGAGGCCATCCAGTCCAACCCCATTCTTGCCATGCAGGAATAAACACTGAAAGTACTCCCATCAGATGGCCATCCAGCCTCTGCTTAAAAACCTCCAAAGAAGGAGGAGACCCCACCACACGCCATGGAGGCAGCAGCAGATTCCACAGCCGGACAGCTCTGACCGTCAGGAAGTTCTCCCTGAGGTCCAGGTGGAATCTCCTTTCCTGCAGTTTGAATCCATTGCTCCTTGTCCTAGTCTCTGGAGCGGCAGAAAATAAGCTTACTCCGTCTTCAATATGGCATCCCTTCAAATACTTAAACATGGCTATCATGTCCCCTTTTTCACCTTCTCTTCTGCAGATTCAACCTTCCCAGCTCCCTAAGCCGTTGCTCGTAGGGCTTCATGGCTTCCAGACCCTCCACCATTTTGGTCCCCCTCCTCTGGACACGCTCCAGCTTGTCCATATCCTTCTTGAAATGAGGTACCCAGAACTGGACACAGGATTAGTCCAGGTAAGGTCTGACCAAAGCAGAATAGAGTGGTACCATTACCTCCCTTGATGTGGACACCATACTCCTATTGACGCAACCAAGAATTGTGTTGGCTTTCTTGGCTGCCGCATCACACTGCTGGTTCACGTTCAGCACCAAGATTCCTAGATCCCTTTCACACAGACTGTTATCCAGCCACGTGTCCCCCATCTTATATTTGTGCATTCCGTTTTTTCTGACCATACATTTCCCTCTGTTGAGATTCATTTTGTTTACTTTGGCTCAGCTCTCCAATCTGTTAATGCTTTCAAAATAGTGTGTTGTAACACGTTAGTGTGACACCTGAAGTGTGTAGGTGTGTCATGTCCCTGGGCTGAGAAACGATACCTCCCCCACCTGAGCCTTGGAAAGGTATGTTGTCATTTATAAATCATATATTTTTTAAAATATAAATGAAAGGTTTTCATGAGATATGTTGTGTCCCCATACATGAACAGCCCAGTACTGTTCAATATCTTCATCAACGACTTGGATGAAGGAATAGAGGGCACGCTGATCAAATCTGCAGATGACACCAAATTGGGAGGGGCTGCTAATACGGCAGAGGACAGGATCAAAATTCAAAATGACCTGGATAGATTGGAGAGCTGGGCCAAGGCTCGCAAAATGAAATTCAACAGAGAGAAGTGTAAGGTCTTGCACTTAGGCAGAAAAAATGGAACACAGAAATATAGGATGGGGGACACGTGGCTGGATAGCAGTACCTGTGAAAGGGATCTAGGAGTCTTCATAGACCACAAGTCAGCAGTGTGATGCGGCAGCCAGGAAAGCCAATGCGATTCTCGGCTGCATCAATAGGAGTATGGTGTCTAGATCGAGGGAGGTACTGGTATCACTTTATTCTGCTTTGGTTAGACCTCATCTTGAATCCTGTGTCCAGTTCTGGGCACCCCAATTCAAGAAGGACATGGTCAAGCTGGAGCAAAGCCCGAGGAGGGCGACCAAAATGGTGAGGGGCCTGGAAGACATGAAGCCCTCTGAGGACAGACTTAGAGAGCTGGGGATGTTTAGTCTGCAGAAGAGAAGGTTAAGAGGGGACATGAGAGCCATGTTTAAATATTTGAAGGGATGCCATGTAGAGGAAGGGGAGGGCTTGTTTTCTGCTGCTCCAGGGACCAGGACAAGGAGCAATGGATTCAAGCTGCAGGAAAGGAGATTCCACCTGAACCTCAGGAAGAACTTCCTGACGGTCAGGGCTGTCCCGCAGTGGAATCTGGTGCTGCCTCCATAGAGTGTGGTGGAGTCTCCTTCCCTGGAGGTTTTTAAGCAGAGGCTGGATGGCCACCTGTCGGGAGTGCTTTGAGGGTGTTCCTGCATGGGAGAAGGGGGTTGGACCGGATGGCCCCTGGGGTCTCCTCCAGCTCTACATTTCCATGATTCTATGACTTTGTTATTACAATGTATGCATGGGTTTGTATCTCTTATAAGGGGTTAGTTTCAACCTCCGGTTTGCAAGTAACACTGAATTACTGTGTGGCGAAATGATGCGTGTCTGAAAAGTGTGGCACCAGCCTGAAAAGTCTGGAAACTTAAGGTCCCGCTGGATTTGAATCAGCCTCTCCAGCGCAACAGCCAAATGTCCTGCCCCTGCGCCGGCCACGCGCTCTTTCTCGCCCCAGCCGGGAAACCGCGCTGACCGTTCGGTCTCAACGGCTCTCTGCGGATTCTCAGTTGCGCTCCCACCGTTCCCGTTACGCTCAGCATCCCTACAAGCCGCCCTCCCGCCGACCACGACGGGTCCGGGAGAACGCGGAGACAAGGGCGCACGTTGCCAGGCTGGCCATCCTCGGGGGCCGGGCGTTTGGAGAGATGCCGAGGATGGCGCGGGGGAGGGGGAGGCCAACCAGACTATTAAAGCCTTTGCTCCCCCCCACGTCTTGGCCACCTCCCCCTCTCCTCCTCCTCCCCCTCCCGGTCCCCCTCCCCTCCGCTTCCTTTGTCCCTCCTTCAGCCTCTTGCTTGGCTGTCTCTGGCGCGCGTCGCAGGGGCGCACCTGGGCCGGGAGCGCCGGCGGCCCCCCTCCCCCTCTCCACGGCAGGACCTCGCCTGCGGTGGCCCCGATGGCCCCCCCCACCCCCGGATCCCGCCCCGCCGCTCCGGATGAGCCCCCAGCGTCTCGGGATCGCCGCACTGCGATGCGCCCCTCGCCTCCTTCTCCTCCTCCTCCTCCTCGCCAGCCTTGAGCCTCGCCATGCCGGAGAGCGGCCCCGGGGGGGGCCCCGCCGGAGGGCGAGCGGACCAAGCGGGGGGCGGCCGAGGCGGCCGAGGGGGCGCCCACCACGGCCGGCACCGGGGTCTTGGGTAAGTCGCCCCCTGGGGAAGGGGGATCGCTTTGGAACGGGGCTCGGGGGACTCGGGACGGCCGCCACGGGGGTCTTGGGTCAGTCGCCCCCCAGGGAAGGCGGATCGCCTTGGAAAGGGGCTGGGGGGAGAGCAGGACGGCCGCCACGGGGGTCTTGGGTCAGTCGCCCGCAGGGAAGGGAGGATCGCCTTGGAAAGGGGCTGGGGGGCGAAGAAACTGGGTCCGGGGGGAGCTGGGCCAAGGGCAGAAGGGGGGCGCCGCCACTACCACCCGGGCAGGTAGGACGGGGCTGGGCTATTGTCTCCCAAGCTGCCTCCCCGGCCCAGACAGCCTTGGGCTTTGGGGTGGGGTGGCGAAGGGGGTCCCCCAGAGCCTCTTTTTTCCCCCTCCTCTTCCTCCCCCCTCCGTCGCCCTCCTTTGCGGGCTTTGTCCCCCCTTTCCTTCCACGCGCGCCCGATCCACGCGCGTCTCCTCCTCTTTTGCGCGCCTGATGTCATCTTTCTACAACCGCCGAGGAGGAGAAAGGGAAGGCGGGGAGGAGGGGGCTTCTTCGACCCATTCAGAATTTCCCCACCAGCCGCGGCAGCTGGCACGCGCCTTGGCGCGCAGGCGGAGCGGGCCAGGCTGGCAGAGGGTGCCCGGGACGGAGGCCGCTCACTGCAGAGGTTCTGTCGGGGCCCGGGGGGGGCGGGATCTGGGCTGCAAGGGCCCCCCAAGGCCCCCCATCGCTGGAAGCAGCTAGGGACGGGTGGAGGCGGCAGCGTCCCTGGGGTGCCAGGGGGATGCCAGGGCCCTCGCCCCCTCCCCACCGCCCAGTCATCTGGCATCACACGTGGCTCTTTGTCTCTCGGTTGCTCCCGTGGCATCCAAGTCCCACAGTCCCCAGTGTGGCTGTTTGGGTGGAAGAGAAGCGCGGAGGCAGCGAGGGGACCGAAAGAGATTTCCCTGCAGGGCCTGAGGAAAGGGAGCACCTCTCCAAGAGAGAGACCCCGAACAAAGCTTTCTGCCGCACCATGGGGCAGCTGAGCCAGGGAGAAGTGCTGTTTGCTGAGCTTTCTTCCACATCCTGCCACCTCCGACTGCCAGAATTTGGAGACACCCACACCCAAGGCCCTGCCGGAGTGTTTTGATTCTGCACCAGGGGTGACCTTAGCCTGGCATCTCCAAGGTTAGGCAGGGAAACCTCTGGGAGAGAAAGAGGGATGGGTGTGAATGCAATGAGGCTCAGGTTTAGAGCCAGCCTGAGACGAGAACCAGAAAAGCGGCGTTTATTTGGCACCCCTCCCTCCCCGCTTGCTTGGCTCCTGGGCACGAGTCCCACTCGGAAGAGCCGTTCCCCTGCAGAAGGCCGTTCGCCTGGGATGCCTCTTGCGCTGCAGCACTTAATGGTCCTCCACTTCAGACACACAAAAACACACACCCTGCCTCTTGCGCTGTGACATGGGAAAGGACATTTTAAGTGAGATCGGGTACCAATAACGGCTTCTCGGGCCCCAAACCCCGGCCCAACAAAGTACGCACCTGCAGGACAGATGGATTTGGGCATTATGTTCCTAGGACAGAGAATGTGTCCTTTTCTTGTCTCTTTGTTAACTGTTCACAAGTTGCTAGGGTTAGGGGCACATGCATGCGAGATCCCTGACTCATCCTGTCATTGACCATCTTACTCAGGTCTTGCAAACTTGAATAAGCTGTGGTTGATAGTCTATCCATCTGTAATATGTCCTTTCTCTTTTCCTACCGCCTTCTACCTAGCCAAGCCTAATTTTCTCTTCTGTTGCATCTTGCATTCTATTCTGCTTTGGTTAGACTTCATTTGGAATACTGTTTCCAGTTCTGGGTAGCTCATTTCAAGGAGGATATTGACAAGCTGGAGTGTGTCTGGAGGAGGGCGACCAAAATGGTGGAGGATCTGGAAGCCATGAAGCCCTGTGAGGAGCGGCTGAGGGAGCCGGGGATGTTTAGTTTGCAGAAGAGAAAGTTAAGAGGGGACATGATGGCCATGTTTAAAAATATTTGAAGGGGTGTCATGTTGAAGGTGGAGCAAGCTTATTTTCTGTTGCTCCAGAGACTAGGACAAGGAGCAATGGATTCAAACTACAGGAACGGAGATTCCACCTGAACCTCAGAAGAACTTCCTGACGGCCAGAGTTGTCCAGCAATGGCTCCATGGAGTGTGGTGGAGTCTCCTCCTTCTTTGGAGATTTTTAAGTAGAGGCTGGGTGGCCATCTGCCCAAGGGAGGGCTTTGGTTGTGTCCTCCTGCATGGCAGAAGGGGGTTGGACTGGATGGCTCCTGGGGCCTCTTTCAACTCTTGTGATTCTATGTCTTCTCATGATATGACCAAAGAACAGCAGCCTCATTTTAGTCATCTCGGCTCATAGGGAGAGTTCAGGTTTGATTTGTTCTGAGACCTCATTTATTTATTCCTTTGGCACTCTTTGGTCTCTGCAGAATTCTCCTTCCTCACCCCATTTTGAACAGGTTGATTTTCTTCCCGTCAGCTTTCTTCACTATCCAGCTTTCCCAACCACACATAGAAATCAGAAGTACATTGCATTGCATTGCGCAATCCTGATTTTGGTATTCAAAGGTAATAAGTTCCTCCACTTGTCTGGTTCCTTCATAGCTGCCCTTCTCAGTCCTAGTTTTCTGCCAGTCTCTTGACTGCTGTCTCCATTCTAATTATTGGGTCAGTCAAAGTACAGCAAATCTTTAACCATTTGATTTCCTTTCTTTGTCTTGTTAAAGTTACAGCAATAGTCTGTGATCTCTATGTTTGTTTTCTTAATGTTCAGCCTGCCGTATTTGAAAACCAAGCTGTGTTGTTCTGAGTTGAAATCAAAAGTGACATCCAATACTAGTGATATTTGCATCCTGTCTGCTTGCAATGAGAACCAGTATTGGACTATGACTTTGAAGACCCGAGTTCGATTCCCCGCTCGGTCGTGGAAATTTACTGGGTGGCTTTGGGCATGTCACGTACTCTCAGCCCCAGAAATCCCCATGATAGAGTTGCCGGCAGGTTGCCATAAGTTGGAAACAACCTGAAGACATGCAACAAACAGAACGGCTTGCAGTTCTAAAAATGAAAATTATTTGAGTGTTTATTTCTTCATTTCCAGCTTACAATTGTGCTTAATTGTTAGGAGGAAATGGATGTGCTTTGCAAGACCTCATTTGCCAGACCGGGGGGAAGGCTTTGTGAGACCTGAGCAGCCGACTTAAACCTGTTTGCAATGGTTTATTAATATGAGAACCTTGCCAACCGACTGGGGAACAAGTCCTGTTGAACTGAGTGGAACTGCCTTTTCGGAGTAAAGCCGTGTCGGAGATTGGGCCAAGTGTTGTTGTTAGCAAAGATCACTTTGATAAGAGCTGCGTTGCTAGAGTGCAGATGAGAATCCCGGGCCCTTTCAGAAGCTGTTGGACTGCGGCTCCCAGCAGGCCTTGCAAGCCTGAGCGGTGGAGGAGAATGCTGGGAGTGGCAGTTCAGCAACAGCTGGAGGTTGCTAGCAGCCGGTCCCTCTGCCAGGGAGCAGCGAGACCGCCTTGCAAGGGTGTGCATTTTCTGCTGACTACTTGAGAGAGGTTGGTTCAGAAAGCAGCCTTATGAGGGGTGACATAAATAATTGAAGTGGAATGGACTGGCACAGTGTAAGATACGGGATCAGTTTTCAAGCTGTGGCGTTTGAGCAGTTGGCCGTGTGCTTGCTGGACGGATGTCTCCGGTCAAAGCAAGGCCAGGGGTGTGGAGCTGCCAATTTGCCAACATGCGTGCCGGCGTGTTCGGTCTCCCAGCGATGCCACCGGCTGCCCCCGCGGCAGCTGTGCCAAGGAGGCCTCTGTGCCCACAATGGCCGGCCTGTTTCCTTCGCTGCAACCGGGGAAGAGAGGGCTCCTTTGTCAAGACTGGTCGATGGTGGCAGAGGGCAGGCAGCGGTGGGACGGTTCTGAAATCCGTTAAACCGGGAGTGAGCAAAGTGGCTTTCGGGGGCCAAAAAATTGCTTCGTAAATATCCCCAAATGACCTTTGCAGGGCGTGGAGGGTGTTTCCAACCTGCTTGGAGCCCTCTCTGGCCCCTCAGAGGTTAAAACAGTTTTCTTCCCAAATTTTTAAAAACTTTTTGGCTCAGAATTCCCTCTAGGGGCCCAAGGAGGCCCCCGAGCATGGTGAGAGTGCTCCCCTGTCTCTTAGAGGGCATTTTGTAGGAGTAGGTATGGTTTTTTTCCCCAGAACTTCCGTGTCTCCTGGAAGCTGATGCCATGTCCTAGGCCCTTTCCGCACCACACTGTTATAGTGCTATTATTCCGCTTTCAACATCCTGTGGAATTCTGGGGTTTGTAGTTTACCAAGAATTCTTAAATGCCCCTCCTTAAACTGCAAACCTCAGGATTGCAAAGGATGGTGAAAGCGGAATAATAGCGCTATAACAATGTGGTGCGGAAATGGCCCTAGCCTTCCACAGTTGCCCATCCTGTATTAAAAGAGCCCCAGTGTGGTGTAGTGGTTTGAGCTTTGGATTACAAGCCTGGAGTCCTGGGTTGAATTCCTCTCTCAGCTGTGGAAACCTACTGGGTGATCTTGGATGCATCACACACTCTCAGCCCCCCAAAAACCCCTGATAGGTTCGCCTTAGGGTTACCATAAGTCGGAAATGACTTGCTGGCACGCAGCAAGTTGGACAAGCTGGAATGTGTCTAGAGGAGGGCAGGTAAAATGATGGAGGGTCTGGAAGCCAGGAAGCCCTCTGAGGAGAGACTTAGGGAGCTGGGGATGTTTAGCCTGGCAAAAAGAAGGTTGAGAGGGGACATGATAGCCATGTTTAAATATTTGAAGGGATGTCATGTCGAAGACGGAGCAAGCTTGTTTTCTGCTGCTCCAGAGACTAGGACATGGAGCAATGGATTCAAACTACAGGAAAAGAGGTTTCAACTGAACCTCAGGAAGAACTTCCTGATGGTCAGAGCTGTTCAACAGTGGAATCTGCTGCTGCCTCCATGGAATGTGGTGCTGTCTCCTCCTTCTCTGGAGGTTTTTAAGCAGAGGCTGGGTGGCCATTTGCTGGGGGTGCTCTGATGTGTTTCTTCCTGCATAGAAGAGGGTTAGACTGGATGGCCCCTGGGTTCTCTTCCAACTCTATGATTCTATGAAAAACAACAACAACCACTGGGCTGGGTATCCCTTATCCAGAAATCCCAAACGCTCTAAAATCCAAAACTTTTGAAAAGCACAACCCATGGGGCCCTTTTTGGACAGCATTTTCCATGCGAAGGGCGCCTGGAGCATCACGCAATTGTGAGGAGCGATCTGCATGACACACTCCCAATCACGCGAAGCTCCAGGGTAAAGTAGGTGCCAATCCCGCACCTTTTCATTTTTGGCTATAAGCCGAAAATGGTGCACAATTGTGCATTGCTCCCAGGCCCCGTGCGCACTTACCTGGCGTGTGGAGCCGAGTCGGTCGCGCTTCCTGCCCCAATGCAGCTTGGGAAACTCCCAGGCCTTCCCAAATCATATTTAAAAAGTACAATCACCATATTCAACCCACCATGGATTCCTTTGGGACATCAGGGTTCCTTCCCAAGGCAGAAGTGGGGGGCTGGTGGGGCCGGTGCCACCTCCACTGCTGCCCCACACCATTTTTAAGAGGGACTTACAAGCCTCATTCGGAGTTTCTCAGTCTCGTGAGGCTTGCAGTCCCTATTAAATGTGGCCTAGGGAAACAGCAGGGGGAACAGTAAATAATCTGTGAATAATCAAATCTGCAAAAATGGAACCTGCAAATGTGGAGGGCTGACTGTACTTTGAATAAGGGCCACCCGACTTGTATGTGTATCCTGGAAATCTGGATTTGTGGAAGGAGCAGAAGCCAGGGATGAGGAGGCTGTGTACTCAGAATGAACCCTTGGAAACAAGCCTTGGAAATGGCCTGGTGGCAGAAATATCCCCATGTTGTTTGTCTCTGGTTCGTGGCCTTTTCGGATAGACTGTCCCTGAGTAGGGAGGTTCTATAGCTAGCTATCACATAGAGTAGCTTTGTGTCAGGCCTGGGGAAACCTACACCTTTCTGTTACAGATGGACTGCCTCCTCCATCACTCCTTCCTGTTGGCTGGGCTGTCTGGGTCTGCAGGTTATCGGGGCTGGTAGTTGTTCGGCTAGCCAGGGGCTCCCCTGGCCCTAATCTATTTAGAGTTGCCTTCCAGGCTCAGGCCCACTGTATCTGCTAGGGAGCTTGAAGCCACTGGTAATAGAGTGTTACTATTATTTTCCTCAAACTGGACACCATACTCCCATGGATGCAATAAAAAATCGTGTTGGCTTTCTTGGCTGCCGCCTCACACTGCTGGCTCATGTTCAGCTTGTGGTTCACCAAGACTCCTAGATCCCTTCCACAGGTACTGCTATCCAGCCATGTGTCCCCTATCCTATATTTGTGCATTCCATTTTTTCTGCCTAAGTGCAGGACCTTACGTATCTCTCTTGAAATTCATTTTGGCCCAGCTCTCCAATCTGTTAAGGTCATTTTGGATCACCAGAGGCTTTCCTTAAATCTCCCAGGGCCTGGGATGATGCTGAACCAGCAACTCTAATTTTGGTTCCCGTGGCCTCCTGGAAACCCCCTGGGGGTCCTTAAAATATTACTGGAGAGAGTGAAGTTTTCCCTTGCCACCGGTGTCTGTCTCCTCCCAAAGACTAGAACACAGCATGGGGGTCACAGCCACTGAAGTGGAGTCATGGGCAGTTCAGAGAAGAGAAAAGGAAGGCCATTCTTATACAGAACACAGTCAGAACTGTAAAGCTCTCTCTCGCACAATGTTGTCTGTTGTATAGAGCCGGCTGCCAACTTGGACAGCTTTAAAAGGGAGCGTCGGTGGCACTGGCTTGCCCGCCTAGTTCCTGGGCACGGTTCAAAAAGCACTAGTCATACCTAGGGATGTCATTCTTCCCCAAGTTTCTTCTCAAAGGAAGCAAAAATCTGTAGCAATCTTATTCCTGCTGCCAGGAGGTCTTCAAAAACCATGCTGTTTTTGAAGCCTGTTCCTAATTCTGGACTTTGCAAACTTTCCACCTGGTGGTTTTGCACACAAAACAGCATTTTCTTCCCAGGAAATAAGGCTCCTTCATAGATTTCCCCTTTTCTGCACACGGAAAGCTGCTTCCTTTGCGGGAAATACTGTTTTCTGTGCAAAAACAACTGTTGCGAATTTTGCTCGCAGTGAGTTCCGAACCGCAAAGGTTATCCTCAGTCCAAGTTTCTTCTCACTGGGGTTTCTCAATAACCAAATGACATTTTCTGAATTTTTTTGAATATTCTTTCTATCCCTAGTTATGGCCCATCGTGAGGATGGCCAGAAAGGAGGCCTGGGGGTATGTACAAGCCACGCGGGGTTCTTTTTGCCCTTTTAGTGACAATAAGCAAATATGGCATCCCTCTTTTGGTTGCACCCAGGAGCTGCAGTTTGCCTATTGAATGTCCATTTAACAAACAACCCATCCTTCAATACCAGAAGTGGATCTCTGGACTTTTTGCAAATCCGTGCATTTTCTGGATAGAAAAATCTCTTGGGTAGAAAATTGGAATCCAGTCCTGTCCATGGTGCCCCCACCACTTTTCTAGGTTCCATTGCTGAACCTTTCTCAAAGTCAAGAAGTTCCTTCTAATGTTCTGCTGAAATCTGACCTCCTATTAACTTAACACCCTTCCCGGCTGTTCTTTTACCAGCATTGGGGACCAAACCAGGTTGCCGAGGGTTTTTTAAACAGCGCAGTGTTGCCGAGGGTTTTTTAAACAGCGCAGTTCTCTTTCTGTTGGCATGCTTTTAATTATTTTTTAAAACTTGTTCTTATATTTCATAGAATCCTAGAGTTGGAAGAGACCCCAGGGGTCATCCAGTCCAACCCCCTTATCCCATGCAGGAACACTCATTAAAGCATCCCAACAGATGGCCATCCAGCCTCTGTTTAAAAATCTCCAAAGAAAGAGACTCCACTACACTCCATGGAGGTGGCAGCAGATTCCACTGCCGGACAGCTCTGACCGTCAGGAAATTCTTCTTTAGGTTTAGGTGGAATCTCTTTTCCTATAGTTTGAATCCATTGCTCCGTGTCCTAGTTTCTGGAGTAGCAGAAGACAGGCTTTCTTCATTTTCCATGTGACACCCCTTCAAATATTTAAACATGGCTGTCATGTCCCCTCTTAACCTTCTCTTCTGCAGACTAAACATCCCCAGCTCTCTGAGTCTATCCTCATAGGGCATTTTCACCTGTGAAGAGATCCATGACTTGAACACCGGAAGCCAGGTCGAGAGCATCTGGGTAAGAATCAAGGGAGCGAGAAACAGTAGGGATATTATAGTGGGGGTTTACTACAGACCTCCAGGCCAGACGGAGGACCTCGATGGCGCTTTCATAGACCAAATGACTGCACATTCAAAAAGGAGAGATACAGTAATAATGGGAGATTTCAACTACCCGGATATATGTTGGCAGTCAAACTCTGCAAAGGCGGCAAGGTCCAGCAAGTTTCTTGCGTGTCTTGCAGACAATTTCATGGTCCAGAAGGTGGAAGAGGCGACAAGGGGATCAAATATTCTGGATCTGATCCTGACCAACAGGGAAGACCTCGTTAATGACGTAGAACTGGTTGGATCTTTAGGAGAGAGTGACCATGCCCTATTAGAATTTGGCATTCAGTGGGGAAGAGAAGGCCAGTGCAGCCAGGCATTCGTCTTAGATTTTAAAAAAGCAGACTTCTGTAAACTGAAGGAGCTGCTGGCTGAAATCCCGTGGTCAAGAATAGTCAATGAGAAAGGAGTTCAGGAGGCATGGGAGTTCTTTAAAAGGGAGGTACTGAAGGCACAGGCTAAAACTGTGCCATTAAGGAGGAAAAATGGAAGGCATCCGAACAAACCGGAATGGTTGACTAAAGAGCTCTCAGCTGAGCTAAGTGTTAAGAAAAACATGTACAGGAAATGGAAGAAGGGGGAAATCACCAAAGAAGATTATAAGCAAGTAGCCAGGAGATGTAGGGAGAAGGTCAGAAAGGCTAAAGCACAGAACGAACTTAGGCTGGCCAGAGACATTAAAAACAATAAAAAGGGCTTTTTTTAAATACGTCCGCAGCAAAAGGAAAAAGAAGGAGACGATAGGGTCGCTGCGCAAGGAAGATGGTGAATTAATAACAGGAGGAAGAAAAAAGGCAGAACTCCTCAACACCTTCTTCGCCTCAGTTTTTTCCCAAAAGGATAAAAACACTCAACCTGGCGGTTGGGGAGCAGGTGAGGAAGTGGGGGAAATGCAGCACAGAATAGATAGAGAGGTAGTACAGGAATACCTGGCCACACTGGATGAATTCAAGTCTCCAGGGCCAGATGAATTGCATCCTAGGATTTTAGAAGAACTAGCAGAGATCATTGCGGAACCTCTTGCTATAATCTTTGAAAACTCTTGGCGGACCGGAGAAGTTCCGGCAGACTGGAGGAGGGCAAATGTTGTCCCCATCTTCAAGAAGGGAAAAAAGGAGGACCCAAATAATTATCGCCCAGTCAGCCTGACATCAGTACCTGGAAAGATCCTGGAGCGGATCATCAAACAGTCAGTTTCTAATTACTTAGAAAACAATGCCGTAATTACGAAAAGTCAACATGGATTTCTCAAAAATAGGTCATGCCAGACTAATCCTATCTCTTTTTATGATAGAGTTACTTGCTTTATAGATGAAGGGAATGCTGTGGACGTAGCATATCTTGATTTCAGGAAGGCCTTTGACAAAGTTCCCCATGACATTCTTGCAAAGAAGCTAGTAAAATGCGGGCTGGACGGGGCTACCGTCCGGTGGATTTTTAACTGGTTGGCTGACCGTACCCAAAGGGGGGTCACCAATGGCAGATTCTCATCCTGGGGAGAAGTGACTTTTTGGGATGCCACAGGGTTCTGTCCTGGGCCCGGCGCTGTTCAATATCTTCATTAATGACTTGGATGAAGGAATAGAGGGCACGCTGATCAAATTTGCAGATGACACCCAATTGGGAGGGGCTGCTAATACTCCAGAGGACAGGATCAAAGTTCAAAAGGACCTGGACAGATTGGAGAGCTGGGCCACGGCTAACAAAATGAATTTCAACAGAGGGAAGTGTAAGGTCCTACACTTGGGCAGAAAAAATGGAACACAGAAGTATAGGATGTGGGACACGTGGCTGGCTAACAGTACGTGTGAAAGGGATCTAGGAGTCTTCATAGACCACAAGCTGAACATGAGTCAGCAGTGTGATGCGGCAGCCAAGAAGGCCAACGCAATTCTTGGTTGCGTCAATAGGAGCATGGTGTCTAGATCGAGGGAGGTAATGGTACCACTCTATTCTGCTTTGGTTACACCTCATCTTGAATACTGTGTCCAGTTCTGGGCACCCCAATTCAAGAAGGATATGGATAAGCTGGAGCAGGTCCAGAGGAGGGCAACCAAAATGGTGAGGGGCCTGGAAGCCATGCCCTATGAGGACAGACTTAGAGAGCTGGGGATGTTTAGTCTGCAGAAGAGAAGGTTGAGAGGGGACATGATAGCCATGTTTAAATATTTGAAGGGATGTCATGTCGAGGAGGGAGTGGGCTTGTTTTCTCCTGCTCTTGAGACCAGGACAAGGAGCAATGGATGCAAGCTGCGGGAGGGGGGATTCCACCTGAACCTCAGGAGGAATTTCCTGACAGTCAGGGCTGTCCGGCAGTGGAATCTGGTGCTGCCTCCATAGAGTGTGGTGGAGTCTCCTTCTTTGGAGGTTTTTAAGTGGAGGCTGGATGGCCACTTGTCTGGAGTGCTTTGAGGGTTTTCCTGCATGGCAGGGGGTTGGACTGGATGGCCCCTGGGGTCTCTTCCAACTCTACATTTCTATGATTCTATGATTCTATGAGGGCATGGCTTCCAGACCCTTCACCATCTTGGTCGCCCTCCTCTGGACACGTTCCTGCTTGTCCATGTCTGTCTTGAAATGAGGTGTCCAGAACTGGACATAGTATTTCAATTGCATTTGTTTTAGTAGAACGTTATTGCAGGCTTCCTCCACTTATCTGTTAGGTTACGGACCGGAGCACTGTTAGAAAATGGTATGGGTTGAAAAGTGGAACCTGTTTGCATGAAGATCTTCCAAAAGAGGCTGGACAGCTCCCCGGTAGGGATGCTCTGGTTGCAGATCCTGCATTGAGTAGGAAGCTGGATTCATAGAATCACAGAGTTGGAAGAGACCCCAGGGGCCATCCAGTCCAGCCTCTTCTGTGCAGGAACACCCATCAAAAAACCTCCCTTTGACAGATGGCCGTCCAGCCTCTGCTTAAAAACCTCCAAAGAAGGAGACTCCACCACACTCCGAGGCAGCAGATCCCACGGCCGGACAGCTCTAACCGTCAGGAAGTTCTCCCTGAGGTTCAGGTGGAATTTCCTTTCCTGCACCTTGAATCCATTGCTCCTTGTCCTCGTCTCTGGAGCAGCAGAAAACAATCTTGCTCCATCTTCAACATGACATCCCTTCAAACATTTAAACATGGCTATCATGTCCCCTCTTCACCTTCTCTTCTGCAGACTAAACGTACCCAGCTCCCTCAGCCGCTCCTCATAGGGCTTCATGGCTTCCAGACCCTCCGCCATTTTGGTCCCTCTCCTCTGGACACTCCATGGCCCATGAGGCTGCATCCAATCTTATGGCTGCAGGATTCTAAGTTGGTTCTGCTGTCAAAGAGTCTTACAGTCAAAACATTCTTTCTAATATTTGGGTGGAAGCTCTCTCTTTTTTAATAGATTTTGTTTCTGTGTGAGAGACATGGGAGTCATGTGGTCTCCCAGGTGCTTTTGGCTTGCCTCTCCTAGCACCCTAACTAGCATGTTGAGGAACACTGGATGTTGCAGTCCAGTAACACCCCGTGCTAATATCCCAGAGGACAGGATCAAAATTCAATAGGACCTTGAGAGACTGGAGAGCTGGGCCAAAGCTAACAAAATTAGTTTCAACAGAGAAATATAAGGTCCTGCACTTAGGCAGAAAAAAATGAAATGCACAAATAGGAGATGGGGGACACGTGGCTGGATAGCAGTACGTGTGGAAGGGATCTAGGAGTCTCGGTGGACCACAATCTGAACATGAGCCAGCAATGTGATGCGGTGGCCGAGATGGCCAACGCGATTCTTCGTTGCATCAATAGGTGTATGGTGTCTAGATCGTAGGAGGTGATGGTACCACTCTATTCTGCATTGGTTAGGCCTCATTTGGAATAATACTGTGTCCAGTTCTGGGCACCTCAATTCAAGAGGGATATTGACAAGATGGAGCATGTCCAGAGGAGGGGGACCAAAATGGTGGAGGGTCTGGAAGCCATGAAGCCCTCTGAGGTGCGGCTGAGGGAGCTGGGGATGTTCAGTCTGCAGAAGAGAAGGTTAAGAGGGGCCATGATAGCCATGTTTAAATATTTGAAGGGATGCCGTGTGGAGGAGGGAGTGGGCTTGTTTTCTGCTGCTCCAGAGACCGGGACAAGGAGCAAAGGATTGAAGCTGCAGGAAAGGAGATTCCACCTGAACCTCAGGAAAGACTTCCTGATGGTCAGAGCTGTCCAGCAGTAGAATCTGCTGCTGCCTTCATGGAGTGTGGTGGAATCTCCTCCTTCTTTGAAGGTTTTTAAGCAGAGGCTGGATGGCCATCTCTCAAAGGGAGTGCTTTGATGGGTGTTCCTGTATGGCCGAAGGGGGTTGGACTGGATGGCCCCTGGGGTCTCTTCCAGCTCTGTGATTCTGTGATTTTATGGACACCTGAAGGTCCACCAAGGCCCCTCTCCCACTCTTTACTAGCAGCCTCTTTCTTGGCTGTTGTTCTTCTCTTCACTCCCTAGAGCTCCCGGTTCCTTCCGGGAGGCGTATTGCTCTTTGCACCCCATCGGCTTTGGGCCAGGGCCTGCCGTTTACACCCGTTTCCTGCCCACCGCCCTCATATCTTGTTCCCATTCCAGTCTGGCTGGATTTTTGTGACGTAAGCTGCCAGTCCTGCTTGCACCTTAGGTGGCCTCTCTTTCCGGTCTCCCTGGATCCTAGGATCTTGGCTTTGCAGAACCTGGTGGCTTTGGACTTACGGCACGATGCTTGCAGAATTTACGGTCCCCACAATCTCCCAGCTGGCATAACAGTGGTAACAAAAAAGTAATTTTTGCAGAACTCTGTGCTGTTTGGTGCATATTACATTTATTCCCATCCTTTCCGCTTTTAGGAACTGTAGATGTTGCACATAAAGTCCCCCATTGATCTTTACAACAACCCTGTGAGGTAGGACAGGCTGAAAGAGTGGGAGACTGGTTCAAGGTCATGCTTGTGTCTTAGTGGACATTTGAACCTGGGGCTGCCGGTCCTTGGACATAGGCCATTTCCACACTGGCCTGTTATAGCGCGATGATTCCACTTTCAACATCCTCTGGAATCCTGGGGTTTGCAGTTTCGGGAGGGGCTGGCCGGCTCTATTATTCCTTGGTCATATGTGTCCTGGTTTTCAGATGTTAAATGTTGGAGGATATACTTGCCTTCCTTGCTAATTATTTTGCCCCCATTGGCTCTGGAGTCCAACAGTTTTGAATATACAGCCACCTCTCCACATTTGCAGGTATCATGGGGGACACCTGCCTGGAAAACAGTACACGTGAAAGGGATCTAGGAATCTTGGTGGACCACAAGCTGAACACAAGTCAGCAGTGTGATGCGGCAGCTGAAAAGGCCAATGCGATTCTTGGTTGCATCAATAGGAGCCTAGTGTGTAGATCGAGGGAGGGAATGGCACCATTCTATTCTGCATTGGTTAGACCTTACCTGGAATACAGTGTCCAGTTCTGGGCACCTCAGTTCAAGAAGGATATGGCCAAGCTGGAATCTGTTCAGAGGAGGGCGACCAAAATGGCAAAGGGTCTGGAAGCCATGAAGCCCTCTGAGGAGTGGCTGAGGGAGCTGGGGATGTTTAGTCTGCAGAAGAGAAGGTTGAGAGGGGACGTGATAGCCATGTTTAAATATTTGAAATGCTGTCATACTGAAGAAGGAGTGGATTTGTTTTCTGCTGCTCCAGAGACGAGGACAAGGAGCAATGGATTCAAGCTGCAGGAAAAAAGAGATTCCACCTAAACCTCAGGAAGAACTTCCTGATTGTCAGAACTGTCCGGCCGTGGAATCTGCTGCCCCCATGGAGCATGGTGGAGTCTCCTTCTTTGGAGGTTTTTAAGCAGAGGCTGGATGGCCGCTGATCAGACCCCACATGGAATCCTGTTTCCGTTTCTGGGCACCCCAATTCAAGAAGAATATGGTCAAGCTGGAGTGTTTCCAGAGGAGGGCGACCAAAATGGTTCAGGGTCTGGAAGCCATGAAGCTTTATGAGGAACGGCTGGGTATGTTTAGTCTGCAGAAGAGAAGGTTAAGAGGGGACATGATGGCATGTATAAATATTTGCAGGGATGTCATGTTGAGGATGGAGCAAGTTTGTTCTCTGCCACTCCAGAGACTAGGACAAGGAGCAATGGATTCAAGGTGCAGGAAAGGAGGTTCCAGCTGAACCTCAGGAAGAACTTCCTGATGGTCAGAGCTGTCCGGCAGCGGAATCTGCTGGCGCCCCCATGGAGTGTGGTGGGGTCTCCTCCTTCTTTGGAGGTTTTTAAGAGGCTGGATGGCCATCTGTCGAAGGGAGGGCTTGGATGTGGGTTCTTGCATGGCAGAAGGGGGTTGGACTGGATGGCCCCTGGGGTCTCTTCCAACTCTAGGATTCTATGATTCTATGACGTCTGGTCCTCCTCCTCTTCCCCCACCAACCATTGCCTGGCCAGGCAAGGACAGCTCAGAGCCCAAATTCTCAGCTCCTGAAACCCTCTCCCGCTGCCCTCAGACAACCCCAAGGATGGAGGTGGGACTGAGGGAGCACATAAAGGGCCACTATGCCAACCCACCCCTTTCCCTGACTGAGGCCATTTCCACACTGGACTGTTACAGCACTGTTATTCCACTTTCAACCTCCTATGGAATCCTGGAGTTTGCAGTTTAGGGAGGGGCTTTTGGGATTCTCAGCTGGAGACCTCTTTGGCCTCAGGAAACTACAAATCCCAGAATTCCACAGGAGGTTGGAAGTGGAATAATAGCACTACAACAGTGTTGTGCGGAAACGACCTCCTTCTCCAGATGTCTTCCAAAAAGAGGCTGGGTAGCCACTTGCTGGGGATGCCCTTCATCATAAGTGTCAAACACAAGGCCTGTGAGCCTAATCTGGCCCGCCAGGCCATTTCATGTGGCCCTCGCACCTCTCCTGCAGCTGTGGCACTCCCCCTACCTGGCAAGCCCAATCCCCACATCATAGGCCCCCGACTGACAGTATTCCAAAGAGGGACCCAGCAGCCAGCACCCGCAATCTACTTCTACTTCTGACTGCTCCTCTATCCAAGTCTAGATTACCATGGCAACACTCTGTGTGGCTCGCAAGAGTTGGACAGAGGAGCAGCCAGAAGTAGAAGTAGATCTCAAGTGCTGGCTGCTGAGCCCCTCTTCAGAATACCGGCAATGTGGGGATTGGGCCCACCTGGTACAGAGAGGGTCCGAGGTGCAGAAAGAGCCACGGGGAGGGGGATCAGAAAGATTCACAGAGAGGGTCTGGGAGGCAGAAAGTGGCACATTTTGGATATATTGACCAATTCTATGTCAATTTACAGAGGTATAGCGACCATAAACGACAATTAAGTAACCTCAAAATGTCCAAGAAAAGAAAAGTTGATGCAGCAAGAAGGCAATTTAAAAACCAGTAATAATCAAATGCAGAAGCAATTATTTAATATGATAAAAGAATGGATATAGCCTTACAGATACAACCGTCCCTTTGTGGGCAACCGTAAAGCTGACGAACTTGAGTTTGATGCCACTGCTCTACTTGGCGTCCTTGCATGGAATGAGGGTTGGGTTAGATGGCCTCTGGGGTCCCTTCCGACTCTGGGCTTCCATATGTGATGGACTTTTCCCCCCAGCGTCGTCAAAACGGGGCCAAATTCATCCCAGGATATTTGTAGGAGAGGAGCAACAGCAGCAAAACTGGTCTAAATCTGTTTTTTTTTTTTAATTTAATGTATAAAAACAACAAAACATAAAAGCACACCAGCAACATAAAAGCAATATAAGACCAAGCACAAGATATTATGTTTACAAGAAACAATAATCAAACAGGAAAGGGCACAGTAATAATAAACCAACATATAGTTCTATCAAAACGAGGCTAAGGAAATGACTAACTAGAAAGGAGGGAGAAAAAAACAGCAATTGCAGATGCAAATGCATAATTAAAAGGTGGTTCCTGCCCCAATTATCCTTTACTCCTAGTATAATTTATATATATATATATATATATATATATATATATATGCATGCACACTAGTACATTAAAATAGCAAATACTAAAATAACATTTGTTGCATACTCTTAATTCTACAGTATAAAATACTTCTATATGATACAATATAAGCTGCTCCTAATACGGATACACAAATGTGCTTATATCAATACATAACTAGCAATTATTCATCTAAATTTAGAAATACTTTCCACATCCTACTTCATGTATTATATATCCATTTAAAAACAGATAATAATGTATTAGCAGCAAACTAAAGTCATCTATAATTTTCTTATGCTCATTTGCATGGACTATAAATCCCCCTTATCTAAATGCCATGAAGCAAAACAGCAGTGGCAGGTTCAGAATCCCCAAATTGTCATAAACTGGTCTAAATCTGATGCAAGTCTGTAGTGCGGACTCGGGGCCGTGGATTGAGCTCTGCTTAAGCTGTTAAGATGCGGTACTAAGCCTTGTTTTAGATAAGAACAGCACTTTCTGGGTTTTCCCAAGTTAAACTCAATTTCATCTCGGGCCACATCAGCTTTATGGTTGCCCTCAGAGGGCCGGTTGTATCTGTAAGACTGTATAAATGTTATCTACTCTCTTCTCATGTTAGATAATTGCCTGTGCATTCGATTATTACTGGTTTTAGTAATAACTGGCTCTGAAAATAGAAGTCTAGGAAAAACAATGGCAAGCAGACCCCAGACTTTCTCTGTGCCTCTTTCTGCTCCCAGCCCCTGTCTGTGCTTGGCTTGTCCGATCCCCACACTCTGGGCCCCCGGCTGCTGGTATTCTGAAGAGGGGCCCAGCAGCCAGCACTTGCAATCTGCTTCTACTTCTGACTGCTCCTCTGTTCAGCTTTGCAAGCCGTGCAGTGCGTTGCCATGAAAACCCTCAGCAACTCTCTGATGGCAGTACTTGGTCAGAGGAGCAGTCAGAAGTAGAAGTAGTTTGAGAGTGCTGGCTGCTGGGCCCCTCTTCAGAATACCAGCAGCTGGGGGCCCACAGTGTGGGGATCAGGCTCGCCAGGTGGGCGGAGTGCCACAGCTGAATGAGCGGTGTGAAGGGCACGTGAAATGGCCTGGCTGGCTGGATTTGACCCATGGGCCTTGTGTTTGACACATGTAATGTAGGAATCTGCCATGTGGATGAGTGTTTCATTGCACTCTGTATCCCAGCATACTGCTGACTTCCTTGGCTCATGTGCATTAGAGTCAGTTGGGGAACATGCTATCCATGTGTTTGGATCTCGTTGTTTTTAGCTCTACCCCGCTGCTGCATTGCTTTTTAGAGTCACAACAACCCTGCCATGGAGGGCGGCCACATCCCGTCAACTCCTGCCTCTCATTTTTGACTTTTTGTAGCTTGAGGGGGGAATGGTTTTACCAATGAACAAAAGCGAACAAAAGTGGGTCTCAGGAAGGGTGCGTGTGCGTGGACGCACGCACAATGAAAGCTGCTGAGAAATCCATCATCGGAGTTCGTTGCCATAGAGACGTCTGGCTTTTTAAATTTTCATTCCTCTTCCTGCCTTTCTCCATTTTCCCGGCTGCTGGAGGAGCTTTCCTCGGGGTAGGTGTGTGCAGGGGGAGGTTATTCCTGGTGGGATCTGGGGGGAGGAAAAGGACCCCTTTGACCATCTTATGGGGGGCAGATGAGAGGGAAGAACAAGAGGGGAAATAAGACCGTGCTTGCAAAGGGGGCCAGAGTCTGCATTGGGAGCCCTGAGCTAAAAGCGAGCCGTGAAATGTAGCCGGAATAGAGCTCGTATTGGAATGTTTGTTCAGGCAGGAGTGCAGCAGGCAGGTGTTCAACAGGTGAATTGCAAAGGTGCCGTGAGGGAGGCTCAGTGCCTTCGTCAGTGGCAATGGCCTGGTGATGTGTGGTTTTCGTTGCACCGTTTCTTCCGACTGGTTGCAAAACTCGATTGGCCCGGGAGCGCTTGTGGCACTTGGAGCTCTTCTGTGCCCATCGCAAATGCCGCAGTGGTGGAGGCACCTGACTCGATTTGGGCTGCAGTGATGAAATCTGTGAACACGTGGCTGTGGCAAGGAGACAAACTCTTCTTTGGGTGGGCAACGGAGCCAAAGTCATCCCAGAATACATCTGCTTACACCGTTCTAACAGTTGGATCCTGCGTTCACTTCGGTGGCTTCATCCTAGGGTATGCCAGGATGTATAGTTTGCTGGTGAGGCACTAGGAGTCCTAGAAAGCTGTTGACCTCCCCCCTGTACTGAGTCCCTCACCAAACTGCCGACCCCAGAATTCTGTAACGTGGACCCATGTCGGTTTAAAATTCTGCTAGAAATCTGGAATTAAGTGGCCGTCCTTATGTTACCGGATTGCCGTTTCCAGCTTTCCTTGCCTCTGGGGCTGATGGGAGATGCAATACAACACTATCTGGAAGAATACATGGTTCTCTCCCCCACTGTAGGGTGTAGGTGATTGCTTCTCCCAGTGGTGATCCCTGGATTGTGCTGATCTCTGGTGGACGTAACACCTCCTAGAGGGACTGAAAGAGAAAGAGAGTGCAGATTCTCAAAAATTTGTCGGAGATGCCCCAGGCATGCCGCTGTCCTAGCCCCATGTACAAATGCCTGGCGCCAGGACATTCCTGCGCATGTAACCAAGACATTCCAGCAAGGGGGACACTGAGATCTCCCTTAGTGCTGACTGTTTGAAACACGCCGATGCTCGGGTTTCACTGAGGTCAAAGAAACACGGAGGTGACACGAGTTGAGATCGGTGGGCAGGAGTCTTGCTTCCAGCCCTTGCACATTTTTCAAAAGTGACAAACACAGAACGTTTCGGCACGACGCTCTTATAGCGCGATGATTCCACTTTCAACTTCCTATGGAATCCAGATGGCCCCTCCCGGAACTGCAAACCCCAGGATTCCATAGGAGGTTGAAAGTGGAATCATCACGCTATAAGAGCGTCGTGCCGAAATGGCCACAGACCGGAATATATATCTTTGGGCTTTAAGCAGCTCTGTGCCACCTGAAGACCCAGACCACCTTGTGAGACTTATTAATAGGTTTTGCCTCATTCCATCAGAACTTGGCATTTCGTATCGTGCTAACAACCCCGAAAGACCACAGGCCTGTTTCTTTATTAGTTCCAATTATATCCTTTCCTCCTTTCCCTCATTTAGATTCCTTAAGGTGGAATGTTCCGTAGCTCTCCTCTTCCTCGCTTTGACCTTCATAACGTCCCTGTGAGGTCAGGCTGGTGGGCTGGGTTGAGAGAAAAGGGACTGGACCGTAGAATCATAGAATTACAGAGTTGGAAGAGACCTGAAGGGCATCCAGTCCAACCCCCTTCTGCCATGCAGGAACAAACACTCAAAGCCCTCCCTTGGAGAGATGCCCATCCAGGATCTGCTTAAAAACCTCCAAAGAAGGAGGAGACTCCACCACACTTCATGGAGGCGGCAGCAGATTCCACTGCCAGGCAGCCCTGACCGTCAGGAAGTTCTTCCTGAGGTTCAGGTGGAATCTCCTTTCCTGCAGCTTCAATCCATTGCTCCTTGTCCTGGTCTCTGGAGCAGCAAAAAAAAGGCTTGCTCCCTCCTCGACATGACATCCCTTCAAATATTTGAACCTGGCCATCATGTCCCCTCTTAACCTCCTCTTCTGCAGGCTAAACATCCCCAGCTCCCTCAGCCGCTCCTCATAGGGCTTCATGGCTTCCAGACCCTCCACCATTTTGGTCCCCCTCCTCTGGGCACGCTCCAGCTTGTCCATATCCTTCTTGAAACGAAGTGCCCAGAACTGGACACAATATTCCACAGTATTTGTCCCTAACTTTTCCCCCTTCTTCAACTTCTGTTTCTCTCTTTGCAGATAAACTGTTTGGGAAGCGGCTGCTCCAGGCCGGGCGCTACATCATGTCCCACAAATCCTGGATGAAAACGGTCCCCACGGAAAACTGCGACGTGCTGATGACACTGCCAGGTGTGTGTCTTGGTGCAGGCTTCTCCCTGCTGTGTTCCAAAATCAGTTTGTTGTTATTCAACGGGCCAGCTTTGATTTATGGTGGCACAGGGAATGTACGAGACCTTGGGTGGGTTCATTTTAAAGCTCTGGCCCTATCTGTCCCGTGGGCTTTTTCCATAGCTGACCATGGCAAGCAAAATATAAACCAGGATTTGGGCCAGCCCTAGCATTAGGCAAGGTGAAGCAGCGGCCTCAATTCAGGGGACGATGGGATAAGTGATGGAGCAGCATCCGTCTCCTGGCTGTTCCTTTCCAGAGCAAAACCAAATGGTCTCCTGCACGTGGCCAGACCTGCTCCGCATTCCCAGGGCTGCAAAATTGGGATCAGGGAGATGGATCCGGCACAGACCTGTGGCTTTGTGGTGCATGGACCATGCACAAAAAATCTGCATTTTAGATGGTGCCTCACTCTGGACAAATTAGCAAAAATATATAAGACTTATAATAATAAATGCTGGACATGGGATCTGGACACGGATACTTCTTCCATCTCTAGGGGGAAAAAATTAGGATTTCAGTTTGAAATGTCCCCTGAATTGTATTTTTTGGGCATTATAGAAGATGGTCTTTGGGGGGGAAAAGTGGGGAAATTATTGTTTTACATGTCGCAGCCGCAAGAATAATAATAGCCTAAAACTGGAAACAACGCTTCCTATTTTGAATGGTTGGTACTGAAATAGTTAGATATTGGACAGACTTACATTTCCTCTGAGTGGATTAAAATTTGATAAATTTGTAATGGATTGGGGTGACGTTATTTGAAGAACACCTGGGGAAACTTAATGTTGGCTAACGTTGAAATTTGATGGTAGAAAAACAACTAGATAAATATTTTATATGTAACAAAGTGATGAATTATATAGATTCTGCAGATTTACTCATTTAATAGATGGTTTAGATATTATTTTGTAAAATCCAAGTTATAACCATTCCTCATCAGGAGGAAGTTAGTGAGGTTGGTGCAGGGTTGTATTTGATATGATTGATGAATTTTTGTTTTCCTTTTTGTATTTTTCTATTTTTTTGGTATCTGTTCTTTTTTTTTTCAAAGTTAATTTTTGTTCTTTTATATATGAAGATAAAAAGAAAAGAAAATTTTAAAAAAATACAAGAAGTCCAAGCAATACATTATAAAAAAAATTTTTAAGGAAAAAATTGTTGTCATGTATGTTGCTCATTTTAGGGAAGGGGCCCCGATCTGGCATTGTGTTCCCTGGGGCACGATGCCAGCCCTCGTTAACCCTGCCCCCTGCTTGCCCGCTGCAAATGACCTTTGCCCTTTGAACTCATGTTGCAGCAACTGAAGTAAGCTGAGGACAAAAGAGGAGGAATAGAGAGGAACTGGGGCATTTTAACAGTGGCTGAAAAAGTGGGATGGCAGAGGGTTAATTGGGACAGTTGGAGGGTGCGGCCACATGTAGGCCACATTTGGCTTTCTATGGCCCCTGGACACCCCCTCCATGTCCTGGTGGGGGAGCAGGAGGGTGGGTTTAAAACAAGGAAGCCCTAGGATTTGCTTTGAAACCAAAATTTTTGGCCCTGCTTTAGTGCAGAAAGTGCAACATGTTGGTTGCATGAAGCTCCAGACACCACATTTGCAGCCCCTTTAGCCCCCCAAACCTCCCAATTTTGTAAAACTTCAGTGTGATTTGGGCCCAGTTTTCATCCCAAAATCTCTGCAGAAGTTTTGCATTCAGAACCATGCCCCCAAAAGTGATGCAAAATTGCTTCCCGTTTGGGTCGCTGTATCTCAGGGTCTGTCCCTGAGTTTTTCTGGGAGCTCGCCAAGCAGGAGACAGGGTGCAAATTCTCTAAGTGTTATATGTGTTTGTGTTGTGGGGGGGTCAGCTCCAGCCAATTGGAAAAGGTGGGGTGAAAATCTCCCCTTAGCTAGGAGAGCAATTAATTTAGCGGGAAGGAGAGGAGAGGGGATGGAGTGTATTCCTTCCCGGTCAGTTCAGGTAAAAGCAAGCTGCTGCAAGCCCTGCCTAGCTTGTCTCTTTTTCCTCGTTAATGACTTTGGCACGTTTGGCACTATCTGGTCTTGCTTGGCATCCCGGTTTTCATCTGACAAATGTCGGAGGGCACGCTGCAGAGGAGTTGCAGCTGAAAGGAGACGCTAGCTTGGGTGGGAGCCAAACGGTAATGGAGAAGGGAGAGGTGGACCATTGGTGGTTGCAACAGAGAGGTGGGAAAGAAATAGAAATAAAGAAAGGCCGGGCAATGGAGAGGGGAGAGGCAATTCTCTAAAGCCTTTCAGTGCCCCCCTCGCCTTTTCACTGCTGCTGAGGAAGAAAAGAAAGAGGTGCTGACAGGTGGAACTTCCTTGTGGGAAGTCACCCGTGCATTGACGGAGAGGTTCTCCTGATCCCTGTGTCATCTGCTAATGTTTGGGGAGGGGTCCATCTCGAAATGTCCAGCCCGGCTGCTGGCTGTTAAGGTGGCCTGCAGGGCATTTACAGTACAGTCAGACCTGCACATTGGCTAGGGTTAGGAGGGCAGGAGCCCCAACCCCACCACAAAAGTCCAAAAAAAAAATAAAGTAGAAATCATAGAATCATAGAGTTGGAAGAGACCCCAGGGGCCATTGAGTCCAACCCCATTTGAGTCCAAGCTCAGGCCATGCAGCCCTTTAAAAACTGACCTCTAGTCCTCTTCATAGAATCATCGAATCTTAGAGCTGGAAGAGACCCCAGGGGCCATCCAGTCCAACCCCTGCTATGCAGGAACACCCATCAAAGCATTCCAAACAGATGGCCATCTAGCCTCTGCCTAAAAACCTCCAAAGAAGGAGACTCCACCACACTCTGAGGCAGCAGATTCCAGTGCCGGACAGCTCTGACCATCAGGAAGTTCTTCCTGACGTTCAAGTGGAATCTCCTTTCCTGTGGTTGGAATCCATTGCTCCTTGTCCTGGTCTCTGGAGCAGCAGAAAACAAGCCTGCTCCCTCCTCTACATGACATCCCTTCAGATATTTAAACATGGCCATCCTGTCCCCTCTTAACCTTCTCTTCTGCAGACTAAACGTCTCCAGCTCCCTAAGGCGTTCTTCATAGGGCTTCATGGCTTCCAGACCCTCCACCATTTTGGTCGCCCTCCTCTGGACACGCTCCAGCTTGTCCATATCCTTCTTGAAATGAGGTGCCCAGAACTGGACACAGGATTCCAAATGAGGCCAAACCAATGCAGAATAGAGGGGTCCCATTACCATTATCAAAGTGTGTGTGTGTCTCTGTGGGAAGGGGACGGAGGTGTGGGGAGAATGGGCACACAAGGTCCAAACCGGATCAGGGAAAGGAGAGGGAAAGGGGATGAGTTGGCCTGGTCACCGACTTCCTTCCTTGGGTGTGGGGGGCACTGGGAGAGGGTTTGTGGTGCTGAGAAATTGGGCTGTGATTCATCCTTAGTGGCCAAGCAGGAGCTGGTAGAGGAGGAGGACCAGAGGTGGGTTTTTAAAGAACGACAGGGCCTGGCCGGAGATGCCGAAAGGGAAGGCTCCCCCAGAAAAGAAAAGAAGCACTTGGGGTGGGGGTGCAGGAGTTGGAGAAACTCTCAAATAGTGGAATCGGTGATAGTCAAACCTGCCAATGTGGAGAGCTAGCTTTAATGCTACAGAAACTTACTAAATACAGAGGAGTTACTTATCTGTACTCCTAGTTGACAAATGTCAAACATCCCGGGTTGCTTCTGGGCAGGCAACCACCCCTCTCAGATTCAAGAAAGAGCAGCCAAAGCCAACGTCCTGGAAGTTGTGCACTACAGCTCCTAATATCCTCTACCATAGATTCTTAGCTAACACCAACCCACCTACTTGCATACGGCTGGATTCTGCTGTGCTTTGGCGTAGACCTTGTTCTGTGAGAAACTGGACTTTCATATAGAGTTGGAAGAGACCACAAGGGCCATCCAACCCCATTCTGCCATGCGGGAACAAACACTCAAAGCACCCCCAGCAAATGACCATCCAGCCTCTCTTTAGGAAACCTTCAAGGAAGGAGACTCCACCACACTCCAAGGCAGCATATTCCACTGCTGGACAGCTCTGACCCTCAGGAAGTTCTTCCTAATGTTCTGATGGAATCTCTTTTCCTGTGGATTGAATCTCTGGAGTAGCAGAAAATAAGTTTTTCGTGTGGGTTGAATCCATTGCTCCTAGTCCTAGTCTCTGGAGCATCAGAAAATAAGCTTGCTCCATCTTCAACATGATGTCTCTTCAGATATTTAAGCATGGCTATTATGTCCCCTCTTAACCTTCTTTTTGTCCGGGTAAACATCCCCAGCTTACAAAGCTACTCCTCATCAGGCCTCATGGTTTCCAGACCTCAGAGGCTGTGTCAGCCACAGAGTGCAGCCTAGGAAGATCTCTTCAGTGTGGGCCTTTGCTTTAAGCATGGAACTGGTGGCCCTACCATCTGGTCTGTCTGAAGGACATGACCCAGTACTGGGGGACAGCTGTCAGGGCTGTGGATTCTGGGTCATGGAGTCCAAATTGCAGCCTGGAGCAATTTGGGGTGGGGTTGGAATTGGTGGGAACTCTGACTCTGGATTCGAAATAAATGCAAGAAGTAAAAGCAACGTGGTTCCTGCGCACCATTGTCTGGACAACAGAGGTGGGGTGGGTTCACCCTTTTGGGGAATAGGGAGAAGAGGAGGGCCAGGCCCACTCATACACCCGGCTGCCGGAATATCGGAACTGCAGCGGAATTAAATGATCACATCAAGAAGCAACAGGTGAACAGCAGCAATATTGCAGCCATTGACGACTTTTTCTTGCCAATGAAAAGATGGGATCCAGTAGCGATGGAAATGCAATGCTACAGCAAGAGTCACACCATTGCGTGATAAGAGAAGATCGAACTAAGCCTGTGCAATTGTGCAACAAACCTCTCTTCCCATATTACATATTCTTTAGCTTGTGTTTGTTGCATGTTTACTTTCATCGGAATTTGGGAATGAGAGTTGGGAGGTAGAGTTTCCCAGGGTGTGAGCCCTTTGGGGGAAAGTCTAGGCAAGCTAAAACTGTTAAGGAACCAGCCTGCCTTTAGCAGAGCTGCAGAAAAAGCATTTCCAAATCTCTGTGTGGCTTCCCTGAACTGACACTGACTTAGAAAGCAAAGCAAGGCGGGCAGTTTCAGGTTACAAATTTATAAAAGGTTTTCTAATGAATTTTACAATCACGTAGGCATTGGACAGCCTAGATCCTAAACTAACAAATAGATTAGGTAAGATAGCAGCTTCCAGTGATGTAGAGTCGACTGACTTGGACTCAAGGCAGACGCAAGTCACTCCAGTGACTTGACTTGGAAGGCCATTCCCGCACTAGACTTTTATAGCGCGATGATTCCACTTTCAACCTCCTATGGAATCCTGGGGTTTGCAGTTTTGGGAGGGGCCAGGCGGCCCCTCCCGAAACTGCAAACCGCAGGATTCCATAGGAGGTTGAAAGTGGAATCATCGCGCTATAAGAGTGTAGTGCGGGAATGGCCTCAGAGAAGGAAGCCTGAAGTTTTTGAAGCTTCAGTAATGGGGAATAAGAAGGATCCTATTCTCCACTTCCAAAGCTGCAGGTGGCAAAATTGGAAATGTGGAAGGCCTACTCTGCTTAAATTTGTTAAAGCTAACAATGGGAAAAGGTATGGGAGAGAAATCAAAAGTTTAGAAGAAGTTTTGATTTAAAAGAAAATTATTTCAAAATGTATTACAGGTGGTATTTTACTCCGACTCAATTAGTAAAACTGTCTAAAAACAATAAGGACTCCTCTAAGTGTTGGAAATGTCAAGAAAGAGGATCTTTCTTTCACATCTGGTAAAGAAGCAAAGAAAGTTTTGGATCCAAATCCACAAAAATATTAAGAAAACACTAAAATCTGAATTTCGAATGCGGCCAGAGGTATATTTGTTGAATATGTTAGATAGTTTAGACTTGGGGTTGGTGAAGAAATACTATAGAATTATATATTATATGATATGTGCAGCAAGAACAGCATTTGCAAAAAATTGGAAAAATACACAAAAACCATCAATAGAGGACTGGCTAATTAAACTATATGGTTTGGCAGATGTGGATAAATTAACATTATTATGTGATAATAAATCCAACAAACAATTCAAACAAGAATGGAAAATCATAAGCCCCCTTTGGGAATCTAAATGGGGCAAAATGGCCATAACTGGTCTTGAAATATAAGTACTTGTATAGATTATCTTGGACCTTTGTAATGGTTTGTAATCTTTGTAATGATTATAATATTATAATATTATTACATTTAATATAATATATCAATATATATATTATATATAATAATAATATATCCTATGTATTATATATAATACTGATATATTACATATATTACATATAATAATATATTAATATAATATAATAATATTATTATAATAGTCTGAAATGTAAAATTTGAATACATTTGATTTGAGGATCAGAATTCATGTTAATTGGAAAGGAAGATATCACGGAAATGTGTGGATAGCAAGAGTTAAAGAAAATATTAATAGTCACCCCAACAATTAAAGGTTTTAGGAAGTAAAATTAAACGTGTAGTATTTTATCTCTGTATGTCTTTATGTAATGTTAAGAGTAAGACCCTGTAAGCAGAAAAAAAATAGAAATGTAAATGTAGAAAATATAGAAATACAGAAAATATAGAAATAGAGAGAAATAGAAAATATACTACGATGTATATGTAGATATGTAAGTATGTCGGAATACATTTATGCATGTTTTTGTATATGTTTGTGTTTTTGTAAAATGTAGATGTGTTTTTATGTGTTTTTTCTTTTGAGTAAATTTTATAAATTTTCAATTTAAAAAAAACTGTTAAAAGTGACTGTATTTGACTCTGTCCAGAAATTCTGGAATTTTGGTTGGAGTATAAAGTTGGCTTCCGCACTTGAGACTTGACTTGAAAGTATCTTCACGTGTCACCAAAAATGTATTTATTGAGTATGCCAGAAGATAAATTAGATAAGAAATATGGAGAAATCTTATTTTATATGATAGCCTCTGCAAGAATTAATTAATATTTTAATATTAATATTAAATTAATTAAATTAATATATTAATTAATATTTTTCCAAATTATTATCCAAAAAATTATTGTAATTATTATACTTGGAAAAAACCAGAAATACCAGATGTAGATGATTGGGAAACAAAATTGTTCAATATGGCATTTATGAATAAATTGACAATGCTATTGAGAGGGATTTCGCCTTGGGAACTTTGTTAAGAAACGGGATCCAGTTATACATTTTAGAAACAAATTACCAAAAGCAAGTTTTCTTGATTGAAGAAGGAGATATTGTTAAAATTTATTCTATCTTAATTTATGTAATATATGATGTTATATAAATGGTGTATGATAATATATGATATTAATATGATATTAATATCCTACTATATATTCATATCCTAATATCCTATATATTAATTTATATCATGTATGAATGTACTTATATAAATGTTAATATTAGATTTTAAAGCTATAAATGTGGTGAAGTAATATGTAAGATCATATTCGAGCTTATGTGAGTCAAGTCCTGATGGGTTTAAAGCGAGAAAATAGATCCTCATTTATTATACTATTATATTTTTGGAAAGAGAATCTAGTCAGAAGCAAAGTCTAGATGTGGACGATGGGAATGAAGATACAGAGTACGTAGATTTAGGTTTATATGCCTGCCTGTTGTGCTGTTTATATACTGTATTATTCATGACTCTGTTGCTTTATTGAAATGCTTTTTAGAAGAAAAAAAAGAAAGTATCTTCAAGGACTTGAGACACTCCTGCACTGGACTGTTATAGCGCATTTATTCCACTTTCAACCTCCTATGGAATCCTGGGGTTTGCAGGAATGCGCTATAACAGTCTAGTACGGAAACGGCCTTGGAGTGAAGGTCTTAAATACGTCCCTGGTAGCTTCATTCTTGGCTCTCCGTCTTCTTGGTGGAGCGGTGAAGCACAGTCAGAAGGAAGGAAGCCAAAATGGCCAAGAGATGAGCTCTGCGTGAAAAGTAACTTTCCTTGCACTTTTCCTTCTCTGTCAGACACAACGGACGACCACACTCTGCTGTGGCTGCTCAACCACATCCGCCTGGGCATCCCGGAGCTCATCATCCAGATTCGGCACCACAAGCACACGCGGGTCTACGCCTTCTTCGTCACGGCCACCTACGAGAGGCAAGTGCCCCCCGGGACGGGTGGGGGGCCGGTGGTTCCACATGGCTAGGTGGGGGCATGCCCCCTTGGACGGTCCAGGAGCCATTTGCCGTATGGCCTGGGCCAGCTCTGGGAGGAAAAATGGGCACAACTGATCATAGAATCATAGAATCCTAGAGTTGGAAGAGACCCCTGGGGCCATCCAGTCCAACCCCCTTCTGCCATGCAGGAACACCCATCAAAGCATCCCCAACGCACGGCCATCCAGCCTCTGCTTAAAAACCTCCAAAGAAGGAGGAGACTCCACCACACTCCATGGAGGCAGCAGATTCCCCTGCCGGACAGCTCCGTTCGTCAGGAAGTCCTTCCTGAGGTTCAGGTGGAATCTCCTTTCCTGCAGCTTGAATCCATTGCCCCTTGTCCTAGTCTCTGGAGTGGTAGAGAACAAACCTGCTCCCTCCTCAACATGACATCCCTTCAAATATTTAAACATGGCTCTCATGTCCCCTCTTAACCTTCTCTTCTGCAGACTAAACATCCCCGGCTCCCTCAGCTGCTCCTCATAGGGCTTCATGGCTTCCAGACCCTCCACCATTTTGGTCCCCCTCCTCTGGACACGCTCCAGCTTGCCAATCTCTTTCTTGAATTGAGGTGCCCAGAACTGGACACAGGATTCCAGATGAGGCCCAACCAATGCAGAATAGAGTGGGACCATTACCTCCCTTGATCTAGACGCCAGACTCCTCTTGATGCAACCAAGAATCACGTTGGCTTTCTTGGCTGCCGCGTCACACTGCTGACTCATGTTCCGCTTGTGATCTACCAAGACTCCTGGATCCTTTTCACACGGATTGCTATCCAGCCACACGTCCCCCATCCTATACACGTGACTTTCATTTTTTCTGCCCAAGTGCAGGACCCTACATGAGGTGGGGGGGCTGAAACTATATAATGGAAGCCCCACAACTTAATATAGGGTAGGGGGAGCAAGGCTCATGGGGCATATGCAGCCTTTGGAACCCACTTTAAAAAAAAATTATTTATTTTGATATAGACAACTAAATTCATGGCAGGATAACCAACATTCAGAAAAAAGAGAGAGAAAGAGAAAAAAAAGAGAGAAAGAACTATTCAGTTACTATATATATATATATATATTTGTAGTAATTTTTGTTATAAGTTCAATGTCAGAAATAACCCCCTCTCACACTTCCATGCTTAAATCTTCCAGTTGAAATTGCTTATTTCCATTCCATTACAAACATAATTTCCATCTTACAGAGAGAAGAACAATTACCTTATTTCTTCTTTGATTTCTTATACATTTACATCCTTACCCAGCCCAATACTCCTTTCCATTCTTTCTCAAAGTTCTGGATAGATTTATTCTTCAAAGAAAATGCTAATTTTTTCCATCTCTATCATATCCAGGACTTCTAACTTCCATTCTTCTATACCAATATGTTTCTTTTCTTTCCAGTGCTGCGCGTAGGTCAACCTTGCCACAGTTATTAGATATAATAATATCTTCTGATGACTTCTTATTTCCCTTTGTTGCCCTGGCATATTTACTACTATATATATTTAGCTCTATATAGCTAAAGCTAAACTAAGCTAAACTAAACTATACTATACTATATGAGCTAGGGAGCTTTGTTTATTCATTTATTTATTTAACTTGTTAACTTGAATAGTTGTAAACTTGAATAAGTGTTAACTTGTCACCTTGAAGAGTGATCATTGACCTTGATCTTTTTTTTTTCCTTTTCTTTTCCATTTCTTCTTTTTCTCTCTTGAAACATGCAAGTTCCGCCGTTAAAAATTTATTTAAAGACATTTTTTTAAAAAATCGAATACTGTTTTAGCTTTTTCTAATGTTATATATTTTTAAAGTTTTAATATAATTTAATTTAATAGAAAAGTAATTTAATAGAAAATAAAAGTTTGTTTTAAATGTTTTTTTTTATTAAAACATAAAACAGAAAATAAGGAACATACATACATACATATCTGTTCCAGTTGCTTTTCATAAAAATAGGGAGATCTCTAATAAAGCTTTAAATATAGACATAGAAACAAAATAAACTTATAATATATTGTATTAAACCCTTAGTATACAGGTAATATATATGCTATTTATCTTAACCTTCTTGGAGTCCGCCTACCCACTTTCTTGCTTCTTCTTTCCAAATCCATCCAATCTTCTTCCTCACTATATAACACACAAGCAATATACTTGAGGATCCGCTTTCTTGATTACTTGCATCAGGGCTTTACTGATAGAGTCCTTTATATAATATTCATCTAAAGCTTTATACAAAATGTTAATATCTTTATTCTTGTCAATATCTAATATACTTAAAGAATACATCAAGATATACTTTCTTTCTTTTTCCTTTCAACATATCTTTCCCTAATCCAAAAAGCTCGCTACCATCGAGTCTCTCCATTTGTTTTTAAAAAATTGGATAAGAGGGTCCCATTTTTTAACAAGCTTCTCAAGAGAGATTCCTCTTATTAATGTTGTCATGTTATCCATGATCACCATATCGTACAAACTTAATTCCCAATTTTCTATGTCTGGTATGTCTGAATTTTTCCAATTTTTAGCATAGTTGTTCCTTGCGCAGCAGTCATACAGAATAAGATATCATCATGTTTTTTTTCCCAGTTCAATTTCTGGCATTCCCAACAGATATATTTGTGGTAGCATACTGAATTGTAGTCCCAAAATTTTGTCTATCTTTTCTTTTTCTATCTTTCTATCTTTTTTCTATCTTTTCTATCTTCATATGTATTTGTTTCCAGTATTTTCTGGCTTTTGGGCATGTCCACCACATGTGATAGAATGTGCCCTTTTCATTTTTGCATTTCCAGCATTTATCGGAACATTTGTATATCTTTGCAGTTCTCTCAGGGGGAAGATACCACCGCAGATGCATTTTATAGACATTTTCTTTTAGATTCTGGCATGCTGTATATTTCATTCTTTTCTTCCAGGTCTTCTCCCAGTTTGTTAATTCAGTTGAATGGCCTAGGCTTTGTGCCCATCGTATCATTGGATCTTTGATGACCTCTTCTTCCATATCCCATTTTAGCAAAGTTTTATATATTTCGGATATTATCTGGGATTTTTTCTCCAATAATACCTGATCAAAAGCGATCTTTTCTATTTGAAAACCATTTGTTTTCAGTTCCATTTTTATTTTTTCATTTAATTGTCTATGTAGTAGCCAATGACAATTGATGCCTTCTTTTCTTAATTCTTCCTGTGATTTTATCTTTATATATTTTTAAAGTTTTAATATAATTTAATTTAATAGAAAAGTAATTTAATAGAAAATAAAAGTTTGCTTTAAATGTTTTTAATGTCTAATTTATTGGTTGGAAGCTGCCTTGGGTCCCATTTTGGCAGCATACTAATATAATAAATGAATAAATACATAAATAAATAATTTGGAATGTCCTTTTGGGAACCCTGAAGCCTGTGCCCCCTTCCCAGTACTAGCCCCCGTTCCTCTTTCAAAAATGAGTGCACTTTTGGGGTGTTTATAGGCCCCAAATAGCACATAAAGCACCCCCACACCCCACAGAACCCTCCCCCCACTGGCCCCATTCTCCTGTTTTCACGGCAGCCATTTTGAGACTGACAATAGAAAATGGCAACGTGTGACTTCCTGTCTCCATTTTGAGAGGTACCATAGACAAAAAATGGAGGCAAGTGGGCTTGCGTGGAGTGGGGGGTCGACCACAGCAAAGTTGGGGGGGATTGGCCCCTCCCCCCACAGTTGGCCCCCCTCCTGCTTTAATTAATTAGGGACAAGCCCAATTATTAGTCCTCTATCATCTCACTTTTTAGCTGCCTTCAGAATGTCCTGGTCTCTCTCCCTCCCCATGGCTGCAAATAATAATAATATATAATAGTAATATAATAATAATAATAATAATAAATTATTATTATTATTATTATTATTATTATTATTATTATTATTATTATTTGCAGCCATGGAACTAAACCGAGGAAAGGGGAGAGAGAAAACCGGGGCATTTTGAAGGCAGCTAAATGATAATATTATAATAATTTTTATTATATTATTGATTTATTCTTACCTGCCTCTTCCCAAGGTTTGAGGTGGAATAAAACAAATTAAAAACGCAATTGAAAATGCATCATGAGTTTAAATACTCTAAAGTGCATCATAAGTCAAAGTGCATTGTGAGTTAAAATACTCTAAAAACACGTAAAATCATTTCAGATACGAATACAATTTTAAATACAATTTTAATACAAAATACAATTGTGTATTCATTGTATTAATCTTTATGTTATTTATTAATTTTAATATCAATTGTTTTAATGGTGTTGAAATACAATTTTAAATGCAATTAAAATACATCGTTATTAAAATATGTCATAATTAAGGATAGACTGGGGAAGAGAGGAAGAGGGGAAGAGAGGAAGAGCCCTTCCCAGTCGGCTCAGGCAAAAGGAAACGGTTGCAATTTTGGATCTTCCTCTTTATTTAAATTTTTTTCCATCTTGATTGTGCCCTGTTGTTGCTCGGCCACATGCATCTCGGTTTTCGTCTGTGAAATGTTGGGAGGGTGTGCTTAAATATGGAAAAGCAAGGGGGGGGCTCTGGCTGGAGGGGCGGAGGGCACGTGATTCCCATCCCTATGGTGGGCAGCGAGGGTACGACTCCAAAAAAGGGGAGGAGAGCGGAAAGACAGAAGCCGAGCCACGGTGGTTCTGGGCCTTTTTGGTGGCGGCTCCCGGGCTCTGCAGCAAAATTCCCATGGAGGCCAAAACAGGCCCCTCCTCGTTCTCCTTCCAGCAGGAGGCTAATACCCTCTTCCACATGCTCCTCTTTTTTCATCTATGAACCGTGAGCAGGGCATGGAAGCCCCACTTAAATACAGTCCGCCCTCCACATTTGTGGGTTCCATTTTTGCAGATTTGGCTACCCGCGGATTATTTGCTGCCATTTTTAATAGGGACCACAAGCCTCGTGAGACCAAGAAACTGCAAAGGTGGCTTGTGAGTCCCTCTTAAAAATGGTGGGGGCAGCAGGGGAGGTGGCCATATGCCCCACCGGCCCCCCACTTCTGCCTTGGGAAGGAACCCCGGAGCCTCAAAGGAACCCACAGTGGGTTGAATATGGCGATCATACTTTTTGTGTGTGTTAAATATGGTTTGGGAGGGCCTGGAGTTGTTCGCGGTTTTCCCACTTTCACGGGGGTCCTGTGCCCCCGACCCTAGTGAACATGGAGGGAGGATTGTATTTAAAAGCAAGCAGAGGGGGAACTGTGGTTGGAGGAGTGGTTCCCATCCATGTGGTGGGCAGTGAGGGTGCGACTGAAAAAGGGGAGGGGAGTGGAAAGACCAAAGCCAAGCCACGGTAGTTCTGGGCCTTTTCAGTGGTGACCCCCAGACTCTGCAACAAAATTCCCAGGGAGGCCGAAATAGGGCCTTCCTTGTTCCCCTTCTGTCAGCAGGATAAAACCTTTTTATTCAGACAGGTTGTTGAAACAGGAAGTTTTTAAACAACAAGCTATAGGCTGTCGAAACAGGAAGTTTTTAAACAACAAGCTAGGAGGTGATGTATCAGTTTAATGATTAGCAATAGCATGACTGTCTCTATACCGCCTATCAGCTAAGTGCTCTCTAAGTGGTTTGCAATATATTTAGCTAATTGCCCCCCCACAACAAACTGGGTACTTATTTTACCAACCTGCAGAAGGATGGGAGGCTGAGTCAACCTGGAGCCCGGCGGGATCGAACTCACAACCTTGTGGCTGCAGAACCGGCATCTGACCACTGCGCCACCTGGGCTATTGCTATTAATTATTCTTTCTAAGATTTTTTTATTGTCTTTTTGGAATGCATTCATCACATTCCAAAATGCAAAGGCAAAATGCAGTCATTGCATTCTTCTGGCGGGCCTACTCAGTCTATTTTTAATTATGACGTAATTTAATAATGACGTGTTTTAATTATATTTGTTTTTTTAATGTTTTTATGTGTTTTTAGAGTATTTTAACCTATGATATATTTTTAAATTTATGTTGTACCTCACCTCAAGCCTTGGGTAGAGGTAGGTAATAAATAAAAATTTATTGTTATTATCATTATCATTACTATTACCATCATTACTATTGATTCTTTACTTAAGTGTTATTGCTTTAATGCTGTGTAAATACTTTAATTCTATTGTTTTTAATCATATTGCTTTTTAAACTATTTAAATTATTCTTATCAATTCTTGGGTGTTATTGCTTTAATGCTGTGTAAATAGTTTGATTTTATTCTTTTTAATCATATTGCTTTTTAAATTGTGAACTGCTTTGAGTCCCAATTTTGGAGAAAAAGCAGGATAATGATGATGATAATTGATAATAATAAATACAGTAAATTTTATTTGTTACCCACCTCTCCCCAGGGCTCCAGGCAGGATACAGAATAGATAGAACTAAAAAAATCGTAGTTAAAATACACTAAAACACAGACCGATTAAATGCAAATATACTGTAACTAAAATATATCATGATTAAAACTACAATTAAAAGTACAATTAAAAGCATAGTTAGACTGGGTAGACTGGGTAATAATAATTAATACTAGTAGTAATAATATTAATAATAATAATAATAGTTATTATGTGGCAGTTTAATTTCTGAGCAAGCCGACCGGGAACAGGGGGCCAGGTCGGCCTTTCCTGGCTTGGGTTGCTTTGCATTTTCTAAGTCTCCTTTCTCTGCCCCCCAGTTTGCTCCGGGGGGCCGACGAGATTGGCCTGCGGAAGCCGGTGAAGGCCGAATTTGGGGGAGGCATGCGCAGCTTCTCCTGCGAGGAAGATTACATCTACGAGAACATAGAGAACGAGCTGTATTTTTTCACTTCTCAGGTGAGTCAGGAGAAGATCTCCTCTTCCCACAGGTCTCCCTGTTCCTCTGGAGACATGCACACTCTTGTTGCGATGGCTACAAGCAGTTATTAATTGCTCCACCACCCACCAGGACACCAGATCATTACAGAGACTAAAATGGACTCTAAAACACCTGTCAAACACAAGGCCCGTGGGCCAAATCCAGCCCGCCAGGCCATTTCATGTGGCCCTCGCAACTCTCCTGCAGCTGCGGCACTCCCCGTGCCTGGCGAGCCCAATCCCCACATTGTGGGCCCCCGACTGACGGTATTCCGAAGAGGGACCCAGCAGCCAGCACCCACAATCTACTTCTACTTCTGACTGCTCCTCTGCCCAAATCTAGCCGTCAGAGTGTTGCTGCGGGTTACCATGGCAACGCTCTGTGTGACTCACAAGAGTTGGGCCGAGGAGCAATCAGAAGTAGAAGTAGTTTGCAAGTGCTGGCTGCTGGGGCCCTCGTCAGAATACCGGCAGCTGGGGCCCACAATGTGGGGATTGGGCTCGCCAGTTACAGAGAGGGGCAGGGGGGCAGAAAGAGACACAGAGAGGGTCTCAGGATCAGAAAGCGGCGCACTTTGGATATACTGACCAATTTTATGTCACTTTACAGAGGTACAGGGACCGCAAACTACGACCAAATAGCCCCAAAATGTCCAAGAAAAGAAAAGTTGACACAGCGGGAAGGCAATTTAAAAACCAGTAATAATCGAATGCAGAGGCAATTATTGAATATGATAAGAAAAGTAGATACATTTATAGAGTCTTACAGATACAACCATAATGCTGAGGCAGCCCAAGATGAAATTGAGTTTGACACCCTTGCTCTAAAAGTTCATTTCTTTATTTTATATGCATTTTGTTTATTCCATGTAAACCCCAGCTTTCTCCTGTTGAGGGAGCCAAGGTGGCTTACAAAATTTAAAATGAACGTTTAGCCAAACGTGTTTTAAAAGTTTTTAAAAAATATATACATCAGTTCTCTTAAGAGCATATACAGTCTTCCCCCCGCATTGGCTAGGGTTGGGGGTACCGGACCTCTGTGAAAATGGAAAGCCATGAATAGCTCTAGGTCCTCCCAAACCATATTTAACACACACAAAAACGTATGATCATTATATTCAGCCCACCATGGGTTCCTTTGAGGCTTCAGGGTTCCTTCCCAAGGCAGACATGGGGGGCTGGTGGGGCTTATGGCCCCCTCCGCTGCTGACTCCCACCATTTTTAAGAGGGACTCACAAGCCCCATTTGCACTTTCTCAGCCTCACGAGGCTTGCAGTCCCTGTTAAAAATGGCCCAGGGAGGCAGCAGAGGGGACAACAAATAATCCGTGAATAATAAAACCCACCAACGTGAAATCTGCAAATGTGGAGGGCTGACTGTAGTTGGAAATCTTCCTGGACATTTTAACCTCAGAATAGTAATCCTTGAAAAAAAAAACCTCTATATATGGGTAGGGGGGCTTCCTTTCCTGCTGCTGACATTCTCCCTGGGGTCTTTCCTCAGCAAGGGCCATCTCAAAAGGCCAGAATTGGGTAGGGGGGCTTCCTTTCCCGCTGCTGCCATTCTCCCCGGGGTCTTTCCTTGGCAAGGGCGATCGCCACAGGCCAGGATTGGGTAGGGGGGCTTCCTTTCCCACTGCTGCCATTCTCCCCAGGGTCTTTTCTCGGCAAGGTCGATCTCAACCTTGGGATTGGGTAGAGGGGCTTCCTTTTCCACTGTCCCCCTCCCCTCACCAGAGTCTTTCCTGGTCAGGGTCACGGCAGCAGGCCAGGATTGGGGGTCTGCCTTTCCCCACCGTAAATTTGCCTATGGGTGTTGCATCTGCAGAATTGGTTAATTTAACTGAGAGCTTTCCAAACGTTTCGTGTTGGGGACACACTTTTTAAACAAGCATCATTTTGCGACACGATAATTCAGTTTTATTAGCAAGCCAGAAGTTAAATGAACCCCTTATAAGAGATATGGACACGTACATCAATTGCAATAACAAACTGCGTGGGGACACAACGTATATATGATTTATAAATAATAACATACATTTCCAAGATTGTAGGTGACATACCTACACACTTCAGGCGACACACTAATGTGCCACGGCACACCCTTTGGAAAGGTTTAAACCTCCGGTTTGCTAGTCAGACTGAATTACTGTGTCGTGAAACGAGGCATGTCGAAAAAGTGCGTCACCAACATGAAAAGTCTGGAAAGCTGTGGTCAAAACGGTGCAGCTCTGTGGAACTCGGATTTTTGGAGACGGAGGAGGAAGCCGAGAGCTGCCGTTCACTGCCTTTTCCATCCGATTTCTTTCAGGAACGCCAGAATATTATCAGGTATTGGCTGGAAAACCTGCGAGCCAAGCAAGGGGAAACCCTACACAACATCCACTTCTTGGAAGGGCAGCCGATCAGTGAGTACGGATGGGGGCCCGGAGACGGGCAGACAGAAAATTCCAGACTTTATTCATGTTTCTTTTTCTGAATTTATTTTGGATATCTTATTCTTTTGAATATATGTTTTTTAAATTAATATTATTATTTTTAAAGGTATTTTTAAAAATGAATACTAATTAAATTAAAAAATTAAAATAAAAAAAATTTAAAATTATTTTATTAGGATTTTCTTTTTTAAAAAATTATGGAACTAAGGAGATTAAAAAAAAGATAGAAACAAATTCGAAAGTGCAGAACGAAAATAGAAAAACTAAAAATGGAAGGGGAGAAAAAGTTACTTCTGATTTTCCTGCAGCGGTTATATATACATATAGTGATTCCTACCTCTCTCTCCAGAAATTATAACATATTCCCTTCTTTGGATAGCCTGTTCTTTCTAATCATCGAAACCAGAAGTTTGCAGGTCATTCTCTCTGCAGGTCATTGCTTGGCTTTAAGATCCCTTTTCCGACTTTGTCCTTTTTGCAGTCCCTGAATTGGCTGCTCGTGGCGTCCTCCAGCAAGTCTTCCCAATCCATGAGCAACGGATCCTTAATCGGCTGATGAAGTCGTGGGTACAAGCCATTTGTGAACCTCAGCCTTTGGGTAGGTCGGCTCTGAGCGCTTTCCCTCTTCCCTGGCATTCCCCGGATCACAGGCGTTCTTCCTCATCATCTTCAGGAGGAATCTCCTTTCCTGCAGCGTAAATCCATTGCTCCTTGTCCTAGTCCCCAGAGCCGCAGAAAACAAGCTTGCGCCATCTTCAACACGGCATCCCTTCATATATTTAACCATGGCTCTCATGTCCCCTCTTAGCCTTCTCTTCTGCAGACCAAACATCCCCAGCTCCCTCCGCCACTCCTCAGAGGGCTTCATGGCTTCCAGACCCTTCACCATTTTGGTGGCCCTCCTCTGGACACGGTCCAGCTTGTCGACATCCTTCTTGAATTGAGGTGCCCAGAACTGGACACAGTGTTCCAAATAAGGTCTAACAGAATAAGGTACCATTACCTCCCTTGATCTAGACACCACGGCCCTATTGATGCAACCAAAAACTGCATTGGCTTTCTTGGCTGCCGCATCACACTGCTGGCTCAGGTTCAGCTTGCGGTCCACCAACACTCCTAGATCGCTTTCACACGTCCTGTTATCCAGCCACATGTCCCCCATCCTGTATTTGTGCATTCCATTTTTTCTGCCTAAGTGCAGGCAGAAAAGCAGGATAGAGTGGTACCATTACCTCCCTTGATCTGGACACCATACTCCTCTTGATGCAACCAAGCATTGTATTGGCTTTCTTGGCTGCCACATCACACTGCTGGCTCACGTTCAGCCTGTGGTGCACCAAGACTCCCAGATCCCTTTCACACAGACTGTTATCCAGCCACGTGTCCCCCATCCTATATTTGTGCATTCCATTTTTTCTGACCTTACCTTTTTCTCTGTTGAAGTTCATTTTGTGAGCTTTGTCCCAGCTCTCCAAGCTGTCAAGGTCCTTTTGAATTTTGATCCTGTCTTCTAGGGTATTAGCAACCCCTCCCACTTGACTGTCATCTGCAAAGCTGTTCAGCCTGCCCTCTATTCTTTCATCCAAGTCATTGATGGAGATGCTGAATAGCAGCCCTGGGCCCAGGGCAGAACCCTCTGGCGCCCCAAAAGTCCCTTCTCTCCAGGAGGAAAAGCAGCCATGGGTGAGGAGCACCCTTTGGGTTTGGTCGGTCAACCGATTACAGCCAGCTAACAGTAGCCCTGCCCAACCCGCTTATATAATATATATAATAATTATTATAACAGTAATAATAACAATTATATCATATATAATATATGATAGAATGGGTTTCAGAACTGTGCCTGTCCTCCCTATTCTGGATTTTTTGACCACATAAATGTTCCTGGGCAGATATGACCTGTTGGCCCTGCATTGCTGACCCCTGCTTTACATATTCGTTACAAATATTACATATTTACATATTTACAGGACTTGCAGAGCAAGTATGTGCTATGCATTGAGCCTTGTTAACTGGAGTCTCGTCCTGTTCACGTACAATTTCATCCCAGTCACCCCTTTTGCCGCGGAAAAGTAAACAGGATGCGCTATAGAAGCATTCACAATTTGCTGTGAAGGGATTAATAGGATGGAGAGAGAAAGTTGGGTTTTTGCTCTCAGTTTCTCCTTTTCGCCCTGCAAGATACGACTTCAAGGGCTGATGAACCTTTGAATGAAACATTTCTGGTTCGAATGAAGATGAATCGGTTAAGGATTCCATCAAAATGGTTATATAAGCAGGAACTCTTCATTATGGAATATTAAGCAGCCTTCAGAAAGGGACTTATTACAGCTATGAGGTAGGAGGGAGGGCTGGAAAGCCAGGCCATGCCTGGAAAGATAAGGAGAAAAATGCATTTTGGTTTATTCTTTCCCTGCCTTCCCTGGTGCCCCCCACATGTGGAAGACCCCACAAAACAGCCAGATGTTTCTGCACTTTGCAGGCCCTTCCCCATCTATTCCAGTGCCCCCCTCACCCAGAAATATTTTTCCCTTGGGGGAAAAAAATCCTCATTCCTACAGGAACAAATTATATAGCATCAGTATTATTTTGGTGCTGAGCCAAAACTTTTTTTAATTAAAGCTTTCAGGCCTAGTTGATTTTATCCAGGTTGAGCATGTGCTAACAAAATGAATTTCAACAGAGACAAAGGTAAGGTCTTGCACTCAGGCGCTAAAAATGGAATGCACCAATACAGAATGGGGGACACGCGGCCGGATAGCAATCTGTGTGAAAAGGATCTAGGAGTCTTGGTGGACCACAAGCTGAACATGAGCCAGCAGCGTGATGCAGCAGCCAAGAAAGCCAATGTGATTCTTGGTTGCATCAAGAGGAGTATGGTGTCTAGATTAAGGGAGGTAATGGTACCACTATATTCTGCTTTGGATAGACTTCATTTGGAATCCTGTGTCCAGTTCTGGGCACCTGATTTCGAGGAGGATATCAACAAGCTGGAACGTGTCCAGGGCAGGGCAACCAAAATGGTGAAGGGTCTGGAAGCCATGAAGCCCTATGAAGAACGGCTTAGGGAGCTGGGGATGTTTAGTCTGCGGAAGAGAAGGTTAAGAAGGGACATGAGAGCCCTGTTTAAATATTTGAAGGGATATCATGTTGAAGATGGAACAAATTTGTTTTCTGCTGCCCCAGAGACTAGGACAAGGGGCAATGGATTCAAGCTGCAGGAAAGGAGATTCCACCTGAACCTCAGGAAGAACTCCCTGACGGTCAGGGCTGTCCGGCAGTGGAAGATGCTGCGGCCTCCATGGAGTGTGGTGGAGTCTCCTCCTTCTTTGGAGGTTTTTAAGCAAAGGCTGGATGGCCATCTGTCACAGGGAGGGCTTGGATGTGGGTTCCTGCATAGCAAGGGGTTGACTGGATGGTCCCTGGGGTCTCTTCCAACTCTAGGATTCTATGATTCATTGCACTGTATAAAATTGCTGGGAATGGATTTTCAATTGTCTGGTTTTTAATTAACAAACTAATATTTATTTTTTAATTTTTTTTAACCTTATTGTTATGATTAATTGTTTTGTGCTGGTATTAATGTAAGATGCCCGAGAGCTTCGGATGTAGGGCAGGATATAAATAGTTTAATAAAATAAATAAATAATATTAATACATGCATCTCCAGTGCCTTAGTTTCTGGTCCGAAGGGCGGAAACTGGATAACGAAATTAATCCACTCACCATTTGACTTGCCTTTGGGATGACCTCCTTTTGGATCCAGTTCAGGTTCTCCAAGTTTTGTTTGTTTGTCCTCCAGGCAGGGCTGTAAAATTGAGACAGCAAAACGTTGATTCTGCTACTTTTCTACTATCTGACTCGTTCATAAACGACAAATATATATTAATTAGTCCTACCAGATTGCCTGTAGTAAAATGGTAGCATAAGGGCATGTGGTCTTCAGACTACATAGATTGAGAGAACATAAAATATATTTATTTCATTAACATTTCTGAACAAGAAAATGCTCTAAATTTCCAGGAAAGGAAATGCAGGCTGAGTATCTCTGGCCCTTTCCGTACTAGACGGTTATAGTGCTATTATTCCACGTTTAACATCCTACGGATCCTGGGGTTTGCAGTTTAGGGAGGGGTCTTTGAGGATGGCCTTTGAGGCCCCTCCCTAAACTGCAAACCCCGGATTCCGTAGGATGTCAAAAGTGGAATAATAGCACTATAACCGTCTAGTGCGGAAATGGCCCTTGTCTGGAAATCAGGTAAGGGATGCTCAACCTTTATGCAACCAGCCTGCTCAACCTGTACGCGTTTAATATTTCAAGTTTTTGTTTTGAAGCCAGAGTCAGTAGATTTCTGCTGACACCGTCTCTGCCCCAAATTGCTGACTTCGCAGCCCTGCGCCCTGACGCTGTCCCCTTCTCCTTCTCCTCGCTCCAGATGAAATCTGTGACTATTTTGGTGTGAAGATTGCCATGTACTTTGCATGGCTGGGCTTCTACACGTCAGCCATGGTCTACCCAGCCGTCTTTGGTGCCATCCTCTACACCGTCACGGAAAACGACCAGGTGAGGGGGGCGATGCGTGCATAGAGAGGGTGGCGAGGGCTGGCATGGGAGGAGAGGGGGGTATATTTGGACATCCAAGGGCCGTTTTAAGCACCCTCTTGGGCTTTAAACCCTACAGGAGACAAGAATTTGGACTGAGTCACACTCTCTGCTCCAACAGCGGCCAACTAGGTGCCATCTCTCACGGGATGCCCATGAGCAAGGCATGGCACGGGCAACCACAACCTCTGTCTGAATAAATTTGAATTTATTGGTCCGTTATCTAGTCCCCAGAGCAGCAGAAAACGAGCTTCCTTCGTCTTCTACACAAGAGCTTTCCGTCTTTTCCTCTCCAGCTAAGCATACCCAGCTCTCTCAGTCGTTCTTCCTTAGGCGACATACATGTTTTTCTGTGCAGAAAATACTGTTCCTTGTGTGGACGATGCGCTTTTCCATGCAAATGAACCACTTGCAAATTTTGTGCTGGATAAGTCCCCAATTACAGCATTTTCTGTACAAGAAACTACCGGGTTTTGTACTGTCTTCTACACACAACAACCATGTGCAAATTTTGCACGGAATAAATCCCAAAGTCCAAGGATGATTGTCACTCCAGGATTTCTTGACATTGGGGGAAAAAATTGTTTTCCATCCTGTTTTTTTAATATTTTGGAATATTCTTCCCATCTCCAGTGTAGCTGCAGCTGAGGTGGGGCAAGGTCGTGGTGTACCAGGGAAAGAGAGAAAGAATAGTTGCCTTCCTTTTCAGTCTGGAATTAGCAGCAGCCTTGTTTGATTTTGTCCTCTGCACTTTTTGATGCTTCAATGGCCTTTTTGCTGGGAGGCTTTGGATTTCTTTAGTTCAAATGGGGCAGCGCTAGTGTCAGAATATTTAGTTCTGTTGGCTCCTCGTGCCGTCGGGCAGGGATGGGTGGAAACAAAGCCCGAGCGGGCCCCCTTTAAATGGAGAACTTCTGTCTGCCACGTGCTTTTGCGGAAGGAGGCAGCTTCTTACTTTCTTTTGTTTCTTAGCTGCTTGTCAAGCCCGGTTTGTCCCAGCCAATTCTTTCCAAGGCAGAGCTCGTAATCGTATATTCCCAAGTTTAAGATTATTATGTAAAGCCTGCTTTCTCCAAAGCTTGAATAGCTGGAGCAGCAACTAAAAACAGTGTCAGCAAAATATCGGGGCCCTTAGCTGACTGTAGGGTGTTCTTTCTTAAGTCTTTAAGCCTTTTTAAAAAGAAAACTTGGAAAAGGTATGTTTCCGGAGTACAACCCCTTGAATCCCACTGGACCCAGAGATAAGGTATCTGCAAACCAACTGGGGCTTAGAAGTTCCAAAAAAACACCGTAAATTGGGCCAGCAGATGCATGAGTGGCCAATGCCGCTGACACAGAGCGGAATCATGGAAGTTGCAAGGGTACCTCAAGGGCCATCTACTCCAGCCCTCTTCTGCCATACAGGAATAAAGCACTCCCAAAAAAGGCCCATCCAAGCTCTGTTTAAAGACCCCCAAAGAAGGGAACAGTTCATCACCTTCCCAGGCAATGCATTCCACCGTTGAACATCACGGAATTACAGAAATTCAAAAAGCTAGAAGGATTCACCAGGGTAATCAAATCCAATTCCCTTGAAGGAAGACACAGTTCTAGTACTCCTGAAAGAAGCCCAGGAAAGATTTAGAATCATAGAGCTGGAGGAGACCTCAGAGCCCATCCAGTCCAACCCACTTCTGCCATGCAGGAACAAATATCAAAGCTCTCCCTTGGACAGATGGCCACCCAGCCTCTGCTTAAAAACCTCCAAAGAAGGAGGAGACTCCACCACACTCCGTGGAGGCAGCAGCAGATTCCACTCCCGGACAGCTCTGACCGTCATGAAGTTCTTCCTGAGGTTCAGGTGGAATCTCCTTTCCTGCAGCTTGAATCCATTGCTCCTTGTCCTGGTCTCTGGAGCAGCAGAAAACAAGCCCTCTCCCTCCTTGACATGGCATCCCTTCAAATATTGAAACATGGCTATCATGTCCCCTCTTAACCTCCTCTTCTGCAGACTAAACATCCTCAGCTCCCTAAGCCTCTCCTTATGGGGCTTCATGGCTTCCAGACCCTCTACCATTTTGGTCCCTCTCCTGCGGACATGCTCCAGCTTGTCTATATCCTTCTTGAAATGAGGTGTCCAGAACTGGACACAGTATTATTCCAGATGAGGTCTAACCAAAGCTGAATAGCGTAGTACTATAACTTTCCTAGATCTGGACACCGTATGCCTAATGATGCAACCAAGAACCGCATTGGTTTTTTTAGCTGCCACATCACGCTGCTGACTCATGTTCAGCTTGTGCTCTACCAAGACTGCTAGATCCCTTTCAGATGTACTGTTGTCCAGCGGCTGGTTTGCTGGTTGGGCGGATCTGTGTTTGTCTTCCGTTGCACCTCCTTCTCTTAATTAATTTATCCTCCGTCTTCCCCCTGCCCCGCACCATCAGACCAGCCGGGACATCTGCTGCGTGGTCTTTGCCATCTTCAACGTGATCTGGTCCACATTGTTCTTGGAGGAGTGGAAGCGCCGGGGAGCTGAGTTCGCTTACAAGTGGGGGACGCTGGACACACCGGCAGAGTCAATAGAAGAGCCTCGACCGCAGTTCCGGGTCAGTCGTGGGGGGGGGATTAAATTTTGTGAAAATTGAGCTGGGAGGTTGGGAGGGGCCACAACAGGGGGTCAGCACTGGGCGGCCTTTGTGCCAAATCTGGCATAAGAAAAAGACACTTCCCTCTTGGTCCATTCATGGCCAACACTGATGCACTTTCCTTCTTTTTGGAAATTAAAATTTCACACTACGAGTCTGCTTTATTTTGAATATGAGACTGCTCTGTCCCTTGAGGTGCAGAATGTCCAACTTTGGATCCAAAAGCAGACTTTGGAGCCAAATCCCGCCCCTCCCCAGGTGCCCAGGGTCTGGTACTGTTGCCCAGCATTCTTTGTCAGCTGCTTCGTTAAATATACTTAATTAAGTAACCTCTCTTGGCCTGACCTCGACAAACCCGATGGGAATGTCCTCCACCCACACTCTGATTGTCAGAGGCAGCACGGACGTCCTTCTCCCCTTGCAGATGATGCCTAGTAAAATCGGATGGGTGGGAGAGTTAAAATTGTGGCAACAGTGTCAAAATTGTGACTGCAGTCAGCCCTCCGCCTTTGCAGGTTTCACTTTTGCAAATTTGATTATTCATGGATTATTTGCTGTCCCCTCTGCTGCCCCCCTTCGGTGCCCTTTTTAATAGGGACTACAAGCCAAGTGAGACTGAGAAACTGCAAACGAGGCTGGTAAATCCCTCTTAAAAATGGTGTGGGGCAGCAGCGGAGGGGGCCGTGAAGTCCCGCCAGCCCTCCACTTCTGCCTTGGGAAGGAACCGTGATGCCCCAAAGGAATCCACGGTGGGTTGAATATGGTGATTGTACTTCTGTGAGTGTTCAATATGGTTTGGGAGGGCCTATTCCCGGTTTTTCCACTTTCACGGGGGTCCTGCATCCCTAACCCTGGCAAATGTGGAGGTATGACTGTACGTAGCCATCGGGAATACAAAACAGTTCCCAAAATGTACTCGTCTGTGACTGTTGTATATTCTTGATCGCTCTTGAATCCCCACAGGTTGAGAATCCCTTATCGGAAATGCCCGGGGCCAAAAGTGTTTTTGCATTTGGGATCTTTCTGGATTTTGGAATACCTGTGTTTGCAGATACATAAAATACTGTGCAGGTGATTTCCAGAGAGCCCATAACTGAGCAAGGAGGAGAGCCGCGGCCACCGGTTTGTGCCAAGCGCTGTGCTTGGATTCTTTCCATTTCCCAGGTCCTTGCCTCACTCTCCAGCCGCGCATCGTGTGCATTCGCTGCTTGTGTCGCACATGGGAGGTGAGGCTGGAAAGAGATTGAGGATCTGAGAAACGAACCAACCGCTGTCGCCTTGAAGATGGAAGCAGGTGGCTCGTGGCAAAAAAGTTAGGGTTTTTAGAGGCGTTTGGATCTCAGATTTCCAGAACTGGTATTTTGAAATGATTGCCTTGATTGTAACGCCCTCCAACCTAATTTTCTGGGCATCGCTTGCGTGGGGAAAAAGAAATCCATTCTAGCACTTGGAGCACAGGTGAATGATGTTTCCATCAGGGGTTTGCAAGGGTTTGGGCTGGGACAAGTTACTTAGGGCCTTTCTGCACTACGCTGTTATAGTGCTATTATTCCACTTTCAACCTCCAGTAGAATTCTGGGGCCATTTCCGCACGAGCCTGTTATGGCGCGATGATTCCACTTTCAACATCCTCTGGAATCCTGGGGTTTGCAATTTCGGGAGGGGCCATCCAGCCCCTTCCGAAACTGCAAACCCCAGGATTCCAGAGGATGTTGCAGGCAAGCCAGGAGTGTAACTTTGTGGGGAGGAACAAGGGCTTTCCCACCTTACTAAGAATTGTGCCTCATCTCCTGGAAATCTTCCTTCACTTCCCAAATTTCTAGCATTGTAGAGAGTGTGACACTGAAAAACATTCACACCTAGATCTCTTATCTTTGTTGTCTTCACTTTCCCTTCTTCACTGTTGCTTGCTCCTTTTCTTTGGATGCCAAAACTTTCTTTCTAAATGCTCATTTCAGGTTTTAAACCCTGGCAACATGGAAACAATGGCCCTTTCTAACTGTGTGCCTTAAAGTAATTTCCAACTTTTAGCAACCTTAAAGTGAACTCGTCACGGGGTTTTCTGGGGCTGAGATAATGTGATGTGCCCCTCCCGAAACTGCAAACCCCAGGATTCCAGAGGATGTTGAAAGTGGAATCATCGCGCCATAACAGGCTCGTGCGGAAATGGCCTGGGATTTGTAGTTCACTGACACCAAAAAGCACTCGGGCTGAGAAACCTAAAGGCCCCTCCCTAAACTGCAAACCCCAGGATTTCATAGGAGGTTGAAAGTGGAATAATAGCACTATAACAGTGTAGTGTGGAAATGGCCATAGTTAACTCTGCTTAACTCAGCAGCCGGTAGAGAATACTGGTATTCGTCCCTTCATTCATTTCCTACATTTTCCCCAAAATTGGGACTCAAGGCCGATTACAGTTTTAAAATAGACCAACACATCCAAAAGCAGAACAACATAACAAAAAGCGGACGGTTGAAGGGCACCCAGCGATTCACAACGTTAAAACAATTGAAGCCGACACTTAGAAAGATTAAAGACGGTTGAGTTTAAAACAGCAAAGCGCTCTCAGATATTTCTTTAGTAACTTTTGGTTGTAAAGGCCTGTCAGAATAAAAAGTTTTGCCTGCTGATGGAAGGAGTGCAAGGAAGGGGCCGTTCTTGTTTCCCTTGGAAGAGAATTCCAGAGTCTGGGGCAGCCACCAAGAAGGCCCCGTCTTGTCTCCTCTCCAAGCATGCTTGTGACAGCGGTGGGACGGAGAAAAGGGCCTCTCCTGATGGGGGGACCTCAGGGCCCGAGTTTGGTGAGACGAAATTTGGGCATCTCTCAGCTCCTGCTAGGTTTTCCCACCCATTCTGGAAGCTTGAATGCCTCTCAGAAGTTTCACTTACTGGCAGGAGGAGCCGTAAGTTAAAATATCATGCAATCATATCATAGAATCACAGAGTTGGAAGAGACCCCAGGGGCCATCCAGTCCAACCCCCTTCTGCAGGAACTCTCAACTCAAAGCAACCCAGCAAATGGACATCCAACCTCTCTTTAAAAAATCTCCAAAGAAGGAGATTCCACCACCCTCCATGGAGGCAGCAGATTCCGCTGCCGGACAGCTCTGACCGTCAGGAAGTTCTTCCTGAGGTTCAGGTGGAATCTCCTTTTCTGTAGCCTGAACCCATTGCTCCTTGTCCTCGTCTCTGGAGCAGCAGAAAACAAGCCTGCTCCCTCTGTAACATGACATCCCTTCAAATATTTAAACATGGTTATCATATCCCCTCTTAACCTTCTCTTCTGCAAACTAAACATTCCTAGCTCCCTAGCTTCTCCTCCTAGAGGTTCAAGGCTATCAGGCCCTTCACCATTTTGGTCATCCTTCTCTGGACACATCCTTCCTGAACTGTCGTGCCCAGAACTGGACACCGTATTTCCAGGTGGGGTCTGACGAAAGCAGAATGGAGTAGTACTATTACTTTCCTCAGTCTCCTATTGATGCAACCAAGAATCGCATTGGCTTTCTTGGCTGCTGCATCACGCTGCTGGCTCATGTTCAGCTTGTGGTCCACCAAGACTCCTGGATCCCTTTCACACATACTGTTGTCTAGCCATGTGTCCTCCATCCTATATTTGCGCATTCCATTTTTTCTGCCTGAGCGTAGGACTTCACATTTCTCTCTGTTGAAATTCATTTTGTGAGATTTAGGTCTGACCCCTTTTGTTTGCGTTTCCTCCCATCTCTGGATTGATTTGGGGAAAGTGTGTGGCCACTTCTGGAACCCCGAAGGCCGGATTGGGATGCCAGGAGGACATGATGGGGCCCCGGGTCTGAGGATTTCCCAACGTGGTGCCCAGAGAAGAGCTGGGCAGCCCCAAACGGGGCAATGCGGTCACTAACTCCATCTTGTCCTACAGGGTGTAAAGCGGGTCAGTCCGGTGACCAACGCCGAGGAGTTCTATTACCCTCCGTGGAAGCGGCTGGTCTTCCAGTGTCTGGTCAGCCTTCCTGTGTGCATCATCTGCCTCTCCTTCGTCTTCCTCGCCATGCTGGGCTGCTTCGAATTGCAGGTGAGGAGGATCTGGCCATGCCGGCAGGATGAAGCTGCCGCAAACGGCTCATGGTGTTTTTTTGTGAGAGATTGATTGATGTATGAGCCAGAGAATGGTCTAAAGCAGAAATGGGAAAGTTAGCAGGAAGGAGTAAATGCATGGTGAATTGAAAAAAGGATGAAATTCTGTAGTATTTGTGTTAGGAGGATGGAAACAGAGCTATTAATAGAATCATAGAAACATAGAGTTGGAAGAGACCCCAGGGCCATCCAGTCCAACCCCCTGCAATGCAGGAACTCCCATCAAAGCGTTCCCGACAGGTGGCCATCCAGCCTCTGCTTAAAAACCTCCAAAGAAGGAGGAGACTCCACCACACTCGATGGAGGCAGCAGATCCCGCTGCCGGACAGCTCTGACCGCCAAGAAGTTCTTCCTGAGGTTCAGGTGGAATCTCCTTTCCTGCAGCTTGAATCCATTGCACCGTGTCCTAGTCTCTGGAGCAGCAGAAAACAAGCCCTCTCCCTCCTCGACATGACATCCCTTCACATATTTAAGCATGGCTATCGTGTCCCCTCTTAATCTTCTCTTTAGCAGACTAAATATCCCCATCCTATATTTGTGCCTTCCAATTTTTCTGCCTAGGTGTAGGACGTTACATTTCTCTCTATTGAAATTCATTTTGTGAGCTTTGGCCCAGCTCTCCAATCTGTCAAGGTCCTTTTGAACTCTGATCCTGACCTCTGGGGTATTAGCAAACCCTCCCAGTTTGGTGTCATCTGCAGATTTGATCATCCATCCTGCCCTCCACTCCTTCATCCAAGTCACGGATGGAGATGGTGAACCGCCCTGGCCCAGGACAGACCCCCTCTGGCACCCCAAAAGTCCCTTCTCTCCAGGAGGAAAAGCAGCACCCTTTGGGTTCAGTTCGCCAACCCATTCGAAATCCACCTAACAGTAGCCCTGCCCAGCCCACATTTTATAAGAACCATGCCTCCATTTTTGTTCTTTTGCATTTCCAATGCTTTCTTTTAGTTTACGGTTTAATCTGCTTGTTCTGTTTAATTGTAAGCTATCTTAGTTTCCATTCCTGGGAGAAAACTGAGAGATTAATTGAATCCAATTTAATAGTTACATTATATTATTAACTTCCATATGGTATGACATTTTTTAGCTGAATCTGTTTTAATTTTTGTAAGCCACCTGGACTGTCAGCAGCAAAAAAAAGGGTGGAAAGAAATAATAACGATAATATGCTATGGTAAATGAAGGTGCTATTAAGATTGTTGTATTGCCTCTCATGTCTGCCTTTTTTTAAAAAAAGAGTTTGGGTCTCTGGTCTTTTTTACACCGTATAGTACTTACGTCCTATTTGACTACATCATCCTATGGAATCCCAGGATTTGTAGTTTCATGCAGCGGCGTGGAATCGGAGTCAGAACAGGAAGCAATTTGGAATGGAGCTGGAGTCAGTAGAAATGTACCAAACCTGCCTCCAGCTACAAAATGAAATAAAATAAAATAACACCTTATAATATTAAATGCCTAGTTTGTTGCATATTTACTTTCATGGGAATTCAGGAAAGTTTTCTTGTTCAGAAATCTTACACAAATAAATATTTTTTAAATATTCTATCAGTCTAACTAGCCTGGCAATCGATATGGTGGTACTGTAATGCGTTGTGCTACCATTTTATTATGGTAAATTTCTTATTACTAATGAGTAAACCTGTGCCATTTGTGAATGGTGGAAAATTCTGGCATTCTCTCTCCCCCAACTCTTGTTCTAGGGCAAGTGGGGCTTAGCTAGCATAGAGTTTCTTTTTCTTTTGCATGCCAAACCAGTTCTTCCTTCCTACCTAAAGCCTCGCTTTTGCTTTTTGTGTTGTTTAAATTCACGGCTATGGCAGCCAGATGACCACACTTTAGGACAGACTCTGGGTCACTGGCCTCACATGAAATACCACACTTCTCAGACCTCTCTCTCCTTTGCTCTCTTTGCCATTTTCGCTTCCACTTCCTTCCCTCTGACCGTGCTTCACCCCTCCAAGAAGATGGTGAGTTCAAAAGGAAGCTACTATCTTACCTAATCTTTCCATTAGCTAGTTAAGATCTAGCTTCTCCATTGCATATCTAATTGTAAAGTTTATTAGCAAATCTTTCAAAGTTGGAACCTGAAACTGGCTGCCTTGCTTTGCTTTCAAATCAGCCTCAGTTCAGGGAAGCCGCACAGAGGTTGGGACGTGCTTTTCCTGCTAAAAGAAGGCTGATTCCTAACAGTTTTAGCTTTCGTAGAATTTCCTCCAAAGGGCTTGCAGCCTGGGAAATTCTAACTCCCCAAGGGGTTGTCCTTGGAGTGTGTCCTATTTGGCCAGTGCGATAGTCTTGTTAGGAATAAAACCATGTTAATCTGTGGTCCATCACTATTTGTGCAACAGTTTCGGTGTTTGTGTGGGCAGCGACGTATTCTGGCCTGACAGGGGGTTGGACTAGATGGCCTTTGGGAAGATTTCCAACTCTAAGGTTCTATGAGTTTATGGCCATTTCCCCACTGGACTGTGATAGTGCTATGATTCCACTTGCAACATCCTATGGAATCCTGGGGTTTGCAGTTTCGGGAGGGGCCGGCCGGCCGGCCCCTCCCGAAACTGCAAACCCCAGGATTCCATAGGATGTTGCAAGTGGAATCATAGCGCTATAACAGGCTAGTGCGGAAACAGCCTATGATTTAGCATTTTGCATTTAATTTATGCATTGTTATGAACTGCAATTCCTCTTTGTTCAACTGGCAGCTAGTTCTGAACTCCTTAAATGGATTTTTCTGTAATTTCTAATCTGGCTGTCCTTCTCTCTCTCTCTTTACATGTATATTTTTCCTTCTGTCTAGGAATTCGTGCTGAGCATCAAGGAGCTGCCGCGCATAGTCCGCTTCTTGCCCAAAATTGTGCTCGCCATCATTGTGACCGCCTGTGATGAAGTCTACAAAAAGATTGCTTACTGGCTAAACGACATGGGTCAGTATTGATCACTTTTGCCAAAGGATTTGGACTTGGGGAGATGCATCACTTATTTAATACATACATTTAGTGTGGCGTAGTGGTTTGAGCATCAAACTATGATCCTGGAGACCAGCGTCCGGTTGCCCGCTTGGCCACGGAAGCCCACTGGATGACCTTGGGGAAGTCACACACTCTCAGCCCCAGATAGGTTTGCGTAGGAGTTGTAATCCACCAATATCTGGAGGCCTGTGGGTTCTGTAGCTTTATAGAGGCTGGATCTGATTCTGGGAACTGTGCTCCAAAAAAATTAACTTTTCTACCCTCTGGATATAGTCAGTGTTTAATCACCACAGTGCATCAGCCCGTGTTTCAAGCAGATCTTTGCTTTTTGCCAAATATTTATCAAACATTTGACAACAAAAACCAACTCGAGTCAGTGGGAGCTAACTACGTCTTGGCTTAAAAGTCAGCAGCTGTTCCCAATGAGTCTACTCTAGCTGGGACCAGCAGTTGCATTTGGCAAGATGCCGGGGGGGGGGGATTCATTCCAGACATTGGAATGATCTGTTTGCAACTCTGGTTCCTGCCTTGGGCAAGTTTGGGGAACAGCGTCCCCACCTGAGGATTACTTCCGTTGTCACTCATTTGGAATCCTGTGTCCTGTTCTGGGCAGCTCCTTTCAAGAAGGATATGGACAAGCTGGAGCGTGTCCAGAGGAGGGTGACCAAAATGATGGAGGGTCTGGAAGCCATCAAGAAGTGGCTTAGAGAGCTGGGGATGTTTAGTCTGCAGAAGAGAAGGTTAAGAAGGGACATAATAGCCATGTTTAGATATCTGAAGGGATGTCATCTTGAACATGGAGCAAGCTTGTTTTCTGCTGCTCCAGAGACTAGGACAAGGAGCAACGGATTCAAGCTGTAGGAAAGGAGATTCCACTTGAACCACAGGAAGGCCTTCCTGACCGTCAGGGCTGTCCAGCCGTGGAATCTGCTGCTGCCTCCATGGACTGTGGTGGAGTCTCCTCCTCCTTTGGAGGTTTTTAAGCAGAGGCTGGATGGCCGTCTTTTGGGAATGCTTTGATGGGTGTTCCTGCATGGCAGGGGGTGGACTGGATGGCCCCTGGGGTCTCTTCCAACTCTAGGATTCTATTCTATGATTCTATGTCACACTCTTGTCCTCTCGTTGCAGAAAATTACCGCTTGCAGAGTGCCTATGAAAAACACCTCATCATTAAAATGGTCTTGGTAAGTCTGGCATCGTTTTGTGTTCGCCTCTCTCCTCCACTCGCTACTCCTAGGAGTAAGGCAAAGGCTTGGAAATGGCACTCTCTTTTTTCTGGAGCTCTCGTTCCATGAAAGTGCCTTTCCGAAGCTTAGAAGCCTGTGTGCCAATGGCTGCTCACGTACCTTCCAACTACTCAGGGACAATCCCGAATAATCCTCTACAGTCTCGGTTTTCTGGCTGTTTTTAAAAGGTCTGGTTTTCTTTCTCCTCCTCCTCCCACTTTTCCCTTTCGCCTTCCGCTTATTTCAGGCCATTTCCGCACGACACTCTTATAGCGCGATGATTCCACTTTCAACATCCTCTGGCATCTTGGGGATTGCAGTTTCAGGAGGGGCCGGCTGGCCCCTCCCGAAACTGCAAACCCCAGGATGCCAGAGGATGTTGAAAGTGGAATCATCGCGCTATAAGAGTGTCGTGCGGAAATGGCCTCAGTTGCTGCAAACTGAAGTTAAAGTGCAAAAGGGATTTGAGCTCAGCTAACCCAGCAGAGAGGAGAGGAGAGGGCAGAATCTGGCCCTTCCCAGTTGGCTCAGGAAAAAGCCAACTGTTGCAGGCACTCCTAGCGTGTGTGTTCTTCCTCATTCATAACTTTCCCCGTCTTGACCACACTCTGATTTTGCTTGGCCACCTGACCCCGATTCGTATCTGTGAGATGTTGGAAAAGACGTGCTAATTTCATAGCAGAAATGCTAGTACTCACTCTCTCGCTCCCATGTGTCAAGAAAGTCCCAGGTTGCCCTTTGATCTGATCCTACTGTGTGTGTGTGTGTCCGTGTCTTTACTTCAGGGACAGGTAAAGTGTAGCCTCCGGGCTGCCCCTTGGATCAAACTCTATTTTTTTCCACCCAACCCCTCTGGGACCCCCCAAATCCACTGATCTCCAAGTTTTAATTTGGAAGAGGCAAAACACCACTAGAACATACAGGCATAGAATCCTAGAGTTGGAAGAGACCCCAAGGGCCATCGAGTCCAACAGGAAAAACCAACAAAGCACTCCCAACAGATGGCCATCCAGCCTCTGTTTAAAAACCCCCAAAGAAGGAGGAGACTCCACCACACTCCATAGAGGCAGCCTACTCCATAGAGGCAGTTCTTCCTGATATTTAAGTGGAATCCCTTTTCATGTTGTTTGAATATGTTGCTCCATATCCTAGTCTCTGGAGCAGCAGAGAACAAGCTTGCTCCATCTTCAACATGACACCCCTTCAAATATTTAAACATGGCTATTACGTCCCTAGCGTCTTAACCTTCTCTTTTCTGGACTGAACATCCCCAGCTCCCTCAGCCGCTCCTCATAGGGCTTCACGGCTTCCAGACCCTTCACCATTTTAGTCCCCCTCCTCTGGACGTGCTCCAGCTTGTCCACATCCTTCTTGGATTGAGGTGCCCAGAACTGGACACAGGATTCCAGTATCTCCTGGTTATCTGATGGGTGAAGGACCCCAGCATGGTTCGAAAGTGGAATTGGTTGCAAAGTGGAACCCAGTCTTTCTTTAGTTCTTCTCCTCTTGCCTTCGTCCTGGAGGGAACAGGAAGGCAGTACGGAGGCCTGCTTGGGAAGCCTCCGTAATTCCCTCCTCTTCCCTCCAGGACAAAGGCAAGAGGAGAAGAACTGAAGAAAGAGAGGACTCCGTGTTGAAAGAACAATTGTTTGTTTTGTGTGCCTTCAGAAGGTCAAAAAAGAAGCCATTGAAAAGCAGGGGGAATGCATCTGCAGCCCAAATTATTGCAAAAATGCACCTTAACACAGTCTTTGGACTTCATTTGCCCGTTTGTCCCACGGGGAACAAAACTGAAAATAGGTTGGCTAAAGCAAAACGTGAATGGCCAGATGTAAAACTAAATCAAACCCCCTGGGACCTGTTGGGGGTAAAAATGACTCCCACCCTTGCACAGTTATCTAAACTCCTGATTTTTAAATGAAGCCTACAGCCTCAGAGGCAGTTTACCTGCAGATGCAATGGGAAGAGGCGGTTCTATTTTTGCAGAATTATCACAGCATCTCTCCCTCCCTCTCTCTTTCTCTTTCTGCTTGTCCCCAAACAGTTTCAGTTTGTAAATTCATACCTAAGTCTTTTCTACATTGGATTCTACCTCAAGGACATGGAGCGGCTGAAGGAGGTAGGAGGTTTTCGAGGCCTGGGACGGAACAGACAAAGCCAAGGGGCACGAGATGGGGGGCGGCATTCGGCTGTGGGGAGAGAAGGATCTACTTGAACCCATTTTGCTGGTTGGGAACCCAAGAAGCAGCAGGATTTACTCCTGGTGGGTGCCCATCTTTGCACGGCGCTGAGCATCAGAGCCTCGGAAAGCCACCTTTCATGACACTATGGCTCCCATCATCCCCAGATAGAGAATGCTGGGAGTCATAATCCCCACAAAGGAACTGCTGTGGGGAACATTGAGCCCGGGAGGATAATCAGCCATTCTGAACCCTGTTGCCGAGCGCATATTTTATTTATGTTTCAATTTGGGTTATTTTTAATTTTTAATTTCCTTTCTTTCTTTATCTGTCCGTCTGTCCCTCTCTTTTCTCTCTTCCTCCGTCCATCTTCCGTCTCCCAACCCGCAGCTCCTGCTCATCTTCTCCCTCTTCCAAAGCCTGGTGCGTCAGCTCAAAGACGCAGTCCTTCCCTCCATCCTCCTCCGACTCCATCTCTTTCTCATCTCCTTTAAGGGTTTGCTGCACTTTTGTTGGCAACTGGCGGTGGCCAAAGTAGGAGCAAGGGGACGATGGGGTGGGGAGTGGGGGTGGGGGTCTTGGGCACAAGGGCTGGGGCAGGGTGAGGAAGGGGATCAAGCATGTGTGAAAATCTCTGGCAGAGATTATACATCCTGGTTTTTGTTGTGTAACTTAGCTGTGTTCCAGAGGCACGGTGAAACCCCATTAGTAAAGATCATAGAATGACAGAATCCTAGAGTTGGAAGAGACCCCAGGGGCCATCCAGTCCAACCCCTTTCGCTCAGGCAGGAACACCCGTCAAAGCATTCCTACCAGATGGCCCTCCAGCCTCTGCTTAAAAACCTCCAAAGAAGGAGGAGACTCCACTACGCTCCATGGAGGCAGCAGCAGATTCCACTGCCGGACAGCTCTGACCATCAGGAAGTTCTTTCCAAGGCTGAAGTGGAATCTTCTTTCCTGCGGCTTCAATCCATTGCTCCGTGTCCTCGTCTCTGGAGTAGCAGAAAACAAGCCCGCTCCCTCCTTGACTTGACATCCCTTCAAATATTTAAACATGGCTGTCCTGTCCCCTCTTCACCTTCTCTTCTGCAGACTAAACATCCCCAGTTCTCTCAACTGCTCCTCAAAGGGTTTCATGGCTTCCAGACCCTCCACCATTTTGGTCGCCCTCCTCTGGATACGTTCAAGCTTGCCCATATCCTTCTGGAAATTAGGTGCCTAGAACTGGGCACAGCATTATTCCAGACGGGTTCTAACCAAACCACAATAGAGTGGTACCATTACCTCCCTCGATCTAGACACCATACTCCTATTGATGCAACCAAGAATTGCATTGGCTTTCTTGGCTGCCGCATCACACTGCTGGGTTATGTTCAGCTTGTGATCCTATTTCTGCTCCCCCCGCCCTTTTCGCAGTGCTCCTGCACCTCTAATGTGGAGGCTGACTGTATATATACACATTTGGACTCAGCCATTGCAGAACGGCTCTTTAAACATTTCACGGCCGTTAGCAAAAAAATCATTACATTTTCTACTGATTTTCCAGCAGGGTCTCTCCAAACGTGATTGGGAAAAAGGGGTGCTTGGGAAAGCTACCTGTTTTTAGGTGATAATTTCCAGAATCTCTTGAGGCACCATGGCCACTGGCAAAGTTACTTTCCCAACCTCTGTAACATCCAGAAATCTCCATCTCCTTCTTCCATAGGATTTACTTTTACCATCTTGCAGCATGATTCTGTGTATATCTGCTCAAAAGTAGAAAGGGGAAGAATATTCAAAAATATATGAAAAATGTTTCAAACGTATATTTTTTGGAATATTAAGAAACTCTGGCGATTAAAATCATGGACTGACGAGAATCTTTGCAATTTGGAACAGGCATTTCCGCCCTACACTGTTACAGTGCTATTATTCCACTTTCAGCATCCTGTGGAATTCTGGGGTTTGTAGTTTCCTGAGGCCAAAGAGCCCTCTGGCTGAGAATTCTAAATGCCCCTCCCAAAACTGCAAATCCCAGGATGCCACAGGAGGTTGAAAGTGGAATAATCGCACTATAACAGTGTAGTGCGGCAATGGCCTTAGTCTGCAAAAAGATTGCACATGGTTGTTTTGCACAGAAAATAGTATTTCTACACAGAAATATTATTTACTGCAAAGGAATTGCTGTAATTGGGGATTTATTCTGTGCTAAATTCACACATGCTTGATTTGCACAGAAAACAAAATTTTCTGTGAAGGAATGCTATTAATCATATTTCTGCATGGTGTTGTTATCTTCCTGTTGTTGTTATTTATTATATTTAGACTCCCTTTTTCCCCCAGTTTGGAACTTAAGGCATTTTGCAGCGGTCGAAAAATTCACAGCGTACAAAACTTTCAAAAGCCATTAAACTATTCTAAAAGTTTGAAACCAGTCAACGCAAAAAATTAAAAAAAAAACAAAACAGCAAACAAACGTCCAGCAGGTCACACAAAAGAGAGACAGCGCAGTGCTGTCGTTTGGGTTTGGGCCTAGGGCTCTGGACAGACCAGGGTTCAAGAGCAGAGAAACCCACTGGGTGACCTCGGGCAAGTCACGCTCTCTCAGCCCCAGAGGAAGGCCGTGGAGGCAAACCCGCAACCCAAGCTCTGGAACTCCATCTCCAGAGAGACTAGATGGGCTCCTTGCTATCTTTCTGCAGGTAGATAAAATATATATGTGTGTATTTATATGTGTGTGTGTGTGTGTTATTTTTTCAGGCCTCTAATTTTCAGGGGAAACAGACCTTGCGTAACATTTGTTCAGGAGCCTACAGTGACCCTATGAGGGGAGGTTCTTGGCGAGATTTGTTTTGAGGGGGTTTGCTACCAAGGCCTTCCTCTGAGGCTGAGAGAGTGTGACACGCCCAAGGTCACCCGGTGGCTGAGCAGGGTCTGCCTGCCACCAAGCTGGCCCCCACTCTTCCTCCTCTCTGTCGGCCCAGCTCCAGAGTGAAGGTCTCACCTGGCGAGGGCTGGCCGTCCTGAGTAACCTGGGCTTGGGCGTCATCCGCCTTGCGCGGTTCTCCAGAACCCCTGTCCAGCCCAGGCTGAGGCGCTCGCCTCTCCGTATAGAATCATAGAAATGTAGAGTTGGAAGAGAGACCCCAGGGGCCATCCAGTCCAACCCCCTGCCATGCAGGAACACCCTCAAAGCATTCCCGACAAGTGGCCATCCAGCTTCTGCTTAAAAACCTCCAAGGAAGGAGACTCCGCCACCTCCGAGGCAGCATCTTCCACTGCCGGACAGCCCTGACCGTCAGGAAGTTCTTCCTGGGATTCAGGTGGAATCTCCTTTCCTGCAGCTTGAATCCTTTGCTCCTTGTCCTGGTCTCTGGAGCAGCGGAAAACAAGCCCTCTCCCTCCTCTACATGGCATCCCCATGCCATGTAGATGAGGTCTAACCCCAAGATGTTTGGTTAGATGGGGTCTAACCAAAGCAGAGTAGAGTGGTACCAGTACCTCCCTCGATCTAGACACCATACTCCTGTTGATGCAGCCGAGAATTGCATTGGCTTTCTTGGCTGCCGCATCACACGGCTGGCTCATGTTCAGCTTGTGGTCTACAAAGACTCCTAGATCCCTTTCCCACATGCTGCTATCCAGCCACTAGTCCCCCATCCTATATTTCTGTATTCCATTTTTTCTACCTAAGTGTAGGACCTTACACTTCTCTCTGTTGAATTTCATGTTGTTAGCCTTGGCCCAGCTCTCCAATCTATCCAGGTCATTTTGAATTTTGATCCTGTCCTCTGGGGTATTAGCAGCCCCTCCCAATTTGGTGCCAATTCTCCCCCCGTCCTGATGCCGGCCTCTCCCGCCGCCTTCTCTCTGCCCCGCAGATGCTCGCCACGCTCCTCATCACCCGCCAGTTCCTGCAGAACGTCAAGGAGGTCTCCCAGCCCCACCTGTACAGCAAGTTCAAGCGGGGCGACCTCAGCCTGCACAACCTCCGCGAGGTGGCCCACACCCTCTTCCGGCTGCTGACCCAGAAGTACCCGGCGCCCAAAGCGCATGGCCCGGAGCCTCGGGCTGCCAGGCAGGGCGAGCCGCCGGCGGGACGCGGAGGGCCGGAGCTGCCCGAGGGCCCCGAGGGGGTGGCCAAGGGGGAGAAGAAATGCCTGAACGGCGGGTGCGGGGTGCCCGAGGAGGAAGACGAGGAGAGGAAGGACTCCGACTCCGAGGACGAGAGCCTCCTGGACTGCGGGCTGAAGCTGAAGAAGGTGAGTTTCATCGAGAAGGCCGACCGCAAGGCTGGGGAGCTCACGCTGGAGGAGGTCAGCTTCCTGGAGGAGGGCAGCCCCACCATGGTGGAGAAGGGGATGGACCCCGCGTCCGTCTTCGAGCTCTGCGAGGACGATGACGACGAGGCCGACGGGGGGCCCTCGGGCAGCCCCCTCAAGGGCCTCCTGGAGCCCAAGGAGACGGCCGTGGTCATGCGTCCCCGGCGCCGGCGGGGGGCCCGGAACCCCACGGATGGGGAGGAGGAGGCAGAGGAAGACGAGGAGGAGGAGGGGGACGAAGATCACCCCCGCCGGAGGCCCACCAGGACCTCCTGGATTGACCCCCCGGAGGAGAACTACACCACGCAGCTGGCCCAAGCCGAGGTGGAGAGCTGCATGAAGAAGTACGAGGTGAGGCGACCGGGTAATGTCAGCACCTCCATTTTGAGGGGTGAGAGACGGGGGGGCAGCCACAGGGGGTAGGTTAGGGGGCGTCTGTCATTTTTTGAGGAAAATTACAGTGACGGGTCTTCTGGATTCTTCAGCTTATTTGGGGGTTTGTGATATGTGTGGGTGTGTGTTGGGGGGCTTAAACTCAATCTTATAGAATCATAGAATCACAGAGTTGGGAGACACCCCTAGAGGCCATCCAGCCCAACCCCCTGCCATGCAGGAACACCCTCAAAACACTCCCGACAGATGGCCATCCAGCCCCTGCTTAAAAACCTCCAGAGAAGGAGATTCCACCACGCTCCATGGAGGCAGAAGCAGATTCCACGGCTGGACAGCTCTGACCGTCAGGAAGTTCTTCCTGAGGTTCAAGTGGAATCTCCTTTCCTGCAGCTTGAATCCATTGCTCCGTGTCCTAGTCTCTGGAGCAGTAGAGAACAAGCCTGCTCCCTCCTCTACATGGCATCCCTCCAAATATTTAAACGTGGCTATCATGTCCCCTCTCAACCTTCTCTTCTGCAGACTAAACATCCCCAGCTCCCTCAGCTGCTCCTTGTAGGGCTTCATGGGTTCCAGACCCTCCACCATTTTGGTTGCCCTCCTCTGGATATGCTCCAGCTTGCCCATATCTTTCTTGAATTGAGGTGCCCAGAACGGGACACAGGATTCCAGATGAGGTCTAGTCAAAGCAGGATAGAGTGGTGCCATTACCTCCCTTGATCTGGACACCATACTCCTCTTGATGCACCCAAGAATTGTGTTGGCTTTCTTGCCTGCCGCGTCACACTGCTGGCTCAGGTTCAGCCTGTGGTCCACCAAGACTCCTAGTTCCCTTTCACATGTACTGTTATCCAGCCACGTGTCCCCCCTCCTATATTTGTGCCTTCCATTTTTTTTGCCCAAGTGCAGGACCCCACATTTCTCTCTGTTGAAATTCATTTTGTGAGCTTTGGCCCAGCTCTCCAATCTGTCAAGGTCCTTTTGAACTCTGATCCTGACCTCTGGGGTATTAGCAACCCCTCCCAGTTTGGTGTCATCTGCAAATTTGATCAGCCTGCCCTCCGCTCCTTCCTCCAAGTCATGGATGGAGATGCTGAATAGCAGCCCTGGGCCCAGGACAGACCCCTCTGGCACCCCAAAAGTCCCTTCTCTCCAGGAGGAAATGCAGCCACGGGTGAGGAGCACCCTTTGGGTTCGGTCGGTCCACCCGTTGCAAATCCACTCAACGGTAGCCCTGCCCAGCCCACCTTTTACCAGCTTCTTTGCAAGAAAGTCGTTAACAAGTTAACAATTAACAAGTGAGAGTACGATCACTGGAACAAGCAACATTTCTTGTTTTTAAATGACATTTCTATCAATATTTTGATGAGGATGTTCCAGCTTTGACAGTCAATTTTTTCTGATTCCTGGGAGAAAAAGAAGTAACTAAAACAGCAACAAAGAAACAATGCAGTTTCCCTGAAATTACTTTTTTATACTCTTTGCAACCAATAAGCGGTAACAAGTTACTCCGGAATAAATTACTTTTTAACAATAGCATCCTAAGTTCTGTCATTGTTTTGAACTTTAGTATTTATTTATTTATTGCATTTGTATGCTGGTTTTCTCTGAAAGTGGGACCTAAGGCTGCTTTCAGAACAATATCTATTTTAGAAGAAGATGCAAGCAAATCAATCCATAACTACAGAAAAATAAAAGAAATAAACTGTGCATAAACAATATATATATTTAACTAAAACTAAACTAAATTGAATTGGGCTATACAGTCAGCCCTTTATATCTGTGGATTTTGTATCCCTAAGTTCAACTTGAGCTTGAAAATATTCAAAAAAATAATAATAATCAAAAAGCAAACTTTTATTTTTCCATTTTATATAAGCCATTTTGCTAAACCATTGTACATAACGGGACTTGAGCATCCACAAATTTTTGCATCCATGGGGGTTTCTAGAACCAAACCCTTACGGACATTGAGGGACCCCTTTATTTTATTTTGCAGAGAGATTAAGTTTATAAAAGTTTGCAAAAGACAAAGTATGTATTCCGAAGCAAAATAAAAGACTCATCTGTTACACTAAATACATTTTTTTTTACTTTATTTTTGGAAGCAGAAATCCAAAAAAAAAATCCAAAAGAAATCCAAAAAAATTAATTCATGTACCGGTTGCAATATTACACAGTATTTTAAACAGGGAATAAGAATAAAACAAGCAAGAATTGGAACATTATCTCAACTTATCCACTTTCTAACTACACAAACAGAACTTTGGCCTCGCCGTATCCACTGTAATGAAAAAGAAAAATCAATTGATATCCTTTTTCTTTTTCCACCTTTACAGATGTAAATACATTCAACTCGCTGGAATTCCTAATATTCATAAGCACAATTTGATATGTCATTAGATTTCTTATTGATCCAAAAGTCCATAAACATTGTTCAGTCTTTCAGAAAAAAAAAATCTTCAGTTGATCTACTTTGTAAAATCCATTTATTGGGGGAGATTTGGTAACTATCAGATTTGATATGGAAAAGGAGATAAATCTAAGCTGGTAAGGAGAATACGTGCGAACATATAGGTTAAAAAGGAGATAATACATATAGGTCAAAAAAGAGATAATAATGAATAAAACCAGCAATTAAAATTAATTGGGAAGTCATTTTTTGTGTTAACGGTTAGGGGTGAATGGGGATTTTTTCCCCCTTCTTGCTTTCTCTCTCTCTTTTTTTGTTTATATGTATACTTATATGTATCTCTTATATTTCTCTAATTTGCTTCCTTTTACCTTTATATGCTTGCAGCTCTGCATCTTTTCCCCCCTTTTTATAAGTATTTTATATTGCACTTCACAAGTGTACATTAGTGTGTGGATTTGTAACTAATGAAAGATTAATTTTTTTGTAAATTAGTAAGTCCAAAAACGTGAAAAATATCAAATTCATACTTGTTCCATTTAGAAGCTTAAACACATATAATTCTATAGTGATTACATCTACAATAAGATTATATACTAATCCAGTATCTCTCTCCTTTTCCTATTCTGACTTCCTTCTCTGGAAGTTTAGGGTGCTTTCTTAATTTTTCTATCTTGCTTTGGCATTCGTACTTTGTCTTTTATAAACTTATCTCTCTGCAAAATAAAATCTAGTAGATCCCTTAATATATCCCTGTATATATACTTTGAGGTGTATCTCCCCCCCCCATTAAATCTTCTATAAAATTAATATTTCCAGAAAGCTTTAAACACAATGGGAAATACTTACCTATGCTTAACCTAAATTTTCCTAAATTTTACAATATTGGTGATCCAGGTATAATATTATCTTAACTCCTATCATGTATATTTAAAATTACAATATTCCCAGATAGAAAAACTAGCATTTTCTTTGAAGAATAAGCCTATCCAGAACTTTGAAAAGGAATGGAGAGGAGTTTTGGACTGGCTAAAGATATAAATGTATAAGAAATGAAGAAAGAAATAATGTAATTGTTCTTTTCTCTATTAAGCGGAAATTATGTTTGTATGTAATGGAAATAAGCAGATTCAACTGAAAAATCTAAGCTTGGAAGTAGGGGGGGGTGTTTTCAATTCTAAATTTTCAATAAAAATATTAAAATTACAATAGTCCCACTGCATCCTCCCATTGCATCTCTCATAGCAGGGTGACTATTTTCCATGCTTCACAGAATTTTTTGTTGTTTTTAATCCTACAGCATCATAGTAAGTTTGTCCATTTCTGCCAGGTCATATAATTTTAACAACCATTCTTGGATATTTGGCTTCTAATTTCCAATGTTGTGCTATTGTAAGGCATGCAGCTGTTACAAGATGCAATATAGTTTTCCTCTGGTGCTTTTTTAATCCTGGTATTTGTGAAATCTCATCAATCATATTTAGTAGATAGAATTGTGGCTGCATTGGAAATTTAACTTGTAATATCTTCGTAATTAGGTTATTATTATTCCAGATTACTACTACTACTACTATTATTATTATTTCTTCTTCTTAATATTATTAATATTATTCCAGTATTTTCTTATACGTTTACATCTCCACCAAATATGAAAGAACGATCCTTGTTCATTGCATCTCCAACATCTGGGTTGATTATTTTTGGTCATTTTTTGCTATTTGAGAAGGTGAAAGATACCACCTATGTAGCATCTTATAATAATTATAATAATTCTCTCTAAAGTTTTACATATTGTAGAGTGTTACTCCAAGACCTTTCCCAATTTTCAAGGTATATCTCAGTTCCACTGTTCTGGGCCCATTTAATCATATTCCCTTTTGTCTTGTCTTGTTGCAAATCAAACTTTTAACAGGAGTTTATATATATTTTTCAACTGATGGTCAGCTTTGGGTAGTAGAATTCTGTCGAGCTCACTCTCTTTTGTTTCTATGCCTCTTAGTTTTCTGTCAGTTTTATATTTATTAATAATAAAGATCAATTTTAACAAAATCCGTTTTGCACCTTGGATGAGAACCGCGACTTTAACAACCCGCTTCTGTTGCCGTTAATTTGCTCCGTTTCCAAGTTTGGGCGGACAGCGTCCTTGCATCTGTTCTTATGCACGGAAGAATCTAAATTTTATTCTTGCTGTTGTTCTTATTTTGCTGCCTGTTCCCGATGCAGGACACCTTCCAGGATTACCAGGAGATGTTCATCCAGTTTGGCTATGTCGTCCTCTTCTCTTGCGCCTTCCCGCTGGCCGCCATGTGCGCCCTGATCAACAACATCATCGAGATCCGGAGCGATGCCTTCAAGTTGTGCACGGGGCTCCAGCGCCCCTTCGGCCAGCGGGTGGAAAGCATCGGCGAGTGGCAGGTGGGGAATTTGGGGCCCTTCTGGGGCCTTCCCAGAGCATAGAAACATAGAATCCTAGAGTTGGAAGGGACCCCAGGCTCCATCCAGTCCAACCCCCTGCTATGCAGGACACCCATCAAAGCACTCCCAACAGATGGCCGTCCAGCCTCTGCTTAAAAACTTCTGAAGAAGGAGGAGACTCAAGCACACTCCATATTCCACTGCCGTACAGCTCTGACCATCAGGAAGTTCTTCTTGAGGTTCAGGTGGAATCTCCTTTCCTGCAGCATGAATCCATTGCTCCTTGTCCTCGTCTCTGGAGCAGCAGAAAACATGCTTGCTCCGTCTTTCACATGACATCCCTTCAAATATTTAAACATGGCTATCATGTGCCCTCTCAACCTTCTCTTCTGCAGACTAAACCTACCCAGCTCTCTAAGCCGCTCCTCATAGGGCTTCACGGCTTCCAGACCCTCCACCATTTTGGTCGCCCTTCTCTGGACACGCTCCAGCTTGCCCATATCCTTCTTGAACTGAGGTGCCCAGAACTGGACACAGTATTATTCCAGATGAGGTCTAACCAAAGCAGAATAGAGTGGTACCATTACCTCCCTCGATCTAGACACCATGCTCCTATTGACGCAACCAAGAATTGCATTGGCTTTCTTGGCTGCCGCATCACACTGCTGGCTCAGGTTCAGCTTGTGGTCCACCAAGACTCCTCGATCCCTTTCACACAAACTGTTATCCAGCCATGTGTCCCCTATCCTATACTTGTGACTTTCATTTTTTCTCCCCAAGTGCAGGACCTTACATTTCTCTGTGTTAAAATTCATTTTGTGAGCTTTGGCCCAGCTCTCCAATCTGTCAAGGTCCTTTTGAAACTTGATCCTGACCTCTGGGGTATTAGCAACCCCTCCCAGTTTGGTGTCATCTGCAAATTTGATCAGCCTGCCCTCCACTCCTTCCTCCAAGTCATGGATGGAAATGCTGAATAGCAGCCCCGGGCCCAGGACAGACCCCTCTGGCACCCCAAAAGTCCTTTCTCTCCAGGAGGAAAAACAGCCATGGGTGAGGAGCACCCTTTGGGTTCGGTCGGTCCACCAATTGCAAATCCACCTAACAGTAGCCCTGTCCAACCTGCATTTTACCAGCTTCTTTGCAAGAATGTCATGGGGAACTTTGTCAAAGGCCTTCCTGAAATCAAGGTATGCTACATCCACAGCATTCCCTTCGTCTATCAAGCTTCCAACCTTATCATAGAATGAGTTGGAATAGCAGCTTGGTAATCCTCCCTGCTCCTTTTTTTTTAGCTTTCTTCATTGTACACTCCTCCCCCCACATTCGCTAGGGTTGGGGGCATAGGATGCCCGTGAAAGTGCAGAAACCGTGAAGAACTCTAGGTCCTCCCAAACTATATTTAACACACACAAAAAAGTAGGATCACCATACTCAACCCACCATGGATTCCTTTGGGCACCAAGATTCCTTCCCAAGGCAGAAGTGGGGGGCTGGTGGGGCTTACGGCCACCTCCGCTGTTGCCCCACGTCATTTGTAACAGGGATTTCCAAGCCTCATTCGCCATTTCTCAGTCTCGTGAGGCTCGCAGTCCCTGTTAAAAACGGCCCAGGGAGGCAGCAGAGGGGACAGCAAATAATCCGTGAATGATCAAATCTGCAAAGGTGAAACCCACAAAAGTGGAGGACTGGCTGTCCAGTCTTCCTTTTTTCTCCATTTCTCATCTATCCTTCTTAATCGTTTATTTCCCCATAGCATTTTTTGAGGTTGTAAATAGCTGATGAGTTGACGCATTTGATTCATTGGGTTATAAAACTTTTCTGACTTGTATCCTTTAGCACGTTACTCGCCCTGTTTGTTTTTTTCTCTCTTTCTTTTGCTTTATTCTATGCATACTGTATTTGCTGGCGTATAAGCCCATTTCCACACTATACTCTTATAGCGTGATGATTTCACTTTCAACTTCCTATGGAATCTTGGGATCTGCAGTTTAGGGAGGAGCCTTTAGAATTCTCCGCCAGAGAGCTCTTTGGCCTCAGGAAACTACAAACCCCAGAATTCCGCAGGAGGTTGAAAGTGGAATAAGAGCACTATAAGAGTGTAGTGCAGAAATGGCCTAAGACTCCCTCCCCCCCCCGAAAAATAGGGTTTGAAAATGGGATGCGTCTTATACGCTGGTACGTCTTATATGCTGGCAAATACGGTACTTTCTTTCTTTTTTGTTGTTGTTGGTTTAGTTTTTGCTGGTAGTAATTATATTTTATCCCTATGTAATTTCTTTGGTTGAAATTCAATAAAGTATATATATATAGAGAGAGAGAGATGAGTTGGAAAAGAACCCAAGGGCCATCCAGTCCAACCCCTTTCTGCTATGTAGGAAGACACCATCCAAGCCCTCCCTTTGACAGATGGCCGTCCAGCCTCTTTCTAAAATCCCCCAAAGGAGGAGACTCCACCGCACTCCATGGAGGCCACATATTCCACTGTCGAATTGCTGTTACCATCAGAAAGTTCTTCCTAATGTTCAGATTGAATCTCTTTTCCTGAAGTTTGACTCCATTGCTCCGTGTCCTAGCCTCTGGAGCAGCAGAAAACAAGCTTGCCCCATCTTCTACATGACATCCTTTCAAATATTTAAACATGGCTATCTGGTCCCTCTTAACCTTCTCTTCTCCAGGCTGAATGTACCCCTAAGCTCCCTAAGCCACTCTGCAGAGGGCTTTCTGGTTTTGATTTCCCTCCTTTGGACATGTTCCAACTGGTCAGTATCCTTCCTGAACTGAGCACGGTAATCCAAGTGGAGTCTGACCAAAGCAGGATGGAGTGGTTCTATCACTTCCTTTGACCTAGACACTCAGGAAACTACAAACCCCAGAATTCCACAGGAGGTTGAAAGTGGAATGATAGCACTATAATAGCGTAGTGCAGAAAGGGCCTCCGTCTCTCTTGATTTGGGCCATTTCCGCACTACACTCTTACAGCACAATTATTCCACTTTCAACTTCCTATGGAATCCTGGGGTTTGCAGTTTCGGGAGGGGCTGGCTGGCCGGCCCCTCCCGAAACTGCAAACCCCAGGAATCCATAGGATGTTGAAAGTGGAATAATCGCGCTGTAAGAGTGTAGTGCGGAAAGGGAGTCAAAACCTTCATGGATCGTGTTCTCATAAGGCTTGGTTTTCAAGCCTTTGACGATCTTGGTTGCCCTCCTCTGAACATGTTTTTTGCTCAGGTTTGAGTGGGTCCCAGCTGAGCCCTGGAGCAAATTAGAAACCCCAGTATTCCTTAGCAAGCAGTTGAAGTGGTATGATAGTGCTACACAGGCGCAATACAAACACGCCCCACATCAGTTGCTTTGGTCTTGCCTGCTAAATTTGTTTTTAAAAGGCAAATGTTTCTTTCCCCTGCAGAAAGTGATGGAGGCCATGGGGGTGTTGGCCATTGTGGTGAATTGTTACCTGATCGGTCAGTGCGGACAGCTGCAGCGGTTGTTCCCATGGCTCAGCCCTGAGGGAGCCATAATTTCCGTGGTGGTGCTGGAGGTACGTGGAAGCGTCGTCCTGAATCCTCTCCTCTCTTATGGCATAGATTGGAAAAAGTTTTGTACATTTTGCTAACAAAAAAAGAATCCATTGTTTGGTTTCGTGCAAGGGTGGGCAACTGCATAAGCACACAAAGGCCACAGTCTGGGTTTGGGAAGCGCTGTAGAGCCACACTGTTTCAGTTCTTAATTTAAAAAAAATAGTTCAAATGAATTATTATTAAATTTAACAATTCATTACAAATACCAGTTGAGCCTCCAAAATGCTTGGGACCAGAACTGTTCTCTATTCGGCATTGGTTAGGCCTCATTGTGAAAGGGATCTAGGAGTCTTGATAGATCACAAGCTGAACATGAGCCAGCAGTGTGATGCAGCAGCCAAGAAAGCCAATGCGATTCTTGCTTACATCAGTAGGAGTCTGGTGTCTAGATCAAGGGAGGTAATGGTACCACTCTATTCTGCTTTGGTCAGACCTCATCTGGAATAATACTATGTCCAGTTCTGGGCACCTCAGTTCAAGAAGGAAATCACCAAGCTGGAGCATGTCCAGAGGAAGGAGACCAAAATGGTGAAGGGTCTGGAAGCCATGAAGCCCTCTGAGGAGTGGCTGAGGGAGCTGGGGATGTTTAGTTTGCAGAACAGAAGGTTAAGAGGGGACATGATAGCCCTGTTTAAATATTTGAAAGGATGTCATGTTGAGGATGGAGCAGGCATGTTTTCTGCTGCTCAGGAGACTAGGACAAGGAGCAATGGATTGGAACTGCAGGAAAGGAGATTCCTCTTGAACCTCAGGAAGAACTTCCTGACGGTCGGAGCTGTCCGGCAGAGGAATATTGGGGTGTGGTGGCGTCTCCTCCTCCTTTGGAGGTTTTTAAGCAGAGGCTGGATGTCCATCTGTTGAGAATGCTTTGATGGGTGTTCCTTCATAGCAGGGGGTTGGACTGGATGGCCCCTGGGGTCTCTTCCAACTCAAGGATTCTATGTGTGTGTGTTTAAAAGGGCATGTCTGGGGGCAAGAAATACAGATGGGGCCCACCGAACATGGCTAGGAGTTGGGTGAGGGGGCCGGCGGGGTCCCACAGCAGCTGCATCTTCACTCATTCCCCCTCATTTCTTTTCCTCCGACAGCATTTTGCTCTTTTGCTGAAATACATCATCCAGGTGGCAATTCCAGACATCCCAGGGTGGGTAGCAGAAGAAATGGCCAAGCTGGAGTATCAGCGGAGGGAGGCTTTTAAGGTGAGTCAAGCAGAGCAGGTTAGTTTTCCCTTTTTTGCAGTGGTGGATGGAGAGAAGGATGTATTCTCTCACTTTGTTAGAATTATAAAATACTGCATGCCCCTCTTTTACATAGCTCTCATTATTTCAGGGATGAAAACTGGGAATGGTGCAGCCGAGCAACAACAGAGCCTGTTCTGAATGGCCAAACAGTTGATTTAATATTTATTAACTTTAGTTCAGAGATAGGAAGAGACTAATTCACAACTGCGAAGGAACAAAAAGAAGGGCAGGGGGTTGGGCTAGATAGCCCTTGTGTCCCCTTCCGGCTCTGAGTCTGTGATTCTAAAGTCCTGCAAGCCACCTTAGATCCCATCCCAGGAGAAAGATGGGCTATACATTCATTAAATCTAATATATAAAAGTCAAAGTTTCTCTGTTTGTCCGTGTCAGGCGAGGAGACCTCATATGCTTGGCTGCCTGTAAAAATTCTATGGAATCCTGGCGTCTGCAGTTTAGGAAGGGGCCTTTAGAATTCTCAGCCAGAAAATAGGACGAGGATGAGCAGCAAGGAGGAGGGCAGCATATTCTCTTGGGAACCCAACTTCTGCACGTTAATAACTCTGAATACAGATTGGATTGAGAGATACAGGGGAAAGCGACAGGTGCTCAAGACAGTTTGGGGAATTAGAGACATAGGATCTCAGATCTTGAGAAAATAAAAACCAGGGCAACACCGGGTATATACGCTAGTAAGTAAATAAAAAGAGGGGGGAAGGATGCAGAGGAGGGCGGGGAGTAGGGTCAGGAGGATGTGTCCTAGATGGGAGGGGATGGACTAGATGGCCTTTGTGGTCCCTTCCAGCCCCATGGTTCTGCATGACGTCAGGCAGAGGCCGTCATCCCGTCGTGGGAGTGGCAGAGGAGTGGGACCACGACGATGCTTCTGCATGACATTGTCGTGATCCCATCCTTCTCCCATCGCCAGCCAGATTAAATCTTTGACGAGTTTTCCCCATCAATGACCTGCAGTGGCATGAGATTCCTGTACTTGCCTGCCCTGCAGACGGCCCGGAAGCGGGATGGAGGCGCTTCCGGCCCCAGCACAGTAGGGGACAGTTCCTGGCTGCGCTGCGGAAGGAGGAGGCATGTCCACTGCGCTCCCTTCCGCAGGGAGACCGTCCGGTGCAGAGGGGAGCGTTCCTTTCGCGCTCCCTTCCCGGCAGAAGCACCCCTGGGATCGTGACGGGAGGATGGCGCAAGACGGTCAGCTGCGGAAGGGGCCTAAGAGTGACCCTGTGGGGAATTTTCTCTCCGCAGAAGCACGAGCGGCAGGCTCAGCACCACTTCCAGCAGCAGCAGCGGCGGAAGCGGGAGGAAGAGGAGCGCCAGCGCCACGCCGAGTACCACGCCCGGAAGGAGCGCGAGAGCGGCCGGGAGGAAGGCAAGGGGGACGCCGGCGGGCAGGAGCCCGGCCACGAGAAGAGCCAGCCCAAAGGGAAGGGCCCGGGCGGGTCGGGGCACGGCTCGGAGAAGCCCAAGCGGCCCAGCTCCCTCCTGGCCACCAACAACGTCATGAAGCTCAAGCAGATCATCCCCCTGCAGGGGAAGTTTTTATCCGGGGGGGCGGGGGCGGGCGGCACGGGGACGGCCCGCTCCCCGCAGTCCCCCACCGGCACAGACAACAAACTCCCCGGCTTCCTTAGCTTCAAGTTCCTCAAGTCCCCAGAGACGAAACGGGAGGGCGGCACCGAGAAAGTGCAGTCTCCCACCAAGCCTTTCAACCCGGGGAAACTGTTTAACTTCAGCAAGTCCGAGGGGGGCAACGGGGTGCCCCTGCCGGCCCAGCCGCGGCCCGGCGCCTCGGCGGACGCGGGGGAGAAGCTTCCGGCCGGCAGGTCACACCTCAACGGGCTGGCAGACGAGGAGGTGTCCGAGGAGCCCGAGATCCGAACGGTGGCCGAGGAGGAAGGGGCAACGGGCCACAAACTCTAGCCCCCGCATGGCTATGTTGGGGGGGGGGATCAGGCCTGTAGGGGGCGGCTGGGAGAAAAATTAGGCAGGCGTGTGAATTGCTGGTCGGTTCTTCAAGCAGAATTGGGGGAGCCCCTTGTGATTCCCAAGGGGAGCACCTGGACATTCAAGAAATGTTGGGTGTTGGATGATGACGGTGCGAGATCCTAGTTTGGGAAAGGAAGTGAAGGTGGTCTAGGGTCTGTTTTGAGGTTTCGGGGCCCAGCGTGGTGTGGGGCGGCCATCAGGTCTCAATGTAGCCTTCGGTTCGGAAACTTGAGACGGGCCAGAGCTACAGGAAGCCTGTGGGGAGGTAAAGAATGTCATCAAATATTCTTGTCCTCCAGTTGGAAAAAAGAAAAAAAGAAAAAAGCAATCTGCATGAGATTTTTCAGCCCTTCAGCCAGTGTCCCCCCCTTACTTTCTTCTTCATTTTGTTCTCCTTGTTTCCTTTTTCTAAAAAGGTTTTTGTACAAGAGTCTTTGGATTCTGTGCAAAATGCAGTGGAGGGGGACGTAACAACTCTCCGTGGCTGCAGTTAAGGAATTAAAGGCCTCCCGCAAAGAATTCAAAGTCCCCAAACTTCGAATCCCAGGATTCCGTAGGACAGCGCCTATGACAGTTAAAGTGGAGTCAAAGTGATAGAAAAATGTGGTGTGGATCCCCTCCAGCTGTGCACTTGTAGAAATGGTTGGTGTGCCCCCACTTTTCTGTCCCCACCTCTTGGGTTGCAGCTAGAGAATCTCCAAACTATTTGAGAACCTCCAAATGCTTCCAAAATGTCTGTTATGATTAGATCCTCCTGCCCAAACAACGTTACCGGTTGTTCACACTGGTTGTTTAAACATCAAGTGTATGTGGGTGGTTTTAATTTGGCAGACGGGGTTTTCTAAGTGTCTCTCTCGTAAAGGACACATTTCAAAATGTGGAGTGACCATTTTTTAAAAAGTCACGCCTGAATTGTGGTAGGCATTCAGATTCCTGGAGGAGATTCAGTTTCGGCTCTTCTCCACGTCCCTTGTTCACGCTTTGGGTTTGGGACCGGAACAGTCGGGGGCCCTGAAGCTAAGAAATATAGAATCACCGAGTTGGAAGGGACCCCAGGGGTCATCCAGTCCAACCCTCTTCTGCCATGCAGGAACAAACACTCAAAGCCCTCCCAGGGGTGGCCATCCAGACTCTGCTTAAAAACCTCCAAAGAAGGAGGAGACCCCACCACACTCCCAGGCAGTAGCAGATTCCATGGCGGACAGCTCTGACAGTCAGGAAGTTCTTCCTAATGCTTTGGTGGAATCCCTTTTCTGATGTTTGAATCCATTGCTCCTTGTCCTCGTCTCCGGAGCAGCAGAAAACAAGCTTGCTCCCTCTTCAACATGATATCCCTTCAAATATGTAAACATGGCCATCATGTCCCCTCTTGACCTTCTCTTCTGCAGACTAAACATCCCCAGCTCCCTAAGCCACTCCTAAGAGGCCTCCATGGCTTCCAGACCCTCCACCATTTTGGTCGCCCTCCTCTGGACATGCTCCAGCTTGTCGACATCTTTCTTGAATTGAGGTGCCCAGAACTGGACACAGGATTATTCCAAATGAGATCTGACCAAAGCAGAATAGAGTGGCACTATTTCTGGACACTATACTCCTAAGATTTCTGTACTAAAAAAGGAAAGCAAGGTGGGTTCTTGCAATACCTGTTCCCCATAGAAGCCTCTATGACTGGTGTGGTTGTTTAAATTCATCAAAGGGTGACACACACACCCTTTTTCTCTCTCTCTGCTTAATTGAGACAGGAAGACCTCAGGGAAAGAAGGATTAGGAATAAAGGAAATGCATCACATTCGCTGGCTCTAATCTTCCTACAAGGAAAGGGTGAGGCCTCGCCTAGGGTTGGCAGTTCAGAAGCATATCAGGCCCTGATATTTCCGAGCCAAGACCTGAGACCAAGGGACGGTAGAGCTTGGCAATGCCTCTAAGCACTGCACATTAAGTGCTTCGTAGGATCATAGAGGTGGAAGAGACCCCAGGGGCCGTGCAGGAACACACACTCAAAAGCACCCCCAGCAAATGGCCACCCAACCTCTCCTTAAAAACCTCCAAAGAAGGAGGAGACTCCGGCACACTCCACGGAGGCAGCTTTATTCCACTGTCAAATGGCTATTACCCTCAGGAAGTTTTTCCTGGTGTTTAAGTGAAATCTCTTTTTCTGTAGTTTGAGTCCATTGCTCCGTGTCCTAGTTTCTGGAGCAGCAGAAAAGAAGCTTGCTCTGTCTTCAACGTGACATCCCTTCAGATATTTAAACATGGCTATCATGTCCCCTCTTAGCCTTCTTTTCATCAGGCTAAACCTAGCTTCTCAGTCTCTCTCCCAGACAGAGAATATATTTTTTCCTGGTTGGAAACTAAAATAGCTAAAAGGCCAGATTAATCTGAAGTGGGGGATTATTCTTTTTCACTTGTTTTGAGAGATGGGATGCTTCTGCAGAGCAGAGCGGAGGGGGACTCCTGGCACTACAACGATCAGGACAGAAGGAGTAAGCTAACTAAGGCCATTTCCACACTAGCCTGTTATAGCGCTATTATCCCACTTTCAACATCCTGTGGAATCCTGGGGTTTGCAGTTTGGAGAGGGGTCTCAAAGGGCCCTCCCTAAACTGCAAACCCCAGGATCCCATAGGATGTAAACCCCTAGACTTTTTGCAAGTTGCTGCAACCAAGCAATTCATCTCTGCAGACTGAAGCGAGTTCTCTCTTTGAATTAGCTGATTTGCACCCGGCCTTTTCCTCTTGCCCAGAGTTGAGACTCCCCAGAAGTGGAGAACTTTCTTTGAGCCCCCTTAGAACTGGCCCCGAATTCTCGCAACTCTAAAGCCCAACGCTTCTGCATCTCAAAGCAGGACAGCAAAGGGAGCCTGCCAGCATTTCTTTCGTGGCTTCTTGTGCTGGGGTAGGAAGCCAACCTTACTTTTGAAACTAAGTCACTGGTCCTCATGGAAAATCTTCTCCCCTCTGGCGCTTTCTTGCTCATTGAGGAACTCCCTCCTTCCAACGCCACCCCTTTTTCCTTGACGTGACTTTCCCATGCAGCATTCCACCTCCTACAAATCCTTCTTTAAAATAATTCTTATTAAAGAGTTTTCGAAAGTACCATAGAAACAACAAAGAATCTGAAGAGAGAAGAAATAAGAAAAACAGGAAAGGAAAGTAGATATAAAAAGAAATATGTAGAGAAAAAGAGGGGCTCCTTGCTTTCTTTTAGGCATAGAGCCAAACCTCTCTTTCTAAAACTACATCCCTCGCTTCCTCCTCTAACGAAATCTTACTAATTGGTGGAGCCAAAAGTTACCGAATCAGTTTGTTTTTTCCTGCGAAAAGGGGTTTCCCATCTATTTAAAAAAAAAAGTCTCCTGTGACTTTGCTCTAAGCCAGAGCTTTCCAAACTGCGTCACGACACGCTGCTGTGTCGGCCACAGTGCGCAGGCGTGCGGTGTGAAGGCAACGCTTGGAGGGGGTGCCTCCCTCACTGCTGTGGTGGGCTGGTCCTGGGTGGAGGGGCTGCCTCTGCCGCTGCTGCCATCCTGGGCCAAGGAAAACCCCGGTGAGGGCAGTGCTGGCAGGCCAGGCTTGGGTGGAGGGGCCACCTCCACTTACCAAACCACTGTGTCGCCAGATGATGCGTGTCGGAAAAATGTGTCACCACCATGAAAAGTTTGGAAAGCTCTGCTCGAAGCAGACCAGGCAATTTCTCCATTTCTGATAACTTGTTCCTCCCTCGTGGGTGATACACAGTGTGCCCTCTTCTGGCACAACCTCTGCTTTTATGAATGCAGGGTTGCGCAAAGCATCGTGTCCCTTTATAGTCAGCGGAAGTGACGGGCGCGTGCCCGTGCCCACACATTGCACCCAGTGACTATAGTGGGACACGACACTTGCCTCGTTTCTTTCTTGGAGGTTCCTGGAACGGAACCCCCACATATACGGGGAGGCGCACTATACGGAACTCTTTGTCTTCACCTCCTGTGAATCTTTTGGAGAGGAAGAGCTACAGAGAATAGAATCTTTGTCTGGTTTTTCCCCCATTTCTGGAAAACCGAAGCACCTCCTCGCTCCCACTTTTCTGCTTGTAGAACATACCTGCAGGGGCAACACAGCAATGGTGTTTGGGGGTGCTGGGAACGTGGGGTGGGGTGGGGGTTGAGCCGATGTCCATGCATGGTTGACATTTCTTGCACTAAACCACAAAACGGTCTCGCTGTACCTGTCGGCCGCCAGCTCTCGAAGTCGCTACCATTGGTGCTCCTCAAAGCAAGCCGGGGCAGGCCGAACGGACACATTCTGGAAGCAAAAGCTCTGCTCCATGATCTATTTATTTTTTAAAATAAATTAGTGGCTGGGAGGAAGACAAAGCAAGACGGACTAATAAAAGGTCCAGAGGTCAAACCTCACCTTTGCAAAAGACGTTGGCAGGAGAATGGGACCTTACAGTTATTTTTTTATTTTTCGCAATGAGGACCTTAACTTGCAACTTGCTTCACCAAGGAACTTATTTTATTCTTGAAAACTGCTGCTCAATGGGGTGGGAGATTGGGGGGGCAAAACTGGAAGAGGAAGAGATCCAGAAGGAATAATGGTTGGAGGGCAGGTGGTGGGGATTCTTGGCCACTCGAGTTTTGCAAACAGGAAGAATAGTCGCTAGCCACATAGGGGTAGTGGGGCTTTCAACTATTTGGAAAGGGGAGGGGAGGGGAGGGGAGGGTGGGGATCTTATTTGGCAAAACCCTGCCTGTGTCTTCTTGTGTCTGCACAGTCACCAAAATCTTTCACAGTCGGGATGGGGAGGGGAAAAAAAACAATTATTTTAGGCTAGCAGTTTTCTCCATACATAGGCATTACATCCTCCAGCATTTCAGAGACAGAAACCAGGACTGGCGTGGCCAAGCAAGCCCAGCATGTGGTCCAGATAGCAAAAGTGATTAATGTGGTTAAAAGTGATGAATGAGGAAGAACGCATAGGCTGGGAGAGGCTGCCGCAGTTTGCTTTTGCTCAAGCCAACTGGGAAGGGCACAATCCTCGCCCTTCCTCGGCCACTCACCGTGTTAATTGAGAGCAAATTACTTTTGCACCTTGAACTGGTTTGATAGCACTGGAAATAACCTGAAGGCAAAGGGGGAAGGCAGGCGGAGGAGAGGAAAATGAACATTTTACAAGCAGAGATGGGCAGAGAATTAACCAGGGCCAAATCAGGACAGTTGAGAGATTATGAAATGCCTGTCTTGAGGGCTGCTGCTTCTGTCATTGCCGTCATTTATTTTTAACACCACTAAACTAGTTTCCAGCTTGGAAACAGCCCTGTGCTTAGCTTTGTTTACCTGGAAGAAACAGAGTATGGATGAAGACCACCTCTCCTTTCTGCTTCCTCCTTTGGGTTACCGAGGCAGTCCTTCAGTTTCCGGTAGATCCCGAAAGAAAAGGAATCTTTTCAGCTCACCTTTAATAAAAGCGGTCCCTCTGGATTAGTTGTTCTCACGACGGAAAGAAAAAAATGGGTGGAAGGGAGGTGAGGCCTTCGCCTGTTGTTCACAACCCACCTTTGCTTCAAGCCATGATTGCTCTTGTTTCTGTTGGCCTCTAGCCACTAGGGAAGATGGCTGTCCTCCAAAGCCATGGGAAGCCGAGAGGATGGACGTCCTGTGTCTTACTGGCTGCTATAAAAGGGGGGGCATGTTTGATGTGTTTTCCAAACTGCTCCAGCATCTGACCCCCTAAAAGTCTCTTTTTGGCCAGAGTGCAGAAATACAGGCATGCCTTTGCCAACTCCATCACCCATCTTCCGCCTCTGAGGCTCCCCAATTTTTTTTATTTTCTGGTGCTTGCCTTGCCTTAGAGCTCTTATGCCACAGCAATAATGCCGCTTTCCTAGAAAGCTTGCATAAATCTCAAGGTTGGCTTGCGACTTTGGCCAGAGGCGTCTTGGAAACTCCTGGGTTTCTTTTTGTGCAGCTTTCCCGTCGCCTCTGCAGAGCTGGTGGGGATTTCTTCATTCCCCAGGAAGGAATGAGCTTTCCCTTGATTTCCGTGCCTGCTGCCTGGATGTGCCACAGAGCCTGGAGTGCCGGTTGCACCAGTTTTAGAAGCTTCTTGACCTGGGCCGCTTGCTGCAGAAGGGGTTTTCGCGCATGACTCTGCATCTGTTTAGTGCTCAGCCTACCAAAGCTTAACGAAACCCAGGATGGAAAAGTCAAGGAAACGACAATTCCTCAAAGGCAACAAGAATACTTAAAAGGCCAGGGTGGGGGAACATCCCCTTCCATGGTTTGAGCTATTCCCTTCCCCTTCCCTCTCCCCCCCCGCCCTGCAGCCCCCATGGCAAAACTCGAACACAGATCTCTCTCTGCGAGCACTCACGCATTTCATGTCTTACTCTTCTGAGCAATTCCTGTACAAGAAGGTGGGGTCGGGGGTGGGTGGGAGAGAATTGGTGGTTCTTATTTATTAATTTGTGCTGCATTTTCCTTTATTTATGTGTCTTGGGACAATGAAGACAAAAAGGGGGCGGGGAGGATCTCGACTTCTTTTTAAGTTATTTTTGTCATATTTTTGTAAAACCAGCAGAAATGCAATAAAAATATATTTCAACAAAAGGGAAGACCATAGGGGAAGGCTCAATATTTTGACCTCTGTGTTCTGGCAGCTTTTCTGTAGAAGAAAGAGGTTACGGCAGTGTTCCTGAAACCACATTTCACTGTATTCAGAATGAGCATAGAATCAGAATCACAGAGTTGGAAGAGACCCCCAGGGGCCATCCAGTCCAACCCCCTGTAATGTAGGAGGACACACTCAAATCCTTCCCTTGGACAGATGGCCATCCAGCCTCTGCTTAAAAACCTCCAAAGAAGGAAGAGACTCCACCACTATCCATGGAGGCAGCAGCAGATTCCATTTCCAGACAGCTCTGTCAGGAATGTCTTTTCCTGCAACTTGACTCCATTGCTCCGTGTCCTAGTCTCTGGAGCAGCAGAAAACGAGCTTGTTCCCTCCTCAACATGACCTCCCTTCAAATATTTAAACATGGCTCTTAAGTCCCCTCTTCACCTTCTCTTCTCCAGGCTAAACATCCCCAGCTCCCTAAGGTGTTCCTCAGAGAGCTTCATGGCTTCCAGACCCTCCACCATTTTGGTCGCCCTCCTCTGGACACGTTCCAGCTTATCGACATCCTTCTTGAAATGAGGTCCCCTGAACTGGACACAGGAGGTCTGACCAGGTGGTCCTCCAGGTGGTTTTGGACTTCACCTCCCGGAAGTCCCAGCTGCTGTGCACAATGACAGGGGATTCTGGGAGCTGAAGTCCAAAACACCTGGAAGACCAGGGAGTGGGAAACAGGGCTGCAGTCCCTGCCTGGAGCATTCAGAGGGACTCCATGGCTAGCAATCCATGGCCTCCTCAAACTTCCCCTTATGCCAACTCTCATTCCAAAAAGGAAACTTGCCAAAACACTGGTTTTCCTCTTTGGGCAGTGAGCCCACCTTTTTGGGTGGCTTCCCCTCTTTTTGTGTGGATAGCCTTTGGCAGGAGAAGACCGGTTTCATAGGCAAGGGGGAAGAGAGGTAAAACCAGTGCCTGAGTATGTCTGAAGTTACTTGTACTGCTGGAGTTGTAGCTTGGAGGACAAATCCGGGAGGGGCCTCTTTCGCACCCAGAAAGTCGCAGAATTGGCCCCCAGACATCCACCATTGTAATACCTGGAGCCAATCAGAGCAGACAGTACTGGGTTAGATCAGGAAGGAACAGATTGAATCTGTACAACTCAAAAGAACAACATCCATGGTCCAGTCTTGGATGGTTATTCATGAATATCCAATCCATCTTCTTGCTTGAGAAGTAAACAAATGCCAATACAGCGTGCCCATCATAAATATATGCTAGGGTTCTGTTTCAGGAATCCACGTAAAAAACAAAAACACCAGAATTGTGTCCTAGTGGAGCCAACGGATGCCACAATGTGCATGCCTGGCGCATCCATTGACTACAATGGGATGCAAGGCTTTGCAAAACCTCACATCCATGCACATCCATCATACTCCTTGGAAGGCTAGTGTGGCTCATTACTTTTAGATTAACTCTTTATAATATAGTCCTCCCTCCCCCTTGGCTGGGGTTAGGGGCACAGGTCTCCCACAAAGGTGGAAAAACTGTGATTAACTCCAGGCTCTCCCAGACCATATTTAACACACACAAAAAGTACAATCACTGTATTCAACCCACCATGGATTCCTTTGAGGCATCCGGGTTCCTTCCCAAGGCAGAAGTGAGGGCCGGTGGGGCTTACTCCCCCTCCACACCTGCCCCACACCATTTTTCAGAGGGGCTTACAAGCCTCATTTGCAGTTTCTCAGCCTCACAAGGCTTGCGGTCCCTATTGAAAACGGCACAGGGAGGCAGCAGAGGGGACAGCAAATAATCCGTCAATAATCAAATCTGCAAAAGTGAAACCTACAAATGTAGAGGGCAGACTGTACTGATAAAGAGACTGGCACTAAAGATTTCTCTCAAGACACTTCTAAAGAAGTTGCTTTGAAAATATTTTAAGCTCAGAAAAGAGATCCTTGACAGTACCCAAAACTCTTACCCATCACATCAACTCTCACATTATTTCTGGAATTTCACTGCGCTCTCGCTGCCTCCCTAAAAGTAACTCCTGTGGCTTGCAAGCCTGGAAAGGAGGCAAAGAAACCCAAACTAATGACAGAGTGGAAGTGGTGAGAAATATCCTTCTTTATTCTACTCGAGAAGTTGCACTGATCTGGTCCATTTAAAGAGTGGTGCGCGCGCAAGAGAGAGAGAGGCAGAGGGCAAGCTGAGATGTGGGGTCTTTTTTTTCCGTTTGCTTGCAATCTATAGTCAACAGCTAACGAATTCCCTGGGGAAAGTCTGAGAACGGGGGGAATTGGGGAGAAAAGGCCGAAGAAGTTGAGACAATTGTACCACACTCAGCAAAGCTGGTAACATCCGTCAAGGGGGGAAACAGCTCCCATATTTCTATTTTTTTTAAAAAATGTGTAGAAACCCCTCTGGAGAGCAGGGGAAGGAGTAATTGCTGGCTGGCTTGCCCTTCCTCCATCTCTCCATTTCAAATTAGTCATTTCTAAGAAGGTGAGTAGCAAGGTGCAAGTACTTAAAACTTGCTCCAAACACAGACCAGGAATGAATGGTACACGAGGTACAAAGTGTGACGCAACAAAAAGAGGCGGCAGGAAAATAGCAGGAAGTCAGCGTGATAACCACACACTGCATCCCTTAAGCAAAAAACTTCATGAGAGTTCGACTGGAGGGGGGGCGAGGAAGGGGCAGCCACAGAAGGAAATCCTTATTACTTTCTTTTTCTTAAAAAAAAAAAAGCATTGATCACAGTTTCAACATCATTTTTCCTGACCTGCTCTGCAAAGAGAGGGAGAAAATATGAGCAAGTACACATAAATAAGAATTTTCCCACCCCCGAACAAACGAACAAAATAAATACAACGGCTCCTACAAAGTCAAAAGGGGTCTGGGCTGCCACACGAGGGAGGAGGGGGCGAGACAGAGAAGGCAGGCGGTTAGTAGAAACGTGTGTGTGTGTGTGTGCGTGTGTGCATATACAAGTCAAAAGACCCAAAAAATAATAATAAATCATAATAATAACCCCACACAGGAAGCGCCTGAAAAAAAAATGTTAAACACAGAAGATGAAAGCAAAAGTTTCTAAGTGTCCTCGTTCATATCTTGGCTGTCTGTCCGGGCGATTTTGCGGGGAGGGGCCGAGTTTTCGCCTTCTATCTCCACTTGTTCTGGATCTCTCTTCTTTGCTGCGTTCTAGATGGAGCGAAGGAAAGAAGCGGAATTAGATTTGCTCGGATCCAAATGCATCCAGCTGCCCCTTCCCTTTGTTTGGCATTTAGGTCAAGGCGTCCATCAAAAAGAAAGACGTAAGTTAAGCGTGAGCCAGCAGTGTGAGGCTACAGCAAAGAAGGCAAATAATGCCTGCATTAGCTGCAATTTCCAAGTCAAAGGAAATCATGTTCCTCCTATTTTCTTTGCTGGGCCTGGAGTCCTGTGTTCAGATCTGGGTGCCTTATTTTAGGAAAGACAGAGACAAGTTGGGTTGGGTTCAAAGAAGGGCAACAAAGATTATAAGAGTTATGGAGAAGGAAACCTATGAGGTTGAAGAGAAGACCAAGAGGTGACACGATGGCCGTCTTCAAGTATCTCAAAGGATGTCATGCAAAAGATGGAGCTAGCTTTTTTTCCCCATTTTATTTCTATATTCAAGCTAAATATTGATGGTTTACAAAGACAAAAAAAAAGTTAGAACTTTTTCTTTCCTATACATAAAACACAAAGGTGTTCAAAACTTGACATGTAGATCAACCTTTTCTTGGTACATCTTAATATCTAATTGTTTACATATATTAACAACCAGAAACTACTTTTCAGTTCCCTATTTAACTTTCTCTTACCTAAGACTAGGTCTGCTTTGTAATGTAAATTTATTCAAACCTCCATCGATACACCTGTATCTGCCGCTTCATCAATACGGATTAACTTCTACAAAACAGGAGGCTGTATCCTGAGTTCCCACACTATTAATTGTATTTATCTTTTCATTTTAAAGAGTGACAATTCGTATGGCTACTGAATCAATTTTCCATCTTTCTCTTAAAAAGTTTTTGAATGGGTTCCATTCCTCTTGGGGTTCTTTAGCCAATTTCCTTTTAATTTGACCGGTCAAAATAGCATGACAAAATACAGCAGCAAGAATTACCTTCACCAAAAATTGGAAAAGTAGTTCTATCCCAGATAAAGATCAATGGCCGAATGATCTTATGGAGAAGGAGGAAGGTTTTTTGTTGTTTTTTTTAAAAAAGGATACAGGTACGCTGGGAGAGGTTGGAGAAGAAAAGACAGGAGGAAGGACTGAAAGAGCTGGGCATGTTCAGCCTGGAGAAGGGAATCCTAGAATCCTAGAGTTGGAAGAGACCCCGGGGCCATCCAGTCCAACCTATGCAGGAACAGCCATCAAAGCGTTTCCAACGGGCTCTGCTTAAAAATCTCCAAAGGAGGAGACTCCACCACACTCCAAGGCAGCACATACCAGTGCCGGACAGCTCTGATCGTCAGGAAGTTCTTCCTGAGGTTCAAGTGGAATCTCCTTTCCTGCAGCTTGAATCCATTGCTCCTTATCCTAGTTTCTGGAGCAGCAGAAAACAAGCTTGCTCCATCCTCAACATGACATCCCTTCAAATATTAAAACATGGCTATCATGTCCCCTCTTAAGGCCTCAGGGTTTTAACTGGCAGGAGGAGCGATCTCATCTGGACGTTAGAAGGAACTTCTTGACAGTTAAGGATGGTTATGCAATGGAACCAGTGACCTAGAGAGTTGGTGCGGTCTCTTTCTTTCCCTGGATGTCTTCCCAAAGACGCTGGACAGCTCCCTGTTGCTGGGGATGCTCTAATCCGGCATCAAGTGGATGGCTGGACATGGGGGCTTAGGGGTACCCCGTCCACTCTACCGTTCCTTGATTCTATGACGTTTGTCTCCTCAGATGTTCTTGGACATCTCGAATCCCTAACCAACAGAGCCCAAAGTGAGGGATGAACATGAGAGGGAGCTTCCTGAGAGTGAGACAAGTTGGTCAGCAGGACCCCTGACTTGGAGATGGGGAGGGGGTCTCTTCCTCTGGTTACCTCCAAAAGGCTGGTCATCCACCTCCCGGAGATATTCTAGCTGGAGTTCCTACCCTGGGGGTCAGAGGTGGGTCTCGTGGCCCCAGATGCCCCTTCCAGTCCCAGGACTGTTCCCAGACTTTGGACTAAATTCAACAGGATGCTATGGCGGCCATTCTCACCTCCAGTACCAATGCTTGCTCAGGGGCACGTGTGCTTTTGTGTGCCCACCCACTCCTCTGAAACATGTTTCTGGAGTGCCCGGGGAGGGCAGGACATCAATAAAAAATTCTACGAGCCCATACCCACCCACCCACAAAATGGGGCATCTCTCGAGGGAGAACAGTTGCCATCCTTCCCTTTAGAAAATGGGGTTTGTGGAGAAAAACATCTGGAGGGCAGATGCTCTGAATTCGGCTGTTAGGTAAGGAGAAGCCCTTCGCTTCTGTATGTCAAACAGGGCAAGGGAAAATGTGACCAAAGGGGGCACCCAGTAGTTCATCCCTTTTCCACAGCCCACACTGCCTCCAATCTCATGTCTGCAAATTACCATATCTGCCGGCCTATAAAACACTTTCCCCCCCTTAAAAAATGCCTTCTGAAAAGGAGGTGCGTCTTATACGCCAGGGCATCTTATACACCAGCAGATATGGGTAACTCCTGCAAGGGCTCCGTTCACCCCTCCTTCCTGTTGTTTTGCCTGGGTGGGGAGAATTCCCCTCTGCCTTCCCTATGCATTTTGCCTTAGCCGGGTACTTAAAAAAAAATTTCTTAAAAAGTACGACCTGAAAACGGGATGTGCCTTATATGCCAGTGTGTCTAATAGGCTGGCAAATACGGTAATAAAAGCAATGCAGGTAACAAAAGATTGCAAAAGCATCAGCTTAAATGTGTGTGAATGTGTGTTAGTTTAGAAACAATTAATCTACCGTCAGCCTCTGCCTTCGCAAGGGGTTAGGAGCACTGTGCAATATTGTGGAAAAACCACAAATATCCCAGGGCTATTCAACGTCTTCACCAATGATTAGGACGAAGGAGTAGAGGGCGTGCTGATCAAATTTGCAGATGACACCAAATTGGGAGGGGTGTGATGCAGCAGCCAAGAAAGCCAATGTGATTCTCTATTCTGCTTTGGTCAGACCTCATTTGGAATACTGTGTCCAGTTCTGGGCATCTCAATTCAAGAAGGACCTGGTCAAGCTGGAGCAAGTCCAGAGGAGGGCGACCAAAATGGTGAGGGGCCTGGAAGCCATGAAGCCCTATGAGGACAGACTCAGAGAGCTGGGGATGTTTAGTCTGCAGAAGGGAAGGTTAAGAGGGGACATGATAGCCATGTTTAAATATCTGAAGGGATGTCATGTTGAGGAGGGAGCGGGCTTGTTCTCTGCTGCTCCAGAGACCAGGACAAGGAGCAATGGATTCAAGCTGCAGGAAAGGAGATTCTACCTGAACCTCAGGAAGAACTTCCTGGCGGTCAGAGCTATCCTGCAGAGCTATCCTGCAGAGGAATCTGCCGCTGCTTCCATGGAGGGTGATGGAGTCTCCTTCTCTGGAGGTTTTTAAACAGAGGCTGGATGGCCATCAGTTGGGAATGCTTTAATGGGGGTTCCTGCATAACAGGGGTTGGACTGGATGGTCCCTGGGGGTCTCTTCCAACTCTAGGATTCTGTGATTCCAGGCTCTTCCTTCCCTGGGTGTGTGAGTCTGGGGGGTGCCAGGAAGTGGTCCAAGGGACCAGGCAGTGGGTGGTGGTGGAGGAGCAGAGGTGGGTTTTTAAAGGTGGGAGGCAGCGGTTGGACGTTGTGCTCATGAGGAACCTTTTCTCTGCTGGCCAAAGGCCAGTCCTTTAGGTTGTTATCTGCCTCTTCTGCAAGTCCTGTCCACTTTGCTGCACAATATCTGGTCAAATCCAGTGTTATGCACTTTTTACACATTTACACAAACATCAAATTTGCAAAAATTTAAACCCATGAACGCAGACGGCCAATTGTATAAGAACTTTGTAGACTTCATTAAAGAACAGAACACTTTTAGAACTCAATCAAACAGGACACCATAAAAATTCATCACAATCAGTTCTTATGTTTCAAACATCCGTATAGAGACAGGACAGTCCAGTTTTAATTTAAGAAATCCCTACCTTTTTGTCCCACTGCTGATGGAGGTAACGCAAGAGAATATTTGTCTTTTCTGTTACAATGACTGCAGGAGAAAGAACAAAGAAATCACATCAGAAGATGATTCACACTTCTATTTACTGGTTTGGATTTATATTCCCACTTGAGCTGGAAGCTGAGGCAGATCACAAGATTTTAAAAACAATACCAAAACCAGGTATCAATAAAATGAAATGTGTAAGATTAATTCCTTTTGAAATTTAACTTGGCACTTCTGGGGTTCTGGACACTCGGCAACCTGTCAGTGAGACTGGGAGCTCACGGGCAGGGACGGCCTGATCTTGGAAGGAAGATTTCAGGCACAGAAGATTAATAACAACAAAACCTATCATCTTGGATTTGTAACTGATTGCCCGACCGAACCCAAGGGTGCTCACCAAGGGCTTCTTTTTATCCTGGAGAGAAGGGACTGGTGGGGTGCCAGAGAGTCCTGTCCCGGGCCCACGGCTATTCAGCATCTTCATCCATGACTTGGATGAAGGAACGGAGGGCAGGCTGATCAAGTTTGCAGATGACACCAAATTGGGAGGGGATGCTAAAACGCCAGAGGACAGGATCAGAATTCAAAATGACCTTGGCAGATTGGAGGAGAGCTGGGCCAAAGCCAACAAAATGAATTTCGACAGAGAGAAATGTAAGGTCCTGTACCAAGGCAGAAAAAAATGGAATGCACAAATATAGGATGGGGGACACGTGGTTGGATAACAGTCTGTGTGAAAAGGATCCAGGAGTCTTGGTAGATCACAAGCTGAACATGAGTCAGCACTGTGATGCAGCAGCCAGGAAAGCCAATGCAATTCTTAGTTGCATCAATAGGAGTATGGTGTCCAGATCAAGGGAGGTAATGGTACCACTCTATTCTGCACTGGTTAAGCCTCATTTGGAATCCTGTGTCCAGTTCTGGGCACCTTAATTCAAGAAGGATATGGAAAAGCTGGAGTGTGTCCAGAGGAGGCCAACCAAAATGGTGAAGGGTCTGGAAGCCATGCCCTATGACGAATGGCTCAGGGAGCTGGGGATGTTTAGTCTGCAGAAGAGGAGGTTAAGAGGGGACATGATAGTCAGTTTAAATATTTGAAGGGATGTCATGTCGAGGAAGGAGAGGGCTTGTTCTCTGCCGCTCTAGAGACCAGGACAAGGAGCAATAGATTCAAGCTGCAGGAAAGGAGATTCCACCTGAACCTCAGGAAGAACTCCCTGACGGTCAGAGCTGTCCGGCAGTGGAATCTGCTTCTGCCTCCATGGAGTGTGGTGGAGTCTCCTCCTTCTTTGGAAGTTTTTAAGCAGAGGCTGGGTGGCCACCTGTCGGGAATGCTCTGATGGAAGTGAGTTGGACTGGATGGCCCCGGGGTCTCTTCCAACTCTAGGATTCTATGATTCACCATCAGAATAACAACAGCAGCAACCTAAATCCAGAGCTGGGACAATTAATTTTTAAAAGTAACTCTTATACCCATTACAGCAGTTTTGGCAAAGTGGCTGTTAGTCAAGGCAGTGGCCCTGTTTCTCTAAGTAACTTATTGAATCCCACGCTGAGGCTTGATGCTTTTCAATAATTTTCTTCTACTTTTTTGAGAGGAGAAAAAGCTTAGGATTAGACAAGAATGGCATAAAAGTTGACAAAATTCCTGTCAAGGTGTTCCTTTTGAATTTAACTAGAAATACCCAACATTTCAGGGTACTATTGTAGAGATAACTTCAGTTTGGTTATTGTGTGAAAATCTGGAAGTGTACGGCAGGCCCTAAGTATCTGCTAGGGTTTGGTTCCAGGACTGCCCTGTGGAAACCAAAATCCATGGGTGCTAAAGTCCTACTATATAGCAAAATGGCATCTCTTATGTCAAATGGTGAACAGCTCAAGTGAGTGCTGGAGAGAGGCTGAGGACCTGTGAAATGGCAAGAGGTTACAGAAGGGTATTCCTACAAATGAACGTAGTTTTCAGCATGCAGCAAAATCAAGATCTGATTATTGGATTTTATTTTTAAATTTTAAAATTATTTTGGCTGACGGATGCAGAACTTATGGGTACAGAGGACCGACTGTAACTTTGTTCTACCCTCCGCACACAGAATATTTGGATAATTTATGAGTAACTGTATTGCTTGTCACTTCCTATTTCCAAGCACTGCCTAAATCCAGTTCCAAGAGCAGACCTTCAATGGAAGAGGTCTCAGTCCAACTCCACGAAACTCCCACTGAACCAGGGGCTCTGCTGTACTTGGGAGCACCAATGGACTTTTGTCCCAGAAAAGTAACTGTGGAAACCAGAGGCTAACAAAGCAACAGTGTGTATTTCTATAACGCTTTTCAGCTAACTGCTCTGTAAGCAGATTTAGCTAATTGTCCCCCACAACAAGCTGGGTATTTGTCTTACCGACCTGCGGAAGGATGGAAGGCTGAGTCCACCCGGAACCCGGCAGGATCGAACTCACAACCTTGTGGCTGCAGAACCAGCATTTAACCCCTGCGCCACCAGGGCTCCTCAACGAGAATAAGCTAACCACGTCCTGTGATGCAACACAGTTATATGATTTTGGGTGACTTATACAGTCCTCCCTCCCCGTTGGCTAGGGTTAGGGGCACAGGACTCCTGTGAAAGTGGAAAAACCGTGAATAACTCTAGGCCCTCCCAAACCATATTTAACACACCCAAAAAAGAATGATCACCATATTCGGCCCACCGTGGATTCCTTTGAGGCTTCAGAGTTCCTTCCCAAGGCAGAAGTGGGGGGCCGGTGGCCACCTCAGCTGCTGCCCCGCACCATTTTTAAGAGGGACTTGCAAGCCTCCTTCACAGCATCTCACTCTCACGAGGAGTCCCTATTAAAAACGGCACAGGGAGGCAGCAGCAGTGATAGCAAATAATACGTGAATAATGTCTGAGATGATTTAGGGAACCAAAGAACACGTTTTAATGTGTTTAACAAAAGCCAGCAGGCGGCAGGATTGCAAGCCAAGAAAATAGGAAGAAGGCACCTACTTTGTTCTGAGGGATATTCCCGCGTGGGCAGATAAACCGAAGGTCTTCTGTTCTGTAAATTAAAAAAAGAAAACAGATCTGTGAGATTTGTGACATGTAGACCTGTGAGGAATAGTCACTTTATTAATTAACCCCATTGCCACTGCAATGTTGTCAATGATGACAATGTTGTACTGTTACTCTTCATGGAACTTTATTTAAAAAAAAACACAAGACTCTGCCCGCAAGGAGCTTACACATTTTTCATTTGAAGAGGAAGTTTTCCTTATGGATTTCAATCTCTGTTGGGAAGAAAAAAGAAGCTGCAGAACAAAAACCACAGTGCGGACGCACCTTTTGCGAGTGCAGGTTGGTGAAGATATATAAATATACATAGAGATTATATACATTATAGAGATTATATACATAGAGATTATCTATAGATATATGGATATAGATTTGAAATGCTCTCCTGTGCCTTTGCACCAAAATACGTTCATACGGGCTCCAAGCACGAAAAGGAAATTTCCATCAGAAAGGCTGAAATCTCTAGTTGCAAGAGGTCAGCCAGCAGGTCTGTTTCTACCTTCTGGCTGATTCTCCTTCCAAGCTCCCAGAAAACCTTTCCCAGTGACTCTGGCCTCAGCCGCCACACAGAAAATCCACGAAGACCCGGGATGTAGACGTGATCAGTCCCTGCTCTGGTCAAGGACCAGGTTACTGAAAACAAAGCTCACGGTCTGGTTTCTGGCCTGCAATTTTGTATGGCGGTCAAAGCTGTGCAACTTTACGCAATACAGGCAATCCCCCGGCTATCTGGGAGGTTAGGAAGGAGAGCACAATCAGAAAGTGGTTGAAAAGAGGGACCCAGTATTCTTCAGTTGTTCTCCTCTTGCCTTCTTCCTGGAGCGAACGTGAGGGAATGACAGAAAGAGTGGACTCTGCATTGAAAGAATGGCACACGTCTATAATTTACAGCAGTTGAAGGAACGGAACATCAAAATACAAGTCTTTGAAAGGCAGGGGATGCCTGTACCTAGCTACGTACCAAAGTCACTGTGGAACTCACCTAGTGAAGAGAAGGTTAAGAGGGGACATGATAGCCATGTTTAAATATTTTAAGGGATGTCATGTTGAGGAGGAAGTGGACTCGTTCTCTGCTGCTCCGGAGACCAGGACAAGGAGCCATGGATTCAAGCTGCAAGAAAGAAGATTCCACCTGAACCTCAGGAAGAACTTCCTGACTGTCAGAGCTGTCTGGCAGTGGAATCTGCTGCCTCCATGGAGTGTGGTAGAGTCTCCTTCTTTGGAGGCTTTTAAGCAGAGGCTGGATGGCCATCTGTTGGGAATGCTTTGATGGGTGTTCCTGCATGGCAGGGGGTTGGACTCGATGGCCCCTAGGTTTCTTCCAACTCTAGGACTCTATGAATTGTAAAGATGTGTATCGGAGCACTGGCAAGGGTGCCCAATGGGCATCCGATCTACTAATGCATACTGGCTACTGTCCCTTGTTCGTGTATAGATGGGCACTGGGAGCGCTGCATACCATTGGTGTCCGCTGCATATTGGACACATGCTGCAATGGCCACTTGCTACCTTCCCTCCCTAGTAACGTCATGGCATTGCTGAATACGGACATTGCAAAGCTGCTTGGTTTTATTTCTGGCAGACATCAGTCCACTTGTGTAGATGTATGTTCCATACTGAATTCCAGCCTTGCTCTGGAGCACAGAGCGTAATTCCAAAAGAATCCTAGAGCTGGAAGAGACCCCCGGGGCCATCCAGTCCAACCCCATTCTGCCATGCAGGAACCCACATCAAAGCACTCCCAACCAATGGCCATCCAGCCTCTGCTTAAAAACTCCAAAGAAGGAGGAGACTCCACCACACTCCACAGAGGCAGCCACAGATTCCACTGAAGAATCTTCCATAAAGAGTGACAGTACAACATTGTCGTCATCATAAACATTGCAGTGGCAACGGGGTTAATTAATGAAATGCCCATTCTGACTGCCAGGAAGTCCTTCCTGAGGTTCAGGTGGAATCTCCTTCCCTGCAGCTTGAATCCATTGCTCCTTCTCCTAGTCTCTGGAGCAGCTGAAAACAAGCTTGCTCCATCTTCACCATGACATCCATCCAAATATTTAAATGTGGCTATCATGTCCCCTCTTAACCTTCCCTTCTGCAGACTAAAAGGAAAAACAGACACTAGCACTTACCTCCATGTTCACTTAGTCATATTCATTATTAAAAATACTGTATTGCCCAGAGGCAGCAAGGGTTTAAAATTTTGATAAAATTCAGCCTGGTGAAGAGAAGGCTGGAGGGGGAGGTGACAGAGTTGCCCTGTTTAAATACCTCCAGGGCTGTCCTGGAGAGGAAAAGGCAGGCCTGTCTTCTGCTGCTTCAGAGAGTAGAACCAGGTCTCGTGGTTTTCAGTTACCGAAGAGGAGATTTTGGCTGAACATCAGAAGAAAGAACTTCTTGACCGTAAGAGCCCTTTGGCAATGAGACCAAGAGTGATGCGGCCTCTTTCTCTGGACAGCTTTCACATGAGGCTGAACAGCTCTCTGCCAGGGATGCTCTAGTTGGAGTTTCTGTGCTGAGCCACAGGTTGGTTTCCGTGGCCTCTGGGGGACCCTTCCAGTGCTAGGATTCTGTTATTCTATTGCACACACTGGAGAAGCTACGAAGCCAATAGTTTTTTATTCTTCTCTTGCTGACCCAGCAGGAACTGAAGGTACAGTTGGACGAAAGGGTTTCCAAAGTATTGGGGGGAAAGAGCGGGGAAGCACCAAGAGTGTTTCCATTACTTCTTCCTGAGGAAGAATAAAAGGTTGGCAGGGACAGGAAGTGAACCATTTGAAAGGTTCAGTTCCACAAACCAAAGGGCTCCTTCCATGGGATGGGAGTACCCCATTGGGGTGGGGGTTGTAAATACAAAATCTTGCATTGAAGCTTGACCCCACTCAGCCCCAAAACCCAAGGACATATATTTTGGATCACAGCAGTGACATCAGAAAAGGACCTTGATTCTTAATGGACAACATGCTGAATAGGAACCAGCACCGTGATGCAGCAGCAAACAAACCCAATGTGATCCATTAAGAATGAAAACACTTAACAATTGCACTCTGTTTCTTGTGAAGTGGGCTGTACTTGGTGCTCCATGTCCAGTTCTGGGCGTCCTATTTTAAGAGGAACAGAGGCAACGGAGAGAACATCCAGAGCCAGGACGTGACGAGGATGCTAAAGAAGTTTAGAAACCAAGGCTACAAGGAACAGTTGAAAGAACCAGGGATATTTGGCCTGAGGAGAGAAGATTAAGAAGAGGCTTGATATCCCGCATCAAATACTTGAAGCGTTGCTGTGGAAAAGTGGAGCAGACTTGGTCTCTATCACTCCACTCGGGCAAGCCTAGAACCACTTATTTACCATATTTATTTAATATTCCATTTCTCTTCCAGCACAGGATTCAAGAATATACAAGATACGAATACAGTCCTCCCTCCACCTTCACTAGGGTTAGGGGCACAGGACCCCCTTGAAAGTGGAGAAACCGTGAATAACTCTAGCCCCTCCCAAACCATATTTAACACACACACAAAAAGTATGATCGCCATATTGATCCTACTGTGGATTCCTTTGAGGCCTCAGGGTTCCTTCCCAAGGCAGAAGTAGGTGGCTGGTGGAGGGCTTATGGCTACCTCCACTGCTGCCCCACACCATTTTTAACAGGGATGTACAAATCTCGTTTGCAATTTCTCAGTCGTACGAGGCTTGCAATCCTTTTAAAAATGGCATTAGGGAGACAGCAGAGGCGATAGCAAATAATCTGTGAATAATCAAATCCGCAAAAGTGAAACCCGCAAATGTGGAGGGCTGACTGTATTTAAAAACACAGCACAACTAAAAACTATTAAATTAAAAGTTAAAAAACAAATAAAATCTCAGTTCTGCTTTAAAAAAATCACAGGTTAAAAACTGTTTAAAAAACACATTCAAAACATAAAAAGAACACACCACCACCCCCATTAGAAGCTCCATGGGCTGTAACAAGTTAAAAACCAAATGCCTATCTAAATAAAAAGGTCTTTGCTTGCCAGGAGAACAGCTGGACCTCCTGTGGAAAGGATTTCCATAAGGAGCAGCCACTGAGAAGGTCCCGTTCTTCCATGTCTGCACCAGACAAACCTTGATGGTGGCAGGACTGCGAGGAAGCCCTCCCCTGCAGATATTAAAGCCTGGAAAGGCACATGTAGAGAGATGTGGTCTTCCATCAAGAGATGGAAGTTACAGGACAGCAGATTTGGTCCGAATATTAGGCGAAGTGAGGGCTGCTCTGCAGAGGGAAAGAGGTGGATGAGCTGATCTCCAATGTTATAAAATATTAAGCGGACAGAGATGCAGCTTTCAAAAAATATACACTTTGCCATTGGAAACACCGTGTCATTTGAAAAAAGTCACTTCTCTTAAATATGCTAGGGCAACAAAGGGAAATAAGAAGTCATCAGAAGATATTGTTATATCTAATAACTGCGGCAAGGTTGACATATGCGCAGCACTGGAAAGAAAAGAAACATATTGATATAGAAGAATGGAAGTTAAAAGTTCTGGATATGATAGAGATGGAAAAGTTAGCATTTTCTTTGAAGAATAAATCTATCCAGAACTTTGAGAAAGAATGGAAAGGACTGTTGGATTGGGTAAGGATAGAAATGTATAAGAAATCAAAGAACAAATAATGTAACTGTTCTTCTCTCTGTAAGATGGAAATTATGTTTGTAATGGAATGGAAATAAGCAATTTCAGCTGGAAGATTTAAGCATGGAAGTGTGTGTGGAGACAAACTTTCAATAAAAAATTATACAAAAAAGAAAAAAGTCACTTCTTTTTTTTCTCCCTGACATTTCAAGGGAATTGGATTGTCAGCTTATCTTTGGATTGTCATTTTCCTCCCGGCCCATGGACCAACCCCACTGCAATCTGCACTGAAAGAGAAGGTGGTCCCTTTCTTTGGGATGAGATTTGCTGCACAGTTAGCATTTATGGACTTTAGCAATACAAAGAAAGGCCAATGAGGTCCCTAGCCATTTCGGTAACATACAAACCCCAGGCTGACTACGGTGGAAGATTATTATATGCTGCTGATTTTCTTTAAAAAAAAAATTACTCCAAAGTGGCATGCACCTTTCCATAGAATTTCACAGACTCATAAAGTTGGAAGAGACCCCAGGGGCCATCGAGTCCAACCTTAAGAGAGCAGATAAGGTGTTTCGTTTCTGCTGAAGCCAGGAGCTTTAAACAACAAGCTTTAAACAACAAGCTTTAAACTCTCAGCAGACCTATTCAAGTTAAATGACAGATCTAGCAGAGAACCCAAGAGGCCATCCAGTCCAACCCCCTTCTGCCACACAGGAAGAGAGCGTCAAAGCCCTTCCTTTGACAGACGGCCACCCAGCCTCTCTTTAAAAACCTCTTACTGTCAGGAAGTTATTCCTCATGCTTAGGTGGAATCTTTTCAGGAACCACGCACAAGAGACAATGATCTGAAACTTGAAAAATCCTTGGAAAATGCCTTTGAAGATGCTGTAGAGTCAGTATGGCAAATCTTTGTCTCTAACTTCTCTGTTTTCCTACTGTCTGACTCCAATTCTTTCATAAATAGCAAATGGATATTAACCAATAATAATAAAAAAAGTTATCTTAGTAAAACTGTAGCACAAGATATTTCATCACCGCTATGTGAACCAGCAGGCTACTTAGATTGATAGAACATAAAATATATTTATTTGATTAAAATTTTGAACAAGAAGGCTATCCTGAATCCGTAGAAAAGTAAATACGCAGCAAATAAGCATTGAACTTTATATGTTTTGGTTTTCAAGTTGGGAGTCAGTAGAGTTCTAGTGACTCAGACTCCACCCAAAATTGCCCTGACCCAACAGCCCTGTTTGCAACCAAAGTAAAGGAGGGACAAGACACTCACCGACGCTTTACATACGGAATCTGCATGGAATCGGCTGAAATTACTTTTGTTATAAACTGGCAACCCTTTCAGAAAGTCCGCCTAGGAGGAACAGAAATGAAGATTAAGTCTCAGCTGGGTTTGGAAACGGCTGTTTCTTCAGTAAGTAGGCATCTCTGCCAAGGGAAATGGTTTTATAGAAGATCTGGGGTTACAGGGTCCCTCAAAGAAACTACAGTCATCCCTCCACAATCGCTAGGATTAGGGGCACAGGACCCTCGTGAACGTGAAAAAATGGGAATAGGTCCTCCCAAACCATATTTAACACACACAAAAAATATGATCACCACAATCAACCAAATGTGGATTCCTTTGGGCCACCACGGTTCCTTCACTAGGCAGAAGTGGTGGACCAGTGGGGCTCATGGCCACCTCCACTGCTGCCCCACACAATTTTTAACAGAAACTTACCAGCCTCGTTTGTAGTTTCTCAGTCTTGAGAGGCTTGCAGCCCCTATTAAAAATGGCATAGGGAGGCAGCAGAGGTGACAGCAAATAATCCATGAATAATCAAATAATCAAAAGTGAAACCTGCAAACGTGGAGGGCTGACTGCATTCTGTTTCCATTTGTAATTCCTCTACATACCAGCCTAGCGATGGAGGAGGACAATGGAAGCTGCTGTTTATCAACAACCACGTGATTTGTAGCCCTGCTCTACCCTCAAACCTACTTCCCTGGATAGTCCTGGCGCCTGTAATTTCAAGGAGGAAACAAACCCCTGAGAGCTGCTACTGATAGCTCCCACCACAACCCAGAAGAAATTCTAACCTGCAGGGAAAAACACGAAAACAGACACTTCCACAGGCAACAGGCACTCCTCCAGCATCCAAACCTATCCAGGTAGGCTGCTCAGTTCACAAGCAACTTTGCCCCAGGTCAGCTTCCCTTGAGCTCCCACCCCCACCCCCACCTGACTCCTTTTAGTAACCCCTCCATTCAGGACACACATAAAAGCCCCAAATACAAACACTTAGAATCACAGAATCACAGAGTTGGAAGAGACCCCAGAGGCCATTGAGTCCAACCCCCTTCTGTCATGCAGGAACCCATATCAAAGCTCTGCCTTGGACAGATGGCCATCCAGCCTCCGCTTAGAAGCCTCCAAAGAAGGGGGAAACTCCACCACACTCCACGGAGGCAGCAGCAGATTCCACGGCTGGACAGCCGGACAGGTGGAATCTCCTTTCCTGCAGCTTGAATCCATTGCTCTTTGTCCTTGTCTCTGGAGCAGCAGAAAACAAGCCCGCTCCCTCCTCAACATGACATGACATCCCTTCATGCCCCACTTGGTGCAAAGACTGCCCCGAACAGCTTCTCTATGCGAAGCCTATGCATGCTTTGCCCCCTCCCCTTATTTGACAAGAACTCCCTTCAGTTCCCAAAGGAGATATCCCCCAGCTTCCCCCTCCGGACCCCAATAACAGTCCTGGATGGCCCTTCCCATCAATTTTGACTGCAACCCCCTAAGCAAAACCAGCCCCTGCCCCCTGAGGAAGAATCCTGGCCAGTCCTTCATGCGCCCACCCCTGATCACCCCAACCCACCCTGCCCTCCCACTCTTTGGCCCCCATTTAACATAAATATATGGGTCTTCCCATTGAGACACCATACACATCCGCAAGCCCCCATTCTTCTCTTCCCAGAGCCCCTCTCCTCAGATCAGGGTCCCTAATACAGAGCCCCACCCTCACAGAAAAGCCCACCTCTCATCAGCCCTGACCATCCCTGGTTTCCCACTCTTTGGCTCCACTTAACAGACTATATATGGGCCCCCACCCATCGAGACACCATACCCACCCCAAGCTTCTATTCTTCTCTTCCTGGAGCCCCCCTTCTCCGATCAGGACCCCCAGTTGGGAGCCCCTCTTTCACAGAAAAGCCCCCCTTCCTCCTTCACCCTCCTATGGGAGGAAAGACCTCCCGCTCCTGCCCCAAAGCCCCCTCCCCAGTCTAAACGTCCCCCACTATGGCCTCTGAATCTTCCAGCCTCACTTAAAGCTCCCCTCCTAGTGAGACCCCCAGAGACCACCCCCCCATTTCCAACAGCTGCCCCCAAGGCAGTTCCCCGCCCCAAATCTCCACCCTCAAGCCGCCTCTGGGACGCCCCCAGTACCCCTCCTGGGCTGAGGGCCCCCCAATTAAGACCCCCAAAGCCCCCTTTTCAGCCCCTGGGCCCCCCAACTGACCCCCAATGCCTCCCTTTCAGCCCCTGGACCCTCCTGGGCTGAGGGACCCCCAATTAAGACCCCTAATGCCTTCCTTTCAGCCCCTGGACCCCCTCCTGGGCTGAGGGCCCCCCAATTGACCCCCAACGCCCCCCTTTCAGCCCCTGGACCGCCTCCTGGGCTGAGGACCCCCAAGTAAGACCCCCCAACGCCCCCCTTTCAGCCCCTGGGCCCTCTCTTGGGCTGAGGGACCCCCAATTGACCCCAACGCCCCCTTTTCAGCCCCTAGACCCCCACCGCCCCCCGTTATTCCTCGGCAGCCCCCTCCTTTCAACTGGGGAGCCCAGTTTGCGGCAAGGGGGCAAGCAGGTTCCCCCACCCACCTACCATCTTCCCCCACCAGGCGCCTCCTCAGCAAGTTCTCATCCCCCGCCTCCTTCCTCGGCCGCCGCCGCCGCCGCCGCCTCCTCTCTCGGCTTTGCCTTGTAGCCACGCCCCCGACGGGCGCCCATTGGGCAACCGAGGCCGAAGATCCCGTCTCATTGGCTGCCGCTGCCGCCGCTCCGGCACCAGCTCCCGCCCTCTCCGCTCTTCCTCCCGTCTCTCGCGGAAGGGGAAAGGCGAAGAGGAAAGAAGGACCCGGATGCAGCCGAGGGCGGAACTTCCGCTGGGGTATCATGGGAAATGTAGTTTCCTTGCCTTCCCCCCCTCTTTCAACCATTTGGCCGCTTATATTATGAATATTTCCTCTATTTATCAGTAATGCCACCATCACAATTGCCATAATTGTCGTTTTGGTCCTTGTTATTACTGTAATAAGCAAATTATTTATCTTACGGGCCAATCATTGGTTATAAGAACCATTTGTTAGCATAAATGGGACTTTGCAACCACCTTCAACCAAGCTGTTTGGGTGAGCAATGGATAGCTGGTTGGGCTAAGTTAGTCCAAGATTTACTAACTCTAAAACTCTCTCAATGGATATTTTGCCTTCCACGGATTCAAAGCTAAACCAAGCGACTACATTTATAAGCAGGATAAGGAGCACGATTTACGTTTAATCAAAAGTTCAGATTTTTCACACTGGTATCATTGGTCAAATCCAATCATTTGAGAGCTGGGCAGGGCTACTGTCAGGTGGATTGGTAATTGGTGGACCAACCGAACCCAAAGGATGCTCCTCACTCATGGCTGCTTTTCCTCCCGGAGAGAAGTGACTGGTGGGGGACCGGAGGGGTCTGTCCTGGGCCCAGGGCTATTCAGCATCTCCATCAATGACTTGGATGAAGGAGTGGAGGGCAGGAAGATCAAATCTGCAGATGACACCAAATTGGGAGGGGTTACTAATACGCCAGAGGACAGGCTCAAAATTCAAAATGACCTTGATGGATCGGAGAGCTGGGCCAAAGCTAACAAAATGAATTTCAACAGAGACAAATGTAAGACCCTACACTTAGGCAAAAAAAACCCAGAATGCACAAATATAGGATGGGAGACGTGGCTGGATAACAGTCTGTGTGAAAGGGATCCAGGAGTCTCGGTGGACCACAAGCTGAACATGAGCCAGCAGTGTGATGCGGCAGACAACAAAGCAAACATGAATCTTGGTTGCATCAATAGGAGTACAGTGTCTAGATCAAGGGAGTTTAATGGTACCACTCTATTCTGTGTTGGTTACACGTCATCTTTATTCTTTGTCCAGTTCCAGGCACCGCAATTCAAGAAGGATATGGACAAGCTGGAGCATGTCCAGAGGGCAACCAAAATAGTGGAGGGTATGGAAGGAACGAACCCCTGTGAGGAGCATCTTAAGGAGCTGGGTATGTTTAGTCTGCAGAAGAGAAGGTTAAGAGGGATGTGATAGCCAGGTTTAAATATTTGAAAGGATATCATGTTGACAGGCTTGTTTTCTCCTGCTCCAGAGACTAGGATGAGGAGCAATGGATTCAAGCTGCAGGAAAGGAGATTCCACCTGAACCTCAGGAAGAACTTCCTGATGGTCAGAGCTGTCCGGCTGTGGAATCTGCTGCTGCCTCCATGGAGTGTGGTGGAGTCTCCTCCTTCTTTGGAGGTTTTTAAGCAGAGGCTGGATGGCTGTCTCTAATTTGACGTGGGTTCCTCCATAGCAGGGGGTTGGACTGGATGGCCCCTGAGGTCTCTGCCAACTCTGTGTCTAGATGGAAGGAAGTGCTAATGCCACTCTATTTTGCTTAGATAGAACTTACTTAGAATACTGTGCCCAGCTCTGGGCACCACAGTTCAAGAAAAACATCAACTAGCTGGAACATGTCAAGACAAGGCTGACCGAGATGGTCAACGGCCTGGAAAACAAGCCTTACGAGGAATGACGGAGGTTACTGGGGATGTTAAGCCCGGAGGGAGGTAATAGGATAACCATCTTTCAATATCTGAAGGGATATTATAGAAAACATGGAGCAAGCTTCTTTTCTGCTCCTTCTGAGACCAGAATGAGAATCAGTGGATTAAAATGACAAGAAATTCAGAGAATCACAGAATCAGAAAGTTTGGAGACCACAACAGTCATCAAGTCCAACCCCCTGCCATGCGGGAACACACACTCAAAGTAGCTCTAGCAAATGGCCACCCAGCCTCTGCTTAAAAACCCCCCAAAAAGGAGGAGACTCCACCACACTCCATGGAGGCAGCAGCATATCCCACTGCTGGACAGCACTGACCCTCAGGAAGTTCTTCCCAAGGTTCAGGTGGGATCTCCTTTCCTGCAGCTTGAACCCACTGCTCCTTGTCCTAGTCTCTGGAGCAGCAGAAAACAAGCTTGCTCCATCTTCAACATGACATCTCTTCCAATATTTAAATATGGCTATCACGTCCCCTCTTAACCTTCTCTTCTGCAGATTAAACATCCCCAGCTCCCTAAGGCATTCCTCATAGGGCTTCATGGCTTCCAGACCCTCCGCCATTTTGGCCACTTTCCTCTGGACATATTCCAACTTGTCAATATCCTTCTTGAATTGTTTCCACATAAACACTGAGAAGAACCTCTTGACTGTAAGAGCTGTCTGAGAGTGCAATACCCTGCCCCGGAGGGTGGTTGAGTCTCCTTCTATGGAGGTCTTTAAAGAGCGGTTGGACGGGCATCTTTCAGGTGTGGTTTAGTTGTATATTCCTACATGGCAGGGGGTTGGAGCGGACAGCTGTTCAAGTCTCTTCCAACTCTTAATATCCCATGAAAGTGAAACTAAGCTCTGTATGTGCAAAAGAAATGACAAAAAATGTTGGGTATATGTAATTTTTTATTAACTGCATCTCAAATGTTCATTAACTGACTCTTCATTCTGACATCAAACGAGGCTGAGTCAATGAATGATCGAAGACTAGCAATCGAGTCTGCAACCCCTGATATTTTCTGAAACGAACAACCTGTGGCTCAGTTTACTAGTGGAACCCCTCCTCAAATGGCAGAAAAGGCTGTGATCAGCAACAGATTTCTGAATCTGCTTCAGGATCTTTCACTCCACCTTTTTTCTGTTGGGTCTTGACAGACCAAGCTTTCAATGGCTCAGAGACTTCCTGCCTTTGAGCATCCGCCGGAGAATCACCTCGATCCCACTTGCTGTGCGGATGCGCTTAATCCAGCCATGCTTGTGTTTCCGCTTGATATTGGACGGCTGGTATTCGTTGCCCCGGGCCTTGGTGCGAATCTGCTGCTGGCTCCACAGTGCCGCCGGCCCGGGCGGACTCTGGAAGGCTGGCCCAGGTGCCTGCGACGGGTGAAAGCTGAGAGGCCGCTTCCAGGCAGAGGAGAGAAGGGTACAGATCCCACGCTGGAAGAAGATGGAGGCAGCACCTTGCTGCATGAGGAGGAGAACTCTGAAAATAGAGGCCAGGGAAACAGAAAGAAAAGAATTAATAACATTGGTGTAGAATCACAGAAACACAGAGTTGGAAGAGGCCACAATGGTCATCGAGTCCGGCCCCCTCCCATGGAGGAAAAAACACTCAAAGCACCCCCAGCAAATGGCCACCCAGCCTCTGCTTAAAAATCTACAAAGAAGGACAAGACTCCACCACGCTCTATGGAGGCAGCAGCAGATTCGACTGCCAGACACCTCTGATTGTCAGGAAGTTCTTCCTGAGGTTCAAGTGGAATCTCCTTTCCTGCAGCTTGAATCCATTGCTCCTTGTCCTCATCTCTGGAGCGGCAGAGAACAAGACTGCTCCCTCCTCAACATGACATCCCTCCAAATATTTAAACATGGCTATCCTGTCCCCCCTTCACCTTCTCTTCCGCAGACTAAACATCCCTGGCTCCCTCAGCCACTCCTCAGAGGGCTTCATGGCTTCCAGACCCTCCACCATTTTGGTCGCCCTCCTCTGGACACATTCCAGCTTGCCCATCTCCTTCTTGAATTGAGGTGTCCAGAACTAGACACAGTATTACGCCAGACGAGGTCTAACCAAAGCAGAATAGAGTGGTGCTATTACATTCCTCGATCTGGACACCATACTCCCATTGATGCAACCAAGAATCGCGTTGGCTTTCTCGGTCGCCGCATCACACTGCTGGCTCACGTTCAGCTTGTGGTCCACCAAGACTCCTAGATCCCTTTCACACATACTGCTATCCAGCCACTTGTCCCTTATCCTATATCTGTGCATTCCACTTTCTCTGCCTAAGTGCAGGACCCTCCATTTTTCTCTGTTGAAATTCATTTTGTTAGCTTTGGCCCAGCTCTCCAATCGGCTAGGGTCATTTTGATATTTGATCCTGTCCTCTGGCGTATTAGCAACCCTATCCAATCCGGTGTCATCTGCAAATTTCACCAGGCTGCCGTCTACTCCTTCGTCCAAGTCCTAGCCTTGAGGCGGCGTACAACATAAATTAAAATACAATTAAAACACATGCTGGTTAAAATGCTCTAAAAACACATAAAGCCATTTAAAATACAAATCTATCATAATTAAAATACATCATAATTAAAAATAGACTCGGTAGGCTGGATAAATGCCTGCACGGATGTCATGGAGAAGACTGAGCTAGCTTGTACATGCTCAGAGTCCACAACCAAACGAGTGCACTCTGTGCATGCTCAGAGACCCTCCTCGCACCCGCGTCCCGCGTCTTTACCTGCCCCCTCCGGCCCCAGCTACGGTCCCCATGATTACCATCCCATCCGCTCGCTCCACTCCAACAACGGAGGCGTTCATTGGTGTGAGCCGGCGAACCAATAGGGAAAAGAGGTGGGACGGAAAAGGCGGGAGCGGTTTGCCGCGGTGGTTTCTGGGTAGTGTGGTTTTCTCGCCCCCGGCTGTGGCCTCTAGAGGGCGCGGTCGGCAAAGGCAAAGAGGCCCCGCCTGGCTCCGCGCGGTCACGGCGCCTTATTTGAATATCCCCGCCCTATCTCGCGAGGAACGCCCCTTTCCGACTGTCACGCCCCCTCTCATTAGAGAGAGGAGGAACGTTACCCAGCATCCTCCGCGGTCTCCTTAAATAAATTTAACCCATTCCTTTCCGGCGGATGGCGTCTCTCTTTAATAAAACCACGGTGGGAAGAGGGGGCGACAGCAGGTGTTACACAACTGCAGTAAAGAAGGCGAGGGCGCCTCAGCCAATCAGGCGACATCTCAGCCCATCCGAAACGAAAGACTACCTTCCCCGGCGTGCATTGCGGCACAGGCGCATGCGCAGTGCACACAAAAGGCCAGGGTTTTGTTTATCACCTCTTTCAGGACAGGACGTAGTTTGTATGTCCCACCGTTTGGAATCCTCCTCCCAGCATGTTATGAGCAAGAAAATATTATGTGTTTATATTAATCTGTTTATGTGACTTGTATTGTATTTAAGCGAAACAAACAAGCATCTTAGGAAGTGGCGAAACTATCAGGATGAAGGCACAAAATGACTGCATCCCCCAGCGTGCTCCGCGCGGAGAGCGACGCCGGAGCGATGACGCGCTGCAGGGAACTCATAGTGCGCATGCGCACTCTGGCGAGAGAACCCACCCTTCCCCCGGCAAGGAGCAATGACGTCACCACCCCGGGGGGAGGTGACGCATAGCGAGGGAACAGCGTCCGCTCGCCGTCGCGCCTGCGTCGCGGGAGGGGGCGTGGCTGCTGCATAACAAATAAGGGGGGCGTGTCCCGGGTCGCGGCGCCGCTGCCTCCTCCGGAGGTTGCCAAAATGGCGGCGCTGGCGGAGCGGGGCTACGCGTTGTCGTGCGGACGGATCGGCCGCGGCACCCGCCTCTCCGTCTTCCACGTCAAGCTCACCGAGTCGGCCCTGAGGGCCTTCGAGGCCTACCAGAGCAGCAAGAGCGGCGGGAAGGTGAGGAGGGAGGGGCAGCGGGGCAGCGACCCCCTCAGGGAAGAAGGGGGTCCTGAGGGGTGGCTGAAGGAGGGGGAGAAGAAAAATGGGGAAGGGAGTCCCTCGTTTTCTCCTAATTGGGTAGCCCCCCCAAAAAGGAGGGGGTGGAGAAAGAGGGGGCCCTCCCCCCTTAATGGCTGGACCCCCCTCAAAGAACCAGACTATAAAGGTATTCCCCCCATAAAGAAACCTAAACTGGCCCCCAAAGAGGGTGTGGGGTGAGTGGGGCCTCCCCGTCTCTGATAAATATTGCGGGGGCTGAAGGACTATTTGGTAAGGGGAGATCTTCCTCCACAGCTCCCCACCCCCTAAAGTTAGGTTGTGGTGAGGTCTCTGCCCCCCCAAATTAAAAAAAATACCCCACCAAGGTAAAAAGAGGGGAATCCTGTGGGGAGGGGAGGCAGAGGAGGGTTTTCCTAATTTGGGGGGGGTCTTTAAAGAGGGAGGGAAAGGAGGGCCTTTGGTTTCCCTAGGAACGGTGGGGCAGTGGGCCCACCTTGGAGAAAGAAAGGGCGAAAGAGGCTGTGAAAAAATATTCCCTTCCCCAAAAACTTCATATAGGGCCTGGAAAGGAGTGGGGCTTTAAATAAATGCAAAATTGGGGGGCTTTCATGATTATAGGGGAGAGGTCAGTGAAATGAATAGAGACTAAAAGAAGGGAAATGTCTCTTGGAAAATTCTGGCTTTTCTGCCTCCAACAAATAAAAATAGACCCTCTCCCCCAAAAAGTAAGAAGGGTGTCCTTTCTCTCCCCCATAATTACTTTGGGAGATTGCTGGACTCATGTGCTCCCTCTTTCCCTTTAAAAAGCAAAAAATGCTGCCCCCCGAACATTTAGACCAGTGGTTCTCAACCTGTGAGTCCCCAGATGTTTGTGGACTTCAGCTCCCAGAAGCCCCAGCCACTATGCTCAATGCTCAGGGCTTCTGGGAGCTGAAGTCCAAAAACATCTGGGGACCCACAGATTGAGAACCACTAATTGAGACAACATGACAGAGGCCTGTGTTGGGTCTTAGGTCCCATCATCCATGGCGGGTGAGTCATGGGGTTGATGGGAGCCTGTGTGTTCCTGGATTTGGTAGGGAAGTGGAGGAAAAACTGCTTGCCAGGAGAAAAAGGGGGATCTAAATAGAATAAATAAAATAAATATGGGAGAGGGAGGGGATGGAGAAGACCCAAATCTCCTGCCCCTTTGCTCACCTACGGTGCAGAGATTTGGGGAGGGGGCTTGTGCTAGGCTGAGCATCTCCCCTTCACCGCTTTACAAATACTTGGGCGGAGCAGCTGCATTTTGAAGTACCGGATTCCAGTTGTATTGAGGGAAAATTCCCAGGCCCAATATCCCCAGCGCTTCCAAAGTAGTCTGTTGCGGGGGAGAATTTGCATGAGATAAGGCAGTGTGATATTCAAGGGGATTAATAAGCCAATGCTTGCTAATCTTACAAGGCACCCTCCTCCCTTTCAGAAGGTGCCGTAGAAATGAGGGTTGTGGTCTATCAAATCCTGGGAGGCTTAGAGTGGAGAAACATCTCCTTTTTTCATCAGAGGGTAAAAGAGCTCTTCGTAGATACTGGGGGACAATTCGGGAGGAGCACAGAAGCTTAAGCCATGCATCCACCCCACCTGGGAAAAGTAACTGCTGAATGCCACTCGGAAGAAAGTTTTTGTCCCTGATGAATATATAGAGAAATAGAATTGGAAGAGGGCCACAACAGTCCCCGCCATGCAGGGACCCGCACTTACAGCACTCCAGAAAGACGCCTGTTGAAACCTCTATTTAAAGACCTGCACAGCTGGAAAGTCCCTCTGTCTCAGGCCGTTTCCGCCCTACGCTGTTATAGTGCGATTATTCTACTTTGAACCTCTTGTGGAATCCTGGGGTTTGCAGTTTAGGGAGGGGCATTTAGAATTCTCAGCCAGAGGGCTCGTTGGCCTCAGGAAACTACAAACTCCAGAATTGCACAGGATGCTAAAAGTGGAATAATAGCACTATAACCATGTAGTGTGGAAATGGCTTCAGTTTGGGCAGTGGCTGTAGAAAAGAAAGACTCTAACTTTGTTTTGTTTGGTGTTGGTTTATTTTTAACACATTCTTAGCCATTAGGAAGTGGGAGAGAAATGAGTTATGCAGATATATAATATTATGTACAGCAATCTCTAACAAAAAGAGGCACACAGACCTTTCTTGGGCCTTGAAAAATGAGAGGCAGTACCAAAAACAATGGGAAGCAAGAAAAGACGGGTGTGGGGCTGGGGGAGAGCCCTGGGGAGAGGGGATTGCTCTTTGGCGGTGGCAAGGACAGAAAGAAGGGGCTTAACCATGGGGCAAGTGTGAGTGTCCTGGAGACACATCCATTGACATGGGGTTGTTTCCTAGCTTGAAACAGTCAGTTGTCCACCAAGGATTCTGTTTTGAAAGGTTCCCCAATACCTTGCCTGGGGAGGTTTTGTGGAATGTGGAGGTGGAGGTTTGCCCTTGTCTTGAGCAAGTGGTGATGCAAGTCTCTGTGTCACACAGCACTCTTCTTCAGGCTGCATTCCAGGCCCTGTTCTGGATGATGCTTGGCTTACGTCATGCTTGAAAATATTTCCTTTTTCTCCCAGTCTGACAGTAGAGAGAGGAGGTTGGCCCTTAACGTCAGTTAGGAAAACATTCCTCCTGCCTGCACCTTTCTCTCAAGCATCCATGCCAAGCCTCCTGTGTAATTCAAAAGCTTACATCCTGCAGTTTGGCCAGAAAAGCCAGAATTGCCATTAACACCGGAAGAGGGACAGTTAAAAGGACTCATTCGGGGCCCGTTTGCCAGGCTGCTTGGGTGGTTGTAGAACCCTTTCCTTCTGCCCTGGGTGAAAACAGTTTGAGGCTGTCTGACTCACTTTCTCCCCTGGAAGAATTCAGAACCTTTGCCACTGAATTCACTTTAAAGGAGAAGGAGGGGAGCCAGACTTGTACAACAGGGTTTGGGACGAGGGGTTGTACTTTTTCTCACCCTCTGCTGCCTCCTGCCCAGCATGTTCTCGTGTATGTGAATTTCAGCTTGGATTTCTTGGGGGCCTGCCAGAGGCTGTACTCTTGAGGTTTTAATTTTGGAGCAGGGTAGTGGAGTGTTGAAATGTGACTTGGTCCCTTCGTGTGAATACTTGGAGCAACTTTTTTAGCCAGGTGGCCAGGAAAGGCAAGCGTGGGGCCTTGTTTTGGTGGAATCCGAATGGTGCAAGGGATGTCTTAAAAATGTTGAGAACAACCACCCCACAAAAATGCTACATACTCCAAATTCTTCTTCTCCCTTCCTCTGAGTCTGGGTGGACAATAGCAGGGAGGCAAACCTTTTAGCATTGGCTGCTTTGGCCCTTGCAAGAGCAATCTGGGACTCTCGCAATGGTGTTATTTTTAGCCCGGGGGCTGAGTGGGTAGCTGGTTCTTTTCCGTAGCGGGCTAGGATGGGGGAGAGCTTTGTGCCAGGTCCAAGAGGAGGAATTGCTCGAGTTCACCTGGGTTCATTGAGCAATTGCTTTGTAATAAACATTTCTCGAACTGCAGGAAAGTTGACGTATGTATGTGGGTGTTGGGGGGGTGCTTTATCTGGTTTTTCTCCCACCCCCTCTCTCCAAAAGTGGATACCGTTGTCTGAAGTCCTTCTGCTGGGGTGAGCTACGCATGTGTGTGTGTTTCAGTCTGTGTCCTCGTGGAAACAAGTGTGCATGGAGACCCTCGCTCCCCTTCCCCCTCCAGTAAAAACCACAGTGTGTGATTCTGTTGGCATTCTCTTCCCCAGCTCTATTTCACGGGCTGTTGTCCAAGAATATTGGGCAATGCTAACACTGCTTTCCCAAATGGTTAGGATAAAAATGGCTGTTAGAGAAACTTGGAGGCACTTTTAAGCTTATGAGGGGGTACTGGAAGGAAGATGGATTGGGCGGCCCTCTCCGTGACCCCCGTTGGCCGTGGAGTTGGTGGCCTGTCCCTCGCAGATGTGAGTCTCCCCCTTTGGCCTGCTTGATGTTTTTGGGCTCCTCTCCCCACAGTCTTTCTCCTCCCCCTTCTTAAATTTGTTTTTAGTTTGCCTTCCTCCCAAAATTGGGACCCGAGGTGGTTTACATCTTAGGGAAAAAACACAGCTAAAATGGGGTTAAGTTGTTCACAGTATTAACATGATTTAAAAATATACTTTAAAGAGATGGAAAAACAATTTAATCCAGTTTGGTTTAAAACAGGACAGCACCCTCAGCCCCTTCTGTAAAACCTTTCTGTTTTGAAAGGCTGTCGAAATAAAATGGTCTTTGGCTGTGGATGGAAGGAGAGCTGGGACAGGGCTGAGAACACCAGGTTAGACCTCATCTGGACTATTGTGTCCAGTTCTGGGCACCTCATTTCAAGGAAGACATGAACAAGTGAGAACGTGTCCAGAGCAGAGTGACCAAAATGATGGAGGGTTTGGAAACCATGAAGCTCTATGAGGAGCAGCTGAGGGAGCCGGGGATGGTGAGTCTGCAGAAGAGAAGTTTAAGAGGGGACATGATAGCCATGTTTAAAAATTTGAAGGGATGTCATGTTGAAGATGGAACAAGCTTGTTTTCTGCTGCTTCGGAGACTAGGACACGGAGCAATGGACTCAAGCTGCAGGAAGGAGATTCCACTTAAACCTCAGGAAGAACTTCCTGATGGTCAGAGCTGTATGGCAGTGGAATCTGCTGCTGCCTCCATGGAGTGTGGTGGAGTCTCCTCCTTCTTTAGAGGCTTTTAAGCGGAGGCTGGATGGCCTTCCGTTGGGAGTGCTTTGATATGGGTTCCTGAATAGCAGAATGGGGTTGGACTGGATGGCCCCTGGGTATTTTCCAACTCTTTGATTCTATGACTCTGTGTAGCTTTCTGGCCTCCCTTGGCAGGGGATTCCAGAGTCTAGGGGCGACTGTGGAGAAGGTGCCCTCTTACCATGCTTGTGACAGTGGTGGGATGCAGGGAAGGGCCCAGGCAGCTCATGCAGGGTGATATTGTCATGTAGCTTGGACCTGAGCCATTTAGGCTTGATGGTCCTTGACCATTGTCCGTGACTCCTGGTGGATTGGGGAGCCAAAGGCCAGTAACATCTGAGGGGCTGTAGGTTTCCTGCCCTCAGTCTGCTGACTCCTTGCAGCCCTTTAAGACTTCACAGAGTCATAGAAGCCTAGGGTTGGAAGGAGCTCCCTAGATATTGGGTCTAACCCCCTTCTCAGAGTATCCCCAGCAGGTAGCTGTCCAGCTGCTTTTGGAAGATGTCCAGAGAAAGAGAACCCCACCGTCTCTCCAGGTACTGTATTTGCTGGTGTATAAGATGCACCTTTTTTCCTTAAAAATACCCTCTGGAAATGGGGTGCGTCTTGTGCACCAGCAAATACAGTAACACTAAAAACAGAGGGAAGGGAGAGGGAATGAAAGGCGTTCTCCTCACCTAGGCAAAACAAGAAAGGAGGGGGTAGTGGAAGCCTTATAGTTTCTCCTTACCTTCCCCTCCTCTCCTGTGCATTTTGACCCTATGGGAAGTTTCTGCCCAAGCAAACAGGAAGAGAGGGGTGATGGTGCAGCATGCTTTTCATTCCCCTCCTCTCCTCATGCAGCATGGTTTTTCTTCCCTCTCCTTTCCTGTGCATTTTTGCTCACCAGAGAACAAAAAAATTTTTTTCCTGAAAAATACCTCTTGAAAATTGGGGGGTGTCTTATATGCTAGTGCGTCTAATACTCTGGCAAATACAGTAATTGGTTCACTATCAAACTTCTCTTTCAGTCAAGAAGTGCCTTCTAATGTTCAACCAAAACCTGCTCTCCTGCAACTTAAACCCGTTGGATCTGGTCCCACCCTCTGGTGCAGCAGAGAACAGGCCTGCCCCCTCCTCTTTAGGACAGCCCTTGGGGTGTTTAAAGACAGCAACCATGTCACCCCTCCGTCCTCTCATCACCAAGCTGAACAAGCCCAGTTCCTTCAACCTTTCCTCTTAGGTTTTGTTTTCCATCCCTCTTAGCATCCTTGTCCACTCTTCTCTGGACCTGCTCCAATTTGTCTCGTATCTTTTGTGAAATGAGGTGCCCAGAACTGAACCCTGTAGTCCAAATAAAACAGGAGTCTTCTCCATGCCATGGCTGGAGACTTGGGACCTCGTTGCCTTCAGAGCAGGAGCTGTGCCAGGGAGAGGGGACACTGCTTGTTCCAAAACAGGATCTTTGATGGAGGTCGCGCTGTCCCTTTTTCAGCTCTGGCTGCTTCGAATAGTTTGACCTTTATAGGTTGCCGGGCAAGATTTTATTTTGGCTGAGGACTTCCCAATGTAAGCTCCATTCTTGGATAGCAGCAGGCGATGAAAAAAAAACCAAAAGTTGAACTGAGCACTTCAAGCATTCTACAGAAGAGTTCAAATCTAAGAAATTTTACGGTGGAAGACTTTGTGATTGGTAGTGAATGCACAAGTGGTCAAGAGCCGGTGTGCTGTTGTGTTGGACTACGACTCCGGTTCCGTTACAGTCATGGGATCACTAGCCTGTTACAGCATGATGATTCCACTTTCAACATCCTCTGGAATCCTGGGGTTTGCAGTTTCGAAACTGCAAACGCCAGGTTCCAGAGGATGTTGAAAGTGGAATCATCATGCTATAACAGGCTAGTGCGGAAATGGTCAGAGAGAAATGGCCATTCTGAGCCAGTGGTGAAGTGAGGGGTTGTTTTTTTTAAGGCCACTGATTTTTTTTACAGCTAACGCCTGTCCTCCACAAGGGCAGTTTGCACTGGTGTGACCCCACAGGGGTTGTGTTATAATGCCCTCCCTAAGCCGCTCTGCTCATTAACACGCATGCTTATGTGTCCGCAGTCCCTGCCAGGAGCAGCCAGGTTTATACAAGCCAAGCTTTTGTTGATATTTGCCATGATGTCAGCTTTGACTGATGATAGCCTTCTGGGTGAGAGGCCACCATGAGCCCTCCAGGTCATCAACAGCCCTGCTCAGGTCTTGCAAAGTCAGGGCAGCAGCCGTGGCTCCCTCAGTGGAATCAATCCGTCTGTATTCTGATCTTCCACTTTGTTTACTGTGAAGCCAGGCTAGCTGGTAATTACAATCAACTTGACTTTGACTTGTGACTGTTATCCAGCCACGTGTCCCCTGTCCTATATTTGCATTCCAGAAAAAAATGGAATGTACAGATGGGGGACACGTGGCTGGATAGCAGTATGTGTGAAAGGGATCTAGGAGTCTTGGTGGACCACAAGCTGAAAATGAGTCAGCAGTGTGATGCGGCAACCAAGAAGGCCAATGCGATTCTTTGTTGCATCAATGGGTATATGGTGTCCAGATCGAGGGAGGTAATGGTACCACTCTATTCTGCTTCGGTTAGACCTTATCTGGAATCCTGTGTCCAGTTCTGGATACCTCAATTCAAGAAGGATATGGACAAGCTGGAGTGCGTCCAGAGATGGGCGATCGAAATGGTGGAAGCCATGAAGCCCTTTGAGCTGTGGCTTAGGGCTCTGGGAATGTTTAACCTGCAGAAGAGAAGGTGAAGAGGGGACATGATAGCCATGTTTAAATATTTGAAGGGATGTCATGTTGAAGACAGAGCGGACTTGTTTTCTGCTGCTCTTGAAACTAGGACACGGAGCAATGGATTCAAACTACAGGAAAGGAGGTTCCACTTGAACCTCAGGAAGAACTTCCTGATGGTCAGAGCTGTCCGGCAGTGGAATCTGCTTCTTCAACAGAGTGTGGTGGAGTCTCCTTCTTTGGAATTTTTTAAATAGAGTCTAGATGGCCATCTTTCAAAGGGAGGGCTTTGATGTGGGTTCTTGCATGGCAGAAGAGAGTTGAACTGGATGGACCCTGGGGTCTCTTCCAACTCTAGGATTCCATGGCCATGTTGAGCAGGGAGCATTACGTGTGCATTGCCAGAGTTCCGGGTTGCCCATTGCATCATGTGGGGTGATGGCGCCTACCCTCTTCTGGGTGGCAGATGTGGATCTGACCCAGGAAGCTAAGGAACCCTGGCAGAGTGGCATGGCTCCATGTGCCTCGTGTGCCTCACCTCTCCAAAACGCCCAGGGTGGTGCCGCGGCCGATGAGTGTGAAACATCCTTTTGTCCAGCCCCACCCTATACTTAAACCTTCCCTGACAGGTCTCCCTTCTGCCTGGAGCCTCCCAGAGAAAAAAAGGCAGTTCCACTGGGTGGGTTTGTCTCTGTCTTCCCAGTCAGGTGCCTCTTCCTTTCCTCCCTCCCTCCTCCCTGCTGCTTCTCTTGTTCACTGGGGGCTTCCCACAACCACAGCCCAGCATCGTTGCCACAAGTGGTAGCAAGGGAGACAAACCTGACTGGCAAGGAAGTGCTTGCCTTGAGAGGTACATCCCTCAAGGACTGTGAGCAGTGGGAGGAAGACCTGAAGCTGAACATGAGTCAGCACTGTGATGCGGCAGCTAAAAATGCCAATGCGATTCCAGGCTGCATTAATAGTAATCTAGTGTCTAAGCTACGGTACCACTCTATTCTGCTTTGGTCAGATCCTTCCTGGAATGCTGTGTCCAGTTCGGGACACCACAGTTCAGGAAAGATGTTGACAAGCTGAAAGGTATTTGGAGGAGGGCGACCAAAATGGCCATAGGCTTGAAAGCCTTGAAGCCCTACAAAGAGCGGCTTAGAGAGTGGGGTATGTTTACTCTGGAGAAGAGAAGGTTAAGAGGGGACAGGATGGCCATGTTGAAATATGTGAAGGGATGTCACACAGAAGATGGAGCAAGCTTTGTTTTTTTGCTGCTCCGGAGGCAAAGATGTGGGGCAGTGGCTTTAAACTGCAGGAAAAGAGATTCCACCTAAACACTAGGAAGAGCTTCCTGACAGTAAGAGCAGTTGGCTGTGGAATATACTGCTGCCTCAAAGTGTGGTGGAGTCTCAATCTTTGGAGGTTTTCAGACAGAGGCTGGGTGGCCATCTGTCAAAGGGTGTGAAAGGATCATGTCTTCCTGCCAGGCAGAAGGAGGTTGGACTGGATGGCCCCGGGGTCTCCTCCAGCTCCAGGATCCTGTGAGACAAGGTAGTGGGGAACTGGAAGTCCTGGGCAGGGCACAGGTATGATGACAAGGAGTAGACACGGCTTAGGGCAGAGGCTGTGCTTTGTATGTTGAAAGTCCTGGGTTCAAACCCCACCGCTGCCATCTCTCCCATTTACAAGGTGACGTGAAAGGCCTCTCCTGGAGCCATGGAGAGCCCCTGCCAGTGAGAACAGACCATCCTGAACAGACCGCACAAAAGCTGTATTTGGACTACAACTCCCAGAACCTTCTGGCCATCTTAAGGAGAAGATTCTGGGAGCTATAGTCCAAAATGAGGACTTTTCCAAGGTATTCTCTGGTATAAGGACCTTCCTACTCTCCTTCTGCTGGATATTGCAAGTGTGATCGGTGTATGTATGTTTGTGTGTTGCAAATAATGTCCCCTTGTTTTTTTATAAGGCTTTCATGAGCACAACTGATCCCATACCAGGAGTGTGACCTGAGCTAACATGTTCCTTTTCTGTGCATTTTCTTTGCCTGGGAACTCTTGGCTTCCAATATGGGAATGCTAAAAGTGTGTAACCATAAGCTGAACATGACCCAGTAGTGTGATGTTGCAGCAAAGAAGGCAAATGATATTTTAATCTGGATTAATAGAAACAACCCAGCAGTGTGGTGTTGCAGCAAGGAAGGCAAATGTTATTTTAATCTGATTAATAGAAACATGACCCAGTAGTGTGGTGTTGCAGCAAAGAAGGCAAATGTTATTTTAATCTGATTAATAAAAACATGACCCAGCAGTGTGATGTTGCAGCAAAGAAGACAAATGTTATTTTAATCTGATTAATAGGAACATGACCCAGCAGTGTGATGCTGCAGCAAAGAAGGCAAATGTTGTTTTAATCTACATTAATAGAAACATGACCCAGCAGTGTGGTGTTGCAGCGAAGAAGGCAAATGTTGTTTTAATCTTCATTAATAGAACTGTAGTTTTGCAAATCAAGGGAAGTAATACCCCTCCCATATTCTGTACTAGTCAGGCCTCAACCCGAATTCTGCACGACCCCTGGACCATTGAGCTCAAATGCACCTCACTCGGTGGAGGATTTCCAGATAAAGCTTCCGCAGCAGGTTGCTGTTCTGCCTCTTTTCGAAGACGTCCAGAGAAAAAGACCCCCTCCCATGTCTCTCGGTCGTTCATTCCACTCTTCAAATGTCCTATCAAAATCTCCCCTCTTGTCACTTAAAACCATTAGGCCTGGTCTTCCCCTCTGGGGCAGCAAACCTGCCCCACCTCTCTGGGACAGCTTTTGAGGTTTTTAATGAGGGCCGTCCCGTCCCCCTTCAGTTTTCTGTCCACCAAGCTGGACATGTCCAGCTGCTTATACCCTTTCCTGCTATGTTTTGTTCTCTATGCTTCTTATCACGTTTTTGCCCATCTCTGAACCTGCTCCAGCTTGCCTCTCCCCTTCTTGAAAGGAGGTGCCCAGAACTTGAACGCAGGACTCCAGTGCAGAATCTAGCGGGACCAGGACTTCCCTTGACTTGGAAACTGTGGTTCTGTCCTTGTTCTTAGACTCCGTCCCTGTCTCCCATCCCTGCCGTAAACTCTCACTGTTTATGGCCCTGGGGGTGAAGGTCTTTCTGTATGACTGTCTGGCCCATCCTCCCAGGGGTTTGAACCTGGTGATATCTGCGTGTGGACCCAGCGCCCTGCTCGTCAGCTGTGGGGCCGCGTCCTCTTGCTTGTTCACTTCTGGCCTAATCTTTCTCGGCTTTGCAGATAAGCCATCTCTGCTCCCCCTCCGCTTCCCTCCCCGGCGGTGAGTCTTCTGAAATCTGCTTCCTGCTCAGCTGTGAATGCACGTTGGTTATCTGTGACTCACTAGCAGCTGAGAAATGACCCAACTCTTTCCCAGTTTGCAGAATCCTCCCCCCCGCCCCAGTTCTGCAGGGTGGATTCCCAGCTGCCCATGGTCAGTGGTTACAGGAACTGGGGAAGAAGCATAGAGCTGGAAGAGACCCCAGGGGCCATCTAGTCCAGCCCCCTTCTGCCTTGCAGGAAACCACCTTAAAGCCCTCCCTTTGACAGATGGCCATCCAGCCTCTGTTTGAAAACCTGCAAAGAAGGAGGAGACTCCACCACACTCCTAGGCACTCCTAGGACACTCCTATTCCACTGTCAGAACAGCTCTGACCGTCAGGAAGTTCTTCCTGACATTTAGGTGGAATCTCTTTTCCTGACGTTTGAATCCATTGCTCCTTGTCCTAGTCTCTGGAGCAGCGGAAAAAAAGCCCGCTCCTTCCTCAGTGTGACATTCCCTTCAAATATTTAAACATGGCCATCATGTCCTCTCTTAACCTTCTCTTCTGCAGACTAAACATCCCCAGTTCCCTAAGCCATTCCTCAGAGGGCTTCCAGACCCTTCACCATTTTGGTTGCCCTCCTCTAGACGCAGTCCAGCTTGCCCGTATCCTTCTCAAAATGAGGCGCCCAGAACTGGACACAGGATTATTCCAGATGAGGTCTGACCAAAGCGGAATAGAGTGGTACCATTACCTCCCCCTATCTAGACACCATACTCTTATTGATGCAACCAAGAATTGCATTGGCTTTCTTGGCTGCTGCATCACACTGCTGGCTCATGTTCAGCTTGTGGTCCACCGAGACTCCTAGATCTCTTTCACACAGACTGTTGTGCAGCCATGTGTCCCCCATATTGTATTTGTGCGTTCCGTTTTTTCTGACTAGGTGTAGGACTGTGCATTTCTCTCTGCTGAAACTCACTTTGTATGACCCTAGCAACATAGGCAGTTCACTCAGCTAAATCTGGGTCTCCTTTGACGTGGATGTTTATCCAGAACAGTGAGGATGACTTACAGGGCTCCTGGAAAAGTTGTTGTGGTTTTGGTCTAATCCGGGGGGCAGTTGTGTTGTCCTGTGGCCACGTACTTTGATGCTACCTTTCAGGTTTACAAAATTCATGATGAAAACATGTCTTATTGAGGAGACTTTGATTGGAAAAAAGGGACTTTTCATCTCCAAGATGCTACAAAAATGGGTTTGTGTGCCCCTATGTGCATTGATTGGGTTTGAACATTTTTTCTTGCCGCAGGGGAGCTGTGTAGGAATATCATCTGTAATTGAAAACAGTGGGATAGTCTTGGATTGTGAGGAGCACTCTAGTCAAATGGCATTTCTGACGAAGAGGGTGTTGCTTGGATCCCGTCAGAATCTGCAGATTTTCAGATACACAGGGAAGGTTTGCCTATAATTTATGTCAGAAGTGAGGGTGGTTGCTATGGGTTTCAACAGCAGCCCAGAATGCTGTTATGCAACTTCTGTCTCTTGTTTTTCTTTGCAGTTATGTTGTGGCAGTCGTTGATTTTTTTTTTTTTTAGGAGGAAAGCAAAAGTAAGCAGTTATTCTGGGCAGAGTTGAAATGGCTGGTAATGTGGTTGGATGCAGCTGGGAGCGGAGGTTTGATATTTGTTTCTTGTGGAGTGGAGGCAGGTCGGTTAGAATCATAGGGCCTTTCCGCACTACACTGTTACGGTGCTATTATTCCACTTTCAGCCTCCTAGGAAATTCTGGGGTTTGTGGTTTGCGAAAGCCAAAGAGCTCACTAAAGGCCCCTCCCTAAACTGCAAACCCTAGGATCTCACAGGAGGTTGAAAGTGGAATAAGAGCACTATAACAGTGTAGTGCGGAAAGGCCTGTAGAATCCTAAATGTTGGAAAGGACCACAAGGGCCATCTAGTCGGACCCCTTGTTGTTTTGTGCCTTCAGGCCAGTTCTGACTTATGGCGATGCTAAGGTGAACCTTTCACAGGGTTTTCTTGGCAGAAATTTAGCCAAAGGGGGTTTGCCATTGCTTTCCTCTGAGGCTGAGGGAGTGTGACTTGCCCAATGTCATGCAGTAGGTTTCTGTGGCCAAGCAAGGATTCAGACCTTGATCTTCCCATGTCCTAGTTCAGTGCTCAAATCACTACACCGTGCTGGCTCTGACCCCCTACCTTGCAGAAACGTACGACTCGGTCATTCCTGAAAGAAAGGTTGTTCCTACTGCTCAAGTGAGATCTCTTTTCTTGTATTTTGAATCTGTTGCTCCATGTCCTAGTCTCTTGAGCAGCAGAAAACAGGCTTGCTCCATCTTCAACTTGACATCCCTTCAGATATTTAAACATGGCTATCAAGTCTCCTCTCAACCTTTTTTTGTCAGGCTAAACATACCCAGCTTCCTAAGCCTCCCCTCATAGGGCATGGCTTTCAGACCCATCACCATTTTGATCACCCTCCTCTGGACACATTCCAGTTTGTCAATATCCTTTCTGAACTGTGGTGCCCAGAACTGGGCACAGTATTCCAGGTGAGATATAACCAAAGCAAAATAAAGTGGTATTATTACTTCCCTTGATCTCGACACTGTACTCCTGTTGATGCAACCTTCAATTGCATTGGCTTTTTTAGCTGCTGTATCACACTGTTGACTCACGTTGAACTTGTTGTCCACTAAGACTCCTAGATCCCATTCAGGCCAGGTGTCAGTCATCCTATATGGTTTTCAAGCCAGGTATCAGCCACGCTATATCTATATTGGATAGGCATCTATCAAGAGTGCTTGACTCTGCACCTTCTGGACAAATTTAGACCCAGCAGAGGCGTTTTTTTGACACAGGAAGTGACTCCCACTCACTTCCTGTTCTTAGAAAGGCCTTTCCTGAACCAAAAGTGCACCAAGAGGGACCAAGAACATGTTTAAGATGCCCCTCTATGTCCCTTACAGGGCACTTGGGGGGGAAAATATTTTATGGGGGTGGGAGAGGTGTGGTTGGGGGTATGGCCCTCCAGGAACTCCTGGGGAGCTAATGCCCCCCAGCCTTCCACGATTGCCCATCCCTGCTTTATGCAGCAAAGCATCCTCCAGCAAGGAAGAACAAAATTCCTTTATTGCTGGAATAAATAGCAATTTCATCCAAGGGTTTTAAAACATATTTTTAGCAGCATTGTAACAGGGAATTCTCAAGTCTTGTGCCTTTCCTTTTAACAGTCGTGTCCCCCCCTCCAAAAAAAAGAAAGACAACAGAAAGCAGTGGAAAATCAATCAGCAGCAGCAACAAATGTTTGTTTAAGATATTTCTGTATCCCTTCACAGCCCGCAAGGACTCCAGAGGCAATGAGCAAATTTAAGCAGTGAAAGCAGTACAGTAATGTAGTAAGTTACTTTTGAAGCACTGCAGCCAGGGATGGCAACACAGTGTGATGAATAATGGGGGACAAATTACTTTTTAAGAGTAACTTTGCAAACTCTTGGGTCTTCTAAAATGGTCCGTGCCCCGGGAATCCATCTCTGCTGTGGCGGTGGGGTACAAAGTGAAATGGTTTTTAATTCTGAAGGACAGAGAATGATGCTTTCCTTTGGAACTTGAGAATGATTTCAAGAGTTCTTCTCTGGAATAGTGATCAGTGAGAGATAGCGTAGTGTAGTGGTTGGAGCTCTGGACTGTGATCCTGGAGACCAAGGTTTGATTCTTTGCTCGACCATGGGAACCCACTGGGTGACACACTCTCAGCCCCAGAAAACACTGTGATAGGTTTTTCTTAGGGTCACCATAAAACAGAGGTGACTTGAAGGCACACAACTGTACTATTAAAAATAATACAACAACTTGTTAAAAGCCCCTTTTTCTCTTTTCATTCTTTTGTTCTTTCTTTCTAAAAGTAAGTTCTCAAAAGCCTGTTGGAATTTTTTAAAAGAAGTCTTTGCCCGCAGACAGCAGCGGCCAGCAAGGAGGGGCCCATATTAGCCTGCTCTGAAGGGGCATTCCAGGGCTACCACTGAGAAGACCCTGTCTTGCATTTCTGGGGGAGTAGGTCCAGTGGAAGTGGGGAAATGGGCGAAGGAGGTCACAGGCGTGCACGACACAGTGGGCCACTTGTGACTCTCCAGGTTTTGTTGGGCTGCTGCCGTCGTCGTAGTCTGCCCTCTTAGAATCATAGAATCCTAGAGTTGGAAGAGATCCCCAGAGGCGATCCAGTCCAACCCCCTTCGACCATGTAGGAACACACCTCAAAGCACTCCTTGGACAGATAGCCATCCAACCTCTGCTTAAAAAGCTCCAAAGAAGGAGGAGATGCCACCACACGCCATGGAGGCAGCAGCAGAGTCCAAGGCCGGATAGCTCTGACCGTCAGGAAGTTCTTCCTGAGGTTCAGGTGGAATCTCCTTTCCTGTAGCTTGAATCCATTGCTCCTTGTCCTCATCTCTGGAGCAGCAGAAAAGAAGCCCACTCCCTCCTCAACATGACATCCCTTCAGATATTTAAACATGGCTCTGATGTCCCTTCTTAACCTTCTCTTCTGCAGACTAAACATCCCTAGCTCCTTAAGCCGCTCCTCAGAGGGCTTCATGGCTTCCAGACCCTCCAGCATTTCAGTCACTTTCCTCTAGACACACGCCAGCTTGTCAATATCTTTCTTGAAATGAGGTGCCCAGAACTGGACACAGTGTTCCAAGTGAGGTCTGACCAAAGCAAAATAAAGTGATACTATTACTTCCCTTGATCTACACAGCATAGTCCTAGTGATGCAACCAAGAATCGCATTGGCTTTCTTGGCTGCTGCATCACACTGCTGGCTCATGTCCAGCTTGTGATCCACCAAGACTCTTAGATCCCTTTCACACAGACTGTTATCCAGCCGTGTGTCTTCTGCATAGCCCAGTGGTTCTCAACCTGTGGGTCCCCAGATGTTTGTGGACTTCAGCTCCCAGAAGCCCCAGCCACTATGGTCAATGCTCAGGGCTTCTGGGAGCTGAAATTCACAAACATCTGGGGACCCACAGGTTGAGAACCACTGGCATAGCCAGTTCTGGGGGGGATGCCCACTGAGCTGTATAGTATAGCTGCCTTATGCCATGCCAGGACCATGCGCACAACTGTTTGTGAACTTCCCACCCGCTCCGGGTAAATCCTTTAGTCAGAAGAGACATCCATATTGAGATGCACATCTGCATATTTACCTAGCCACTTTCAAAATTTTGGCAAATTTTTGTTTTTGCAGACGGCAGGCTCTCCGGTACCCTTGTTTGTCCCTGCGTTTCTAAGTGCCCACTGTTGACATGAAGCTTCTGCTCTGCTTGTTGTACTCTTAAAACAAACATTCTGCCCAGACAGCCACTCTGTGCCACCTTTAAACTGCCGGTGTTTGCACACATACGCTTGAGCTGGCACTTGGCGCCGGCTCACCTTTTTTGGCACCTCTGCTGCTTCTTACCAGCCAGGTTTGGCTTTTGTTCTGAATGCCAGAAAGCGTGCCACAGTCTCTTGTATGCTAGCCAAGGAGCAATCTCTGCTTCTTTGCCTTCCTTAAGCCCTTCCTGATGTAACTTGCCAGCCTGTTTCTGCATGTTTCTTCCACTAGCGAGGGAAGGAGAGCGAGCTAGTGCGATTAGATAGCTCAGCAAAGTTGCTAGATCTCAAGAATTGTTGCTCTCTCTCCTGCCGTTTCGTGAAGGCCGATAACTGTGGCTGTATTTGCAGAGCTGTGCTGGCTGCTAAGGTAATTTGCGTCATGCTGATGATGTGATAAAGAATTGATTGTTCTTGATAGAGAATACGTTATGCCTCCTCTCGACCAAGTCGTCTGTGTGCCACAAATTGAGGTCTAGCATGGCCTTGTAAAGATACCACCAAAGATAACTCTTCTCTAGAATTGCCACTCTTTTGCTTGCTTATCTTCATGCTTTTAACGTGTAGGAAGCTCCCACCTTTGGATGCCCAGTTATCTGACAACTTCCTCTTTTGACGCATACCATCTAGTTCCATTAATTCAACAAGCGTTCTGCTCTTTCTTCCGTTCTTCTTGCCTACGGGGGCTTGCTAGGAACTGGTGGTACATGCATGTTGCTTGCCAAGTGAGCCGAGAGGGGGGAAAAGGCACCAAGCCAGCTAAGAGGCTTTGCAAGCAGCATATACAGCTTGTGATCTAGAGTCTTCATGGACCACAAGCTGAACAGGGGTCAGCAGTGTAATGCAGCAGCCAGGAAAGCCAATGTAGTTCTTGGTTGCATCAGTAGGAGTATGGTGTCCGGATCAAGGGAGGTAATAGCACCCCTCTATTCTACTTTGTTCAGACCTCATGAGGAATATTGTGTCCAGTTCTGGGCACTTCAATTCAAAAAGGATATTGATAAGCTCGAGTGTGTCCAGACTTAGGGAGACGCTTAGAAAAAATGGAATGCACAAACATGGGATTGGGGGACATGTGGCTGGAAGACAGTACGTGTGACAGAGATCTGGGAGTCTTGGTGGACCACAAGCTGAGCATGAGTCAGCACTGTGATGTGGCAGCAAAAAAAGCCAATGCAATTCTTGGTCACGTCAGTAGAAGTATGGTATCTAGATCAAGGGAGGTAATGGTACCACTCTATTCTGCTCGAACGTATCCAGAGGAGGGTGACCAAAATGGTGAAGGGTCTGGAAGCCATGAAGCCCTATGAAGAACAGCTGCGGGAACTGGGGATATTTAGTCTGCAGAGGGGAAGGTTAAGAGGGGACATGAGAGCCATGTTTAAATATTTGAAGGGATATCATGTCGAGAAGGGAGTGGGCTTGTTTTCTGCTGCTCCAGAGACCAGGACAAGAAGCAATGGATTCAAGCTGCAGGAAAGGAGATTCCACCTGAACCTCAGGAAGAACTTCCTGGCAGTCAGGGCTGTCCGGTCGTGGAATCTGTTGCTGCCTCCGTGGAGTGTGGTGGACTCTCCTCCTTCTTTGCAGGTTTTTAAGCAGAGGCTGGGTGGCCATCTGTTGGGAATACTTTGATGGGTGTTCCTGCATAGCAGGGGGTTGGACTGGATGGCCCCTGGGGTCCCGTCCAACTCTAGGATTCTATGACGACTTGCTCTTTTGACACATCTGAAATAAGCACTAGTTCCATCAATTCAACAACCGTTCTTCTCTTCCGTCGGTTTTTCTTACCTACAGAGGCTTGCTTGGAGCTTGCCATAAATGCATGCTGCTTGCCAAGCAAGGTGAGAGTGGGGAAAAGGCGCCAAGGCAGCTGAGAAACTTTGGAAGCAGCGTGCATTCCAGTCAGTCCCAAGTGAGCTTCTGCAAGTCCTTCACCCTCCTGACGGTCTAGCACATGGGTTCTGCCAGCCAATTTCGTTTTCTGACAGTACCGTGGTGCCTAACCCGTTAGGGGAAGGCTGTAGGTGTAGTGTGGCAGTAATGACCTGTTGCTTTGGACGTGTTGGAATATGGTATGACTCACTGGGAAAGGTGATAATACTGGGGAAAGTGAGGGGCAGCAAGAGAAAAGGAAGACCACATTGCTCCTTGTCCTAGTCTCTGGAGCAGCAGAAAACAAGCCCACTCCCTCCTCCACATGACATCCCTCCAAATATTTAAACATGGCTCTTAACCTTCTCTTCTGCAGGCTAAACACCCGCAGCTCCCTAAGGTGTTCTTCATAGGGCTTCTTGGCTTCCAGACCCTCCACCAGTTCGGTCGCCCTCCTCTGGACACGCTCCAGCTTGTCAACATCCTTCTTGAATTGAGGCGCCCAGAACTGGACACAGAATTTTTCCAAATGAGGCTTAACCAGTGCAGAATAGAGTGGTACCATTACCTCCCTCAGTCTGGACACCACACTCCTATTGATGCAGCCAAGAATCGCGTGGCTTTCTTGGCTGCTGCTCACACTGCTGGCTCGTGTTCTGCTTGTGATCTACCAAGACTCCTAGATCCCTTTCACACGGACTGCTATCCAGCCACGCATCCCCCATCCTATACTTGTGACTTTCCTTGTTTCTGCCCAAGTGCAGGACCCTCCATTTCTCTCTGTTGAAATTCATTTTGTTAGCTTTGGCCCAGCTCTCCAATCTGTCAAGGTCGTTTTAAAATCTGATCCTGTCCTCTGGTGTGTTAGCCACCCTTCCCAGTTTGGTGTCATCTGCAAATTTGATCAGCCTGCCCTCCACTCCTTCATCCAAGTCACTGATGACCTGTTGCTTTGGATGCTATTGTTTCACTTTCCACCTCCTGGGGAATTCTGGGGTTTGAAGTTTAGGGAGGGGCATTGAGAATTCTCAGCCAGATACCTCTTTGGCCTCAGTAAACTACAAAGCCCAGACTTCCACAGGATGCTGAAAGTGGAATCATAGCACTATAACAGTGCAGTGTGGAAAGCCCCCCCCCATTCTGACACATACACACATAGAGGCCTACCTCACAGGTTTGTTATTGTGAGGATAAAATGGGGAGGAAGACAGAACCATGTATGCAATCTTGAGTTCATTGAAGGAAGGGAGGCAAGGTTTAAGTATAATTGGAAAAATACATAATTAAAGACTTCTTTCAACCTATAGAAGGATCTAACCGTGTGTTCCTCCTTCCCCTTGCCCAGATCCTTGTCCCTTAGCCAAAAGAAGCTTGTGTAAACCTATAAATCTGCTGCTTTCCGGCTTTGTTTTTGTGAAGTGATGTGGCTCCTCCCAAATGTTTGCAGAGGGACAAAAATCCGGAAGTGAGGTTGGGGTGGAAATGCTGTTGGACCCCCCCAAACATCCCTAAACTACAGGAAGTGGCAGAAACTGTGGCTTGACTGAACAGGGTGTGCAGAACTGCAATGGTTTCTCCTTCTGGCTTGAGATTGCCTTGATCCTAGCGGGGGGCATTGCAGCTGTAGAGTTCCCAGAGCCCAGTAAAGTTGAAGGGGAGAAGGAGGCAAGAAAAAGTACTCGGCATCTCTGTTCATCTTCCTTCAAGGGTGATTTGCTCCTCTTCTTGCGGAGGGGGGGTTAGTGGCAGCTATACATACCCCCATGACCATCATATCCATGCATTGATGTGTGAAAAGGATCTAGGAGTCTTGGTAGATCGCAAGCTGAACATGAGTCAGCAGTGTGACGTGGCAGCCAAAAAAGCCAATGTGATCCTTGGTTGCATCAGTAGGAGTATGGTGTCTAGATTGAAGGAGGTAATAGTACCATTCTGCATTGATTAGGCCTCATTTGGAAAAGTCCTGTGTCCAGTTCTGGGCGCCTCAATTCAAGAAGGATGTCGACAAGCTAGAGCATGTCCAGAGGAGGACAACCTAAATGGTGGAGGGTCTGGAAGCCATGGAGCCCTTTGAGGAGCGGCTTAGGGAGCTGGGGATGTTTAGCCTGCAGAAGAGAAGGTTAAGAGGGGACATGATGGCCATGTTTAAATATTTGAAGGGATGCCATGTAGAAGAAGGAGAGGGCTTGTTTTCTGCTGCTCCAGAGGCCAGGACAAGGAGCAATGGATTCAAACTGCAGGAAAGGAGAGTCCACCTGAACCTCAGGAAGAACTTCCTGATGGTCAGGGCTGTCTGGCAGTGGAATAAGCTGCCTCCATGGAGTGTGGTGGAGTCTCCTCCTTCTTTGGAGGTTTTTAAGCAGAGACTGGATGTCCATCTGTTGGGAATGCTTTGATGGGTGTTCCTGCATAGCAGAGGGTTGGACTTGATGGCCTCTGGCGGGTCTCTTCCAGCTCTATGATTCCATGTGTCTGTGCAGTATGAGAAATCCGTGATTTGTTGAGCCACACAATCTCAAGCTTCTGTCTGGAGCTGTTTCAGCTGCATGCGGTGTGGGGGGAGGCAAGACCCAGGAGCCCACTTAAGCTGAGTTTTGCCTAATGACCCGAGGGATTCTGCAATCTCCCCCGCTGCTGTCAGGCAACCAAAGTCTTGGATGAGCTCGCTTCTGCTTTCTTCTCTTCCTTGCATCCGTCGCACGAGTTCTACCTGGAGAATTTGTGAACCTGTACAGTGCCTCTCTCTTCCCTTGCTGTCGTAAGTTACCTCGGGAGCCAGAAGTATTCCTCTGCAAACATAACAACCTTATCCCAAAATAAAGGCACTCCTCTGCAAAAATAACGACCTCATCCAAAATGTTTTTAATTGGACTCTTCATGGCATGGGGACCCCAGTGTTGGGAGACCGGGGTGTGAATCCCCTCTGTGGTTTGAATATTATACAGGGACTGCAGGAGAGCAGAATTCAAATCCTGAGTGAGATGTAGGAACCCATCTTCGGCAGGTCACATTCTCTGAGCCTTGGAGGAAGGCAGTGGGTCCCCTCCTCTGAGGAAATCTTGCCAAGAGAAAAGCACAGCAGGTTCATCTTAGGGTGAATGTCTTGAGGGCATATCACACCAGTAGCACCAAGAAGAAGAGTTTTTGCAGTTATTTCATATTTTGGACTGGGAAGAGCAGGGAAGGCAACCATTTTAAAGCTTTTTGGGCTACATTCCCTGGAGACGGTCCTTGCTTGCTACTGGCATCCTCGTGGTACTAATAAGGCCGGCGCTGAATGCATATCTTAAACCTCTGGCTTCGCTTCTTGGTTCTTTCAGCCCACTTGTGGACTTTCAGTTTTGAAATCTTTGGGTGAAACTCTTTGGAAACGGGAGGGGGCAAGAGTTGTCGGATGTAGGACTTTCAGAAACGTCTTCTGGTTGCTGGAAACCGAAAGCCAGGATGATGCGGGTTCTTCTGAATCCCTCCCGCAGTCCCCTCTACCCCATTCTGGCTGGAAGCCAGGGACATTTCCTCTTCAGCTGTGAAAAGGAGAAGTTGCCAAGATAAGGGAGCCGACCGATATCGTTGGGCTTTTGCCCGATGGGTGGGTTTGCTCTATGTGAGAAGGCACCTGGCTTCACTTCTTAAGGGTATTTATTGTTTTTTTACAGACAGATTAGTGCTTTATTCTGGTTCCTATGCAATCAAGGGCAACAGTGCTGCAGAACAGACAACGTTAAAGCAACACCACAGTGGCCCTGTTACTTGTTTTCTGAGAGAATTGAGCACTTGTAGCATTCCTCTTTCTGAGAAGCAAGTCATACTGCCTGCTGTTTCTTTCTCACAGGCTCCTGCATGCACACACGTGCATACATGCCATGGCGATTTTGTACTGGGCAGCAGTTGCAAGCGTCAGCAATTTCCGGCAGATACAAAAGGGGACATGAGAGCCGTGTTTAAATATTTGAAGGGATGTCATGTCAAGGAGGGAGAGGGCTTGTTTTCTGCTGCTCCAGAGACCAGGACAAGGAGCAATAGATTCAAGCTGCAGGAAAGGAGATTCCTCCTGAACCTTGGGAAGAACTTCCTGATGGTCGGAGCTGTCCGGCAGTGGAATCTGCTGCCTCCATGGAGTGTGGTGGAGTCTCCTCCTTTGAAGGAAGGCCTCTGGATGACCATCTGTTGGGAATACTTTAATAGGTGTTCCTGCATGGCAGAAGGGGGTTGGACTAGATGACCCTTGGGGTCTCTTCCAACTCTAGGATTCTGTTATTCTAGAGGTTTTGTGCGTGTCTGTGGCACAGAAGCATGAAGGAAGACTACAGTGATCTAGGGAGTTTGGTTCTGTTGTGGTTTTCACGTGCTCGTGAGAGACATGCATCTGTAGTCCCTGTGAAGGCCGGGAGGTGCTTGAAAGCACGTGGGGTAGCACGTGGGGAAAGCTCAGCACTGAATATAATTCCCAGGGCAACAGGACTGTGATAACTTTGTGAACGCCCAATGTGTATGTCTCACGCCAGTTTCCATCTAGCCCAGAACATCTCTGCCTTTGGTCCTCCAGATGATGTTGTGTGTCTTCAAGTTGTTTCTGCTTGTGGCCACCATGGGGTTTTCTGGGGCTAAGAAGCATAGAATCCTAGAGTTGGAAGAGACCCCAGGGGCCATCCAGTCCAACCCCCTTCTACCATGCAGGAACACACATCAAAGCCCTCCCTTTCACAGATGGCCCTCCAGCCTCTGCTTAAAAACCTCCAAAGGAAGAGACTCCACCACACTCCAAGGGAGCATATTCAGCTGCCAGACAGCTCTGGCTGTCAAGAAGTTCTTCCTGAGGTTCAGGTGGAGTCTTCTTTCCTGCAGCTTGAATCTGTTGCTCCTTGTCCTAGTCTCTGGAGCAGTGGAAAGCAAGCCCACTCCCTCCTCAACAGGACATCTCTCCAAATATTTAAACGTGGCTATCATGCCCCCTCTTCACCTTCTCTTCTGCAGACTAAGCACCCCCAGCTCCCTAAGCCACTCCTCAGAGGGCTTCATAGCTTCCAGACTGTTCACCATTTTGGTGGCCCCCCTCTGGACACGTTCCAACTTGTCCGTATCTTTCTTGAAATGAGGTGCCCAGAACTGGACACAGGATTCCAAATGAGGTCTAACCAAAGCAGGATAGAATGGTACCATTACGTCCCTCAGTCTAGACACTATACTTCTATTGATGCAACCAAGGATCGCATGGCTTTCTTGGCTGCTGCATCACACTGCTGGCTCATGTTCAGCTTGGGGTCCACCAAGACTCCTAGATCCCCCTCACGCATACTGCTTTCCAACCACGTGTCCCCCATGCTATATTTGTACGCTCCATTTTTTCTGCCTGAGTATAGTGACGTGCTCAAGTTCACCCACTGGGTTTCCGTAGCAAAGCAGGGAATCAAACCCTGGTCTCCAGGGTCATAGTCTAACTCTGAAAACACTACACTGCGCTGCCTCCTCCAGATGTTATTTAACTTCATTTCCCATCAGCCCCACCCAGTATGGCCAATTTTTAGGAATTCTGGGAGCTTGAGCCTAAAATATCTGGGAGACATCAAGGCTAAGAGCCACGATTCACTTGAGCATCCCAACCAACCAGGTATGAAAATGAGGTTAACAGGTGGGACTTGAAGGTGTCTTCTCCCCAGTTCCTTGCCTGCAACAGCTAGAATTCAGAGATAGATTGCTTCTCTGCATGGAGGTTCTATTTGCCAATCACGATAAAGGAGTGAATTCTAAACTTCTAAATTTATGTTGTTGGAGCAGGTTCAGGGAAGGGCAACAGTATCAAAATCTTTGTTGAATCAGTCTACAGACTATATCAAACAATTAAAATGAGGGAACAAAACCTGAAACATGGAAAAGAGAACAAAAGCAGCAGCAGCAGCAGCAAGGAAACACATCAACAAGTAATATGAATATAAAATATAAGATACAAAACAATACATACAGATAAAATAGCAGTTTTCAAATTAAACAGACCAGCCCCTCTGAATCACAAGAACACCCCTGAAGTGATTAAAAGTGATTAAAAAGAGATTACCCAAGGGCAACAAGAAGGATAAAGGTTATGGAGAACAAAACACAGGAGGTTGAGGGAGCTGGGCATGTTCAGCCTGAAAGGGGACGTGGTTGCCCTCTTGCATAGAATCATGGAGTTGGAAGAGACCCCCAGAGGCCATCCAGTCCAACCGCCTGCCATGCAGGAACCCACATCGAGCACTCTTATCATACGGCCATCCAACCTCTGCTTAAAATTCTCCAAAGGAGGAGACTCCACCACATTCCATTCAGGCAGCAGTGTATTCCACGTGCAAACAGCTCTGACCATCAGGCAGTTCTTTCTGAGGTTTATGTGTAATCTCTTTTCCTGTAGTTTGAATCTATTGCTCCTTGTCCTAGTCTCTGGAGCAGCAGAGAGCAGGCTTGCTCCATTTTCTGTATGATGTCCTTTCAGATATTGAAACATGGCTCTCATGTCCCCTCTTAACCTTCTTTTCATCAGGCTAAACATCCCTCACTCCCTAAGCCGCTCCTCATAGGGCTTCATGGCTTCCACACCCTTCACCATTTTGGTGGCCCTTCTCTGGACACGCTCTGGCTTGTCAATATCCTTCTTGAATCAGGTGCCCAGAACTTTTAATACCTCGGAGCCCCAGAGAGGAGGGGGCAGGTTTGTTTTCTGCTGCTGCAGAGGGGAGGAAAAGGTCTAAAGATTTTAAGTGAGAAGAGAGGAGGTTGAACATTGGACTTCTTAATGGTAAGCGTGGTTTGGCAGTGGAACTGCTGACCAAGGGAGAAGGCTACTCTCTTTCTCTGAACATCTTCCAAAGGAGGGTGGACAGCATGGGGCTGCTCTGGCTGGAGTTCCTGCCTTGAGGAGGTTGGACTCCATGGCCTCTGGGGGACCCCTTCCAACTCTACACTTTGGATGGCACCACGCATCCAAGCTCCTGGGTCTCTCTTCCCTGGAAGAGCTTCTTTTTTAAGCTGTTCGTTTTTATTCAGCCCATCCTAATCAGGTAATATCACTTCTTGGCATTCTGCTGTAAATGTGCCTCGTGCAACTTGGCTTAATGTTTCTTCTCTCCTTCTCTTCAAAGGGCTCTGTTGCGTTGAAGCCATCGATTCAGTTTCAAGGAAGCCGAGGGGTAAGTTGAATGAGATCTGGTTGTGGATATACCAATTTTCATTTACCACTGTTCCTGTTTTTCGTTCTTGTTGTGAAACTGAGAGAGAATTGGGACTTGTGGATCCAAAGATAGCGGCCAGTCCTTCTGAGTCCTCTTAACTGCAGTGCTGCACAGTTACAAGGGAAATGCCGGTTCTAAACCTTATTTCTTTCCCTTGTTTTTCTCCCTCTAAATATTTATGTGCTGCCTGTGGGGGGTGATTTACTGGGGAGAATAGGCAGGAAGGAAGTATTTAACCCTTGTACTACTCAGTAATACTCTCCTACCGAGCTCTGTCTGGTTTCCTGCCACCACCACCATTTTATTTAGCCTTCCTTCCCCGTTCTCAAAAGTCATTTTTAATAGCTTGTTTTTTCCAGAAAGCCTCTGCTGGTTTCATGACCTGGACTGGATTTCCATGGGAGAATCATTGGGTATTGAGGCCAAAGGGAAGCATCTATCTCCTGGGGGAAAAAAACAAATTGCCCCTTTCCTGTTTTTCATTCGCCAAAAGCAGCTTGCAGTGCATTTTTTTTAAGAAAGAAAAAACTGCAAAGTTTCAATTGCAAACGGGAGCCTTTCAGACATTTTTTTAAGGCAAAATAAAATGGGGACACAAAAGAAAGCAGCAAATATTTCACAGACCTAGTCAGCATTTTATAAAGCAGCCTGGATTAATTGTCTTAATCTGCTAAAAAAAATAATAATAATTAAAGACACACAAGAGGCTTATAATTCCATTGCCTGGAAAAAGCAAAGGATTGCTGTCCAAATATGAAAAGTCCTTGGGATAAAGTTGAATTTGACTGCTGATGTAAACATTGGGATTTCCAAATCTCTTGTTACTCGCCGTCAAGCTGGCTTTAGCTTTTGGTGACCCTCTGAATGAGGGGTCTCCAAGAGATCTTCTCAGCTTCCCCGCTCAGGTCTTGCAGAGTCAGAGATGCATCTTCCTTGATTGTGTCTCTCCATCTGTAATTCCTTTTTTCCTACTACTGCTTGCTACCTTACACCAAGCAATACTGCCCTTTCTAGTGAGTCATGGTTTGGCCAAATTATGACAGCCTGAGTTTAGTCATCTTGGCCTCTAGGGAGAATTCAGCTTTGATTCGCTGTAGGACCCATTCGTTTGTTTTTTAGCAGTCCAGGGTGCCCGTAGACCTTTCCTGCGGCACCACATTTCAAATGAGTGGATTCTTTTCCCGTCACTTTTATTTTCACTGTCCAGCTTTCACATCTTTACAGAGAAACGGAAATAGTATGCCCTGGCTGATCCTGGCTTTGGTATTAAAATTTTATCCTCACACTTGTGGGTGGACTTGAACTTGTAGCATAGCAAAGCAAATACAATACAATAGGCATCACTGAAACCTGTTGGGATGAGTCCTGGAATGTAGCAATAGAGGGGTATAGCTATTTCAGAGAAATAGACCACACAGGTAAGGAGTAGCACTATATGTCAGGGAGATTTACACCTGCAAAGAGATCCATGACTTCCATCCTGGAAACCAAGTTGAGAGCATCTGGGCAAAAATTAAGGGGGAGGGAGAACCCAGGGATGTCAGTATTACCCCCTAACCAAACGGAGGACTTGGATGATGCTTTCCTGGAACAGATGATCAAACTTTCAGACCAAACTATTCTGGTATTTGTTAGAAGCCAAACTCTGCCAAGGGTATCAGGTACAACAAGTTTCTCACTTGTCTTTCAGACAATTTCATAGTCCAGAAGGTGGAGGAGGAAGCAAGGGGGACAGGTATCTTAGATCTGACCCTCACCAACAAGGATGACCTGGTTAATGGAGTGGAGGTGGCAAGATGCTTTGGTGGAACTGGCCGTGTTCTCCTGGAGTTCGTTATACAGCAGGAAAGGGGAAGCCAAGCGTAGTCAAACACGCATTCTAGACTTTAAGAAAGCTGATTTCGGTAAACTAGGGAAATATTGGGAGGGATCCCATGGTCAGGAATACTACGGGAGTTCATGATGGATGGATTTTCTTAGAAGTAAGATATTAAAGGCATAATTTCTAACAATTCCTATGAGGAGGGAAAATGGGAGGTGTCTTAAAGAATCCAGAATGGGTGTCTAAAGAAGCTAAGTGAAGCTAAGATTTAAAAGGCATGTGGACAAGAGATGGAAAAAGGGGGAAATCACCAAAGACGAATCCAGACAAATAGCCAACAAGCATAAGGAGAAAACCAAGAAAGCTAAAGTGCAAAATGAGCTCAGGCTTGCTCGAGAAGTTAAAAACAATAAGAAAGGCTTTTTTCAGTTATGTCTGTAGCAGCAGTGGATAGCAGTACGTGTGAAAGGGATCTAGGAATCTTGGTGGCCCCCAAGCTGAATGTGAGCCAGCAGTGTGATGTGGCAGCCAAGGAAGCCAACGCGATTCTTGGTTGCATCGATAGGAGTATGGTGTCTAGATCAAGGGAGGTAATGGTATCGCTCTATTCTGCATTGGATCCACCTGATTTAGAATCCTGTGTCCACTTCTGAGCACCTCAGTTCAGGAGGGATGTCAACAAGCTGGGACGTGTCCAGAGGAGGGTGACCAAATGGTGGAGGATCTGGAAGCCATGAAGCCCTATAGGGAGTGGCTGAAGGAGCTGGGGATGTTTAGTCTGCCGAAGAGAAGGTTAAGAGGGGACACGATGGCCATCTTTAAATATTTGAAGGGATGTCATGTTGAAGTGGGAGTGGGCTTGTTTTCTGCTGCTCCAGAGACAAGGACAAGGAGCAATGGATTCAAACTACAGTTTAAGAGATTCCATTTAAATCTCAGGAAGAACTTCCTGATGGTCAGAGCTGTCCAGCAGTGGAATCTGCTGCTGCCTCCGTGGCGTGTGGTGGAGTCTCCTCCTTCTTTGGAAGTTTTTAAGCAGAGGCTGGATGGCCATCTCTCCAAGGGAGGACTTTGATATGTGTTCCTGCATGGCAGGGGGTTGGACTGGATGGCCCCTGGGGTTTCTTCCAGGTCTAGAATTCTATGATTCTATGAAAAGGAAGAACAAGAAAATGGATTGGTGAAATGTGAACAGGAGACGGAGAAAAGGCAGAATTACTCCACAGCTTCTTTGTCTCATTCTTCTCCCAAAAGGAAAACAGTGTTCTACCAGGGGAAAATGAAGCAGATGATGTGGTAGGAGAAATGCAGCACAACATAGGTAAAGAGGTAGTTCAGGAATACCTGGAGATTCTAAATGAATTCAGGACCAGATGAATTACATTCAGTCTTATTAAGAGAACTGCTGGAAGTAATCTCAGAACCCCAGGCAATAATCTTTGAGAATTCGTACAGAACTGGAGGAGTCCTAGCAGACTGGAGGAGGGCAAGTATTGTGCCCATCTTCAAGAAGGGAAAGAAAGAGGACCCACACAGTTAGCGGGCCAGGAAAGATTATAGAGCAGATCCTTAAACAGACAGTCTGAAAGCACTTAGGAAGGATCACTAAAAATCAACATGGGTTTCTCAAAAACAAGTCGTACCAGATTAATCTTATCTTTTTTTTGATAGAGTTACTAGCTTGGTAGATGAAGGGAATGCTGTCAGTGTAACGTATCTTGGCTTCAGTAAGGTCTTTTATAAGCTCCCCCGTGATTCTCTTGCAAAATTATTCTGTTAGTTTTGGCCCAGTTTTCTAATCTGTCATTTTGAATTCTGATCCTGTCCTCTGGAGTATTGGCTATCCCTCCTAATTTGGTGTCACCTGCAAATTTGATCAGCATGCTCTCTGTTCCTTCATCCAAGTCATTGATAAACATGCGGAATAGCCCTGGACCCAGGACGGAACCCTCTGGCACCCCACCAGTCCCTTCTCTCCTGGGTAAAAGAGGAGCCATTGGTAAACACAGTCTCACCATATCCAAATAACCTCTGCTTTTTGTCAGAGTCCGTCTCAAAATAGTGGCAAGAAGAGGCAGTTCCACTAACCGTTTCCAGTAACCGTTTGAAGAAGGATGTTTTAATCAACTTGTTGTGTGTGTTTTTTTAAATCTTTTGCTTTAATATTTAAATATTTAATATTTGGAATGTCAGTGCTCTGATCTTTGCTTAACCATAAGCTAATAGTGAGGTTTACTCGGCTCTCCGTCTTGTGTCCTGATTTTTGGACTCAAAAGGCTGCTTAATGCAAATGACTTGATTCTCATTTTCTTATAGTCTTAAATTTCTGATCTGAGCTTTCTTCTTCTTGTTGTTGTAAATCCAAGTTACTACCCTTTACACATCACTGCTGAAATTTCCAAAGTCAGCAAAGTTTGGGATGATTGGAATGGGAGCATGATCCTCTTTTGTCTCTCAGTGCAGCTGGGAAAACCCAAATCATTTTGTAGTGGCAGGCATTAATCCTTCTATTGTTTTATATCCTGCCCAGGACCTTAGATTTTCTGGGCACTATACCAAAAAAGAGAAATACAGAACATACAGAATCTAAAATGGGGTGGTGAGCAAGTGAATTTTGCCATGGCCTGGGTAGGTGTTTTGACCCTTGAATCAAGAAAGCAGGATGACTCTGTAAGGCACATGTGTCAAACACAAGGCCCGTGGGCCAAATCCAGCCCACCAGGGCATTTCATGTGGCCCTCGCACCTCTCCTGCAGCTGCGGCATTCCCCCCACCTGGTGAGTCCAATTCCCACATTACAGGCCCCCAGCTGCTGGTATTCTGAAGAGGGGCCTTGCAGCCAGCACTTGTGATCTACTTCTACTTCTGACTGCTCCTCTGTCCATCTTGCTGTCACAGCATTGCCATGGGTTACCACAAGAGTTGCACAGAGGAGCAATCAGCAGTAGAAGTAGATTCTGAGTGCTGGCTGGTGGACTTGTCTTCAGAATACCGGCAGCTGTGGGCCCGCAATGTGGGGATTGGGGTCCTCATATACAGAGAAGAGCGGGAGGGGGCAGAAAGAGGCAAGAGAGGGTCTGGGGGCTAAAAGAGGAGGCACAGAGAGGGTCTGGGGGCTAAAAGAGGAGGCACAGAGGGGGCCTGGGGGCTAAAAGAGGAGGCACAGAGAGGGTCTGGGGGCAGAAAGAGGCACAGAGAGAGTCTCAACTGGGACCAAAAAATTAAACAAAGCTGATGTAATAAACAGTACTTGGTAATATTTATCTGACGATTAAAAAAAGCTTCTTGTTTTCAAAACTCATTTTTCAATAACTTGTAAAATAGTTGTACAGTTGAATATCTGCTTGCCATTATTTTCCCCTAGACTTCTAGTTTCAGAGCTAGTTATTACTAAAACCAGTAATAATCGAATGCAGAAGCAAATATTTAATACGATGAAAGGGTAGATGCATTTATGTAGCCTTACAGATGCAACTGGCCCTTTGGGGCCAACCATAATGCTGACCCAGCCCAAGATGAAATTGAGTTTGACACCCCTGCCGAGGAGCCGTTGTTAAAAATCTTTCATTCGTTGGGGCTGCTGGCAGAGAACGGAAGTGCCGTTTGTTCTGTTCTTGGGGCGCCGTGGTTGAAACCGAGCCCCTCTCTGTTTTCATTTCTCGGGTGCCATCCACCCGTCCGTGTTTCGAGTAATCTTGCTTGCCAGGGAGAGCAAACGTTGCAGCTGCAGCAGGACTTCTGTTTTTAAGGGCAGGTGGCCGTCTGGGGAGTAAACAGCCACCTCCGCCAAATCACCCCGAAGCCCTCGAGGGACTGCTGTAAATAGTAATTTCCAGGCACCGTTGACAAGATCCCCTCCGGTGTCTTCCCCTGGAAATGCTAATAAAGGATATCTGGAAGTCATGCAATAAGATTCTCCCTTTCCCCTCTTTGCTGCCTCCCCGCAATCTCCGTGACTTTCCTGAAAATGTCACAGAAATTCCGCAAAAGTTTGTCCAATGTGCCAAAAGGAGAGCAGGTCATCAGGGCACGGTTGCTTCTCAGAAGTAATGCCCAGTGTTGTTGTTTTTTTGAACTTTTATTGTAAAAAACAAACAAAAGGATAACATAACAAATGTGAAAGTGAACAAAAAGGAAAAAAAAATGCTTATGTTTTTATACGTAGTATTACTCATACAATACAGTATAAATCATACTGGTTATATATATTTTTATTATATATAAGTCTTATTATGCCAGTCGTTATTAGTTATACCTATGATTAATGTTTTCAAAATGTAATATTAATAACTTCATTCTTATTCCTACCCATTTCAAAATATGATAATTATAATTTCATTCTTATTTCTATCCTAAACCATAACTATCATTATCTAATTGCCCTTATTATCCTACATACCAATATACTATTTTTTCACCTAATTAAGCTTAAATTAAACCTATCACTATAACTAAGTGTACCCCATCCCCAGAGCCTGTTATACCTCATATTACTCACCTTCCAGAATTGTGATTAGTCTTCTGCAGGTGCAACACCTTCCTCTTTTCTGACATCTTTTCCATGAATATCTTCCATATTGCATCAGAATAAGTCCTTTTTTAACCTTAATTCCTCATGTTAACTTGTCTGTAATTGCAATGTGCCACACTTCTTTATACCATAATCCTCTGTTTGAAGATCTCCTCAGATTTTCCATTTTCTTGCTATAATTAACCTCGCTGCAGTTAGTGAATTTGTAATTAAATCTGTCATAGCTTGAAAGCAGTTGATCTTACCTTATATAAGTAATAATGCTATACTTGGGCATGTTTCTAAATCAATTTCTGTTACATCTTTTATCTCTTTAAATGCAACTTGCCAACATTTCTGTACACCTCTACAATTCCACCACATATGAATATAAGTACCAGTTTCTTGGAAGCCCTCGAATTGTCAGGGTTGGCAGGATTTGGCTCCTCTGAGCATGAGCAGAGTGCAATCTGTGAAGCAAGGCTTGGCCGCAGCAGAGTCCCAGTGAAGCAGAAAAAACTTCAGTGGCGCATTAAGTAAGACTTAGAGGCTTGATTTATTGCCACACTCTTAAGATAAGGCTTAGCAAAAACATGCTAGCATTCCAGCGATTAGACAAATAAGAAAAACAGAAGATACAGAGAAAAACTGGGCAGCATCTCCCCTTACAGTCAGTGTACTGCCAATGGTATGGCAGGTCCAGTTAGGGCATCTAACTGGCGGCTGGTCAAGACAAACACAGCCTTTTTATGCTACCTTCTCACCCTGGAACAAGTGGGGTGACCCAATCAGTGCTCTGGCGTGTGGCCTTCTCTAAAACACAAGACACAGAATCATAGAATCCTAGAGTTGGAAGAGACCCCTGGGGCCGTGGAGTCCAACCCCCTGCTATGCAGGAACACCCATCAAAGCATTCCTGACAGGTGGCCATCCAGCCTCTGCTTAAAAACCTCCAAAGAAGGAGGAGACTCCACCACACTCCATGGAGGCAGCAGCAGATTCCACTGCCGGACGGCCCTGACCGTCGGGAAGTTCTTCCTGGGGTTCAGGTGGAATCTCTTTTCCTGCAGCTTGAATCCATTGCTCCTTGTCCTGGTCTCTGGAGCAGCAGAAAACAAGCCTGCTCCATCCTGCACATGACATCCTTTCAAACTTTTAAATGTGGTTATCATGTCCCCTCTTAACCTTCTCTTCTGCAGATTAAACATCCCCAGCTCCCTCAGCTGCTACTTAGAGGGCTTAACGGCTTCCAGACCCTTTACCATTTTGGCCCCCTTCCTCTGGACATGCTCCAGCTTATCCATATCCTCGAATTGAGGTGCCCAGGGCTGGACACACGATTATTCCAGATGAGATCTAACCAAAGCAGAATAGAGTGGTACCATCAAAAGGACCTGGACAGATTGGAGAGCTGGGCCAAGGCTAACAAAATGAATTTCAACAGAGAGAAATGTAAGGTCCTACACTTAGGCAGAAAAAATGGTATGCAGAAATATAGGATGGGGGACACGTGGCTGGATAGCAGTAGGTGTGAAAGGGACCTAGGAGTTTTCGTAGACCACAAGCTGAACATGAGTCAGCAGTGTGATGCAGCAGCCAAAAAAACCAACGCGATTCTTGGTTGCATCAATAGGAGTATGGTGTCTAGATCGAGGGAGGTATTGGTACCACTTTATTCTGCTTTGCTTAGACCTCATCTTGAATACTGCGTCCAATTCTGGGCACCCCAATTCAAGAAGGACATGGTCAAGCTGGAGCAGGTCCAGAGGAGGGCAACCAAAATGGTGAGGGGCCTGGAAGCCCTGAAGCCCTATGAGGACAGACTTAGAGAGCTGGGTATGTTTAGTCTGCAGAAGAGAGGGGACATGAGAGCCATGTTTAAATATTTGAAGGGATGTCATGTCGAGGAGGGAGTGGGCTTGTTTTCTCCTGCTCTCGAGACCAGGACAAGGAGCAATGGATGCAAGCTGCGGGAGGGGAGATTCCACCTGAACCTCAGGAGGAATTTCCTGACGGTCAGGGCTGTCTGGCAGTGGAATGTACTGCCACAGAGTGTGGTGGAGTCTCCTTCGTTGGAGGTTTTTAAGCGGAGGCTGGATGGCCACTTGTCGGGAGTGCTTTGAGGGTTTTCCTGCATGGCAGGCAGTTGGACTGGATGGCCCTTGTGGTCTCCCCCAACTCTACATTTTCTGTGATTCTATGATTCTGTGATTACCTCTTTTGATCTAGACACCACACTCCTATTGATGCAACCAAGAATTGCATTGGCTTTCTTAACTGCCGCATCGCACTGCTGGCTCATGTTCAGTTTGTGGTCCACCAAGACTCCTAGATCATTTTCACATGGACTGTTATCCAGCCCCGTGTCCCCATCCTATATTTGTGCATCCCATTTTTTTTGCCTAAGTGCAGGACCTTACATTTCTCCCTGCTGAAATTCATTTTGTGAGCTTTGGCCCAGCTCTCCAATCTGTCAAGGTCCTTTTGAATTCTGATCCTGTCCTCTGCGGTATTAGCAATCCCTCCCAATTTGTTGTCATCTGCAGATTTGATCAGCCTGCCCTCTGCTCCTTCATCCAAGTCATGGATGAAGATGCTGAATAGCTGTGGGCGCAGGACAGAAACCTGAAGCAATCTACTAGTCACTTCTCTATGAAAAGCAGCCATGGGTGAGCACTGAGGAAAGACCCCAGTGAGGGGCAGCAACAGGACAGGCAGCCCCCCTACCTGATCCTGGCCCGCTGCTGCTGTGGCGGCAGCAGGAGTGACGCGGGTGGGGGCTCTCTTTTGTCCGGGGAGGCAGCACGCCTACACACTTCGGGCAACCTACTAATGTGTCGCGAGACACGTTTTGGAAAGCACTGCCCAGTGGTTTTCAAAATTACTTCCCACTGGTCTTTGTAGAGGCGAGTTGATTAGAAATATTCCAAGCCTTATCTCAGTCCCTTATCAGGCAGAAGGGGTTCATTTGTTAAGGAAAGGAAAGCCCAAAAAACAAAAATTCCTTTCCAAACTACTGGAAGGAGTAGCAAACAAATTACTTTTGCATCATAATCTTCTGGAGCATCTTTTCTTATGCAGGGGGTGTATGAGTTGCCTGCTGAAGAGATAAGTTAGTCAGGGCAACTACATTCAGTTTCGGGGACAGTTGAGGGACCCTCCGTGGACTGCACAAAATGCCCCTTCCCAAAGAAAAAGCAAAAATAAAACTGGAAGTTGTTGGAAGCTCACTTCCGCTTTCCAAAAAGGAGCATTTTTTTTTCTCGTATATAACCCTGCAACTTTTTAAATAGATGACTTGTTGCTTGAGGCATTAAGGGCAAACAATAACTCTATATTTTATTTTATTTTTTATTTTATTTTTGAACAGAAAGAGACACTTGGAAGAGGCCACTGATTCCTTTGGGCCACCCTGATATATAACTGCCCATCCAGGATGCCTTAGTTGTCTCTTCCTGCATGGCTGGGGGGTGGACTAGATGACCCTTGGGGGTATCTTCCCACTTTTAAGATTCTGGGATTCTGTGCATTGCAAGCAGCCTTTCCCGAGGAGGGGCTTCCTCAGCAGGATTTTGGCAAACCTGATTTTTTGTGTGTGTTAGTCTGCTTTTGTGTGTGTGTGTGAATGTCATTGAGAGCCTTCCTCCTGGACAGGTTCTCCCCTGTATGTCTGCATATCTGACCACTTCTGGCTGAGAGGTGGATGTTGGAATGAGGCTTTGCCAGTCCTTTACACTCCTCTGTGGATCTCCTTGCCACGAGAAAGTCTCTTTGCTTTTGTGATCTTCAACTGCTAATTCCAAACGTCTCTTCCAAGAAGCTTTATTTTTAATTTTTTTAATTTTATTAAAACATACATAAGGAAGAAGAAGAAAGCGAAAGAAAACAAAGGACAAAAGCAGTAAATGATATGTACTCTATTTGCTGGTGTATAAGACTCATCCCCCCCGCCAAAAAAATAGCATTTGAAAATGAGGTGCGTCTTATACACAGGTGGTCTTATACGCTGGCAAATATGATGCATACGTATTTTAAAAAGGAATTAAAACTTCCCCCTGATTTTCTTTGGTTATTTCAGTACATATAGAACAAAAGAGTGTTAACATTATAGAAGCATAGAATCCTAGAGTTGGAAGAGACCCCAGGGCCATCCAGTCCAGTCCCCTTCAGCCATGCAGGAACCCCCATCAAAGTACTCCCTTTGAGTGATGGGCTTAAAAACCTCCAAAGAAGGAGGAGATTCCACCACACTCCATGGAGGCAGCAGCAGATTCCACTGCCTGACAGCTCTGACCATCAGGAAGTTCTTCCTGGGGTTTAAGTGGAATCTCTTTTCCGTTAGTTTGAATCCATTGATCCGTATCCTAGTTTCCAGAGCAGCAGAAAAGAAGCTTGCCCCATCTTCAGCATGACATCCTTTCAACATTATGGTAGTAAATGTTTTAACTCTAACATAGTCTTATTTTGTCTATAACTTTCTATGATATTAAAAAAAAATAGCGTTTAATCTAGAAATCCAGCTACTGTTAATTCAGAATGGTTGTTTCTGAAATGTTTGGTGGTCTTGCGACAAATCATGAAAATTTTGGAATTTGATCGTGGGGAAGATTCTGGGTTTTACATTTCAAATGAAACCAAAAATGTGTCTCTTGACAGTGATAGACGATAATTTGGAAAAGGCCTATAGAATTATATTCTATGTGACGGCTGCAGCAAAGCTGCTGTTTGCAAAAATTTGGAAGTTGGGACAATAGATGAATGGTTATTAAAATTGATAGAAACGGAACCGTGAATGAATTGACAATTTTAAAAAGAAATAGTTTTATAGACAAATTCTTTAAAAAATGGGAACCGATAATCAACTTATCTCAGAGAAGCTTTTAACATACCTGCTGTTCTGTTGTTGTTTCTTCTCTCTTTTATCCTTTCTTCTTTTGATCTTAGAATCATAGAACATACATTGCAATATTTGCTATATTTTTCTGTGCAAAATTTTCTATGCCATATGCATAGGTTATGTTATGTTTATGCTTATTGCAATCGGTCTTGTTAGATGGGCTGAAAATTGCAGTTCTAGTTGGCAAACTCCAGGGTTCACTCTTTGGTTTCCTGAAAATATAGATGTATTTTAAGCAGAGACCCCCATAAACGGATCAAATTCAAATTGAGAGGTACCTTTATATGATAAGAACAATCAACAAAACAGAGGTGCTTGAGAGAATTTTGTTGTTATGGCTATAGTTTAAATTATAGACAACATTTTGGTTGTGGACCTTAGAAATATTATGTGTTTGCTTTTACTTTAATATCTCTATATTTTACTTATAGGTACATAGAAAGAGAAAACAATTTTTGTTTAAATTTTTCCATGATGTATATGAATAGTAAAAAAACAATATCTGTTAAAGTTTGAAGAGAATGTATGTTTCTAAGTTTTGGTGATGTAATGACAAAAGAAATAAAATATTTTCCGGGGGGAAAGAGAGAAAACAGAATGAAGTGACTGTGCCACAGACTGTCCTTCAGTGAATCAAAATGTTAAATTAATTGTCCTGAATTTGATTTTCCTGAGCTTGAAATGAGCTGATAAATAGTGCAGAGAGTGAAGCAGAAAGTACTGGAGACAGATCTCCACAAAAGAAAGTTAATCTCTTGATATTAAATATATCAGGCACAGCTCTTTTGGGGAGGTTCATGTCCGTGCCTTCCAAGCTCCCTGCCGACTTAGGACCACCCAATTAATTTCCTACAGTTTTCTTAGGCGAGGAATACTCAGAGATGGTTTTTGCTAGCTCCCTCCACTGAAATATTGCTTAGAGCTCCTGATATTCTCATTTAACTAACCAGAACTAGCCCTGCTTAACTTCCAAGATCAGACAGGATTGGGTGCCTTTAGAGCAGTGGTTCTCAACCTGTGGGTCCCCAGATGTTCATGGACTTCAGCTCCCAGAAGCCCTGAGCATTGACCATAGTGGCTGGGGCCTCTGGGAGCTGAAGTCCACGAACATCTGGGGACCCACAGGTTGAGAACCACTGCTTTAGGGTATGTGACTTTAAAACACAATTGTGTTCTTTCAGGTGTAGTCACTATTTGTTAAGGGACATATGCGATTTTCTCTTTTACAAGTATTCCAGTTTTGAGTGTGTTTCGATATAATATTTAAACTGAACATGCTAAATTAGCCAACATGACGTAGATCGCCAGAGAGCTTTCCAGTTCTGTGTTTTCTGGGAAACCCACCTCACCACTGCCCACCTGTGGGTCTCAGTTTCATTTTGGAAGAGATAGTTTCCGGTGAGGGAGGAGGTATGGCTCGTCTGAGAAGAAAAGCGCTCGTGGCTCGGTGGCGGCTCACCTGCTTTGCATGCAGAAAAAGTCCCAAAATCCAGCCCTGGGCATCTGCCTCTAGAAGGCGGCTGAGATGCCAAAGGGTGGAAAGTCCCTGGAGAGTCCAGGGCAGCAGATGGACTCTCTGGCCTGGAAGCAGGGCTGTGGAGACAGGATGCCAAGCCTTAAACTCCAAGCTTCTCTGTTTTTCTGATCCCCAACACCTTGTCATCACAGAATCATAGAATCCTGGAGCTGGACAAGACCCCAGGGGCATCCAGTCCAACCCAGTCCAGTCCAAAATGAGTTTCAACAGAGAGGAATGTGCCACCGGGTTCTGTCCTGGGCCCAGGGCTATTCAGCATCTTCATCCATGACTTGGAGGAAGGAGTGGAGGGCAGGGTGATCAGATCTGCAGATGACACCAAACTGGGAGGGGTTGCTAATACACCAGAGGTCAGGATCAGAATTCAAAAGGACCTTGACAGATTGGAGAGCTGGGCCAAAGCTAACAAAATGAATTTCAACAGAGAGAAATGTAAAGTCCTGCACTAAAGCAGGAGAAAAATGGTATGCACAAATATAGGATGGGGGATGCGTGGCTGGACAACAGTCCGTGCAGAAGGGATCCAGGAGTCTTGGTGGACCACAAGCTGAACGTGAGTCAGTGTGATGCGGCAGCCAAGAAAGCTAACATGATTTTTGGTTGCATCAATAGGAGTATGGTGTCTAGATTGAGGGAGGTAATGGTACCACTCTATTCTGCTTTGGTCACTCCTCATCTGGAATAATCGTGTGTCCAGTTCTGGGCACCTCATTTCAAGAAGGATGTGGACAAGCTGGAACGTGTCCAGAGGAGGGTGACCAAAATGGTGGAGAGTCTGGAAGCCATGAAGTCCTATGAGTAGCATCTTAGGGAGCTGGGGATGTTTAATCTGCAGAAGAGAAGGTTAAGAGGGGACATGAGAGCCATGTTTGAATATCTGAAGGGATGTCGTGTTGGAGATGGAGCAAGCTTTTTTCTGCTGCTCCAGAGATTAGGGCAAGGAGCAATGGATTCAAAGTACAGGAAAGGAGATTACACTTAAAACCTCAGGAAGAACTTCCTGACTGCCAGAGCTGTCCGGCAGCGGAATATGCTGTCCAAATGGCATGTGGTGGATTCTTTTCCTCCTTTGGAGGTTTTTAAGCAGAGGCTGGATGGCCATCTGTCAAAGGGAGGGCTTTGATATGGGTTCCTGCATAGCAGGATGAGGTTGGGCTAGATGGCCCCTGAGGTCTCTCCCAACTCTGAATCTATGTTTCTGTGATTCTAACCCCCTTCCGCCATGCAGGAATACATCATCAAAGCATTCCTGACAGAGGGCCGTCTAACCTCTTTCCAAAGAAAGAGACTCCACCGCACTCCATTGAGACAGCACCATATTCTACTGTCGAGCTGCTCTTACTGTCAGGAAGTTCTTCCCCCTGTTTAGGTGGAATCCCTCTTCTTGTAGGTGGAATCCGTTGTTCACCATCCTAGTCTCTGGAGCAACAGAAAACAGGCTTACTCCATGCTCCGTATGACACCCCTTAAAATATTTCAACATAGCTGTGAGATCTCCCTCTCTTAACCTTCTCTTCTCCAGGCTAAACATCCCCAGCTCCCTAAGCTCTGCTCCTCGGGGGCTTCATGCTTTCTAGAGCTCTTCCAGAGCTTTCCCAACTTTTCATGTTGGCAACACACTTTTTAGACATGCATCATTTTGCGAAATTAAGCGGAGGCGGCCCCTCCACCCAAGCCTGGCCTGCCACAACCCCCCTCGCTGGGGTCTCCCTCAGCCCAGGACAGCAGTGGTGGAAGAAGCAGCCCCTCCGCCCAGGCCTGGCCGGGGTCTTCCTCAGCCCAAAGACGTGGCACCGGGAGAGGCAACCCCTCTACCTGAGCCTGGCCTGCTTCCGCCACCGCCTTCATCAGGGTCTTCCTTGGTCCGGAGCAGCGGCAGTGGGAGAAGCAGCCCCTCTACCCATTACATTCACGGGCACACCGACGCACTGCAGCCGGCACACTCGCGACACACAGTTTGGAAAGCCCTGTTCTAGACCTTCGACCATTTTGGTCACTTCCTCTGGACACATTCCAGATTGTGACTGTCCTTCTAGATCTGTAGTGCCCAGAACTGGATGCAGGATTCCGAGGGGGGAAGTCACAGCGTTTTTCTTCATCTAGGTCCCGTGTCATACACTGATGCTCAAAACATTATCTTTTTTTTCTCTCTCTCTCTTTCTGTATTTATAATTTTTATTAAAAAAAAAATTCAGAAACCACTAAAAAAACAAGAAATACAAAAAGAGAGAGAAAGGCAGGATAGAACACATTGAAATGCTAGGGAAAAAAGTAGAGAAAAAGAAGAAAAATAAAATGAAAAGTGGCTTCCAGCTTTCTTCTTCGTAGTTATGCTCCATCCTGACATAATCAGACCTCTTCCATTACAGTTACATATTGCCCTTCTTCTGCACATCAAATCCTTAAAAATGGTCGAAACCCAAACTTATCAAATCACTTTTTTGGGAGGGGGAAAATGCCCATAGAGCGTTTCCAGTCTATACACAAAACACTCTCCATCTTCAGTTGTGGTGAAATACTCAACTATAGTATATGACTACTGAAGTTCTGTTGTTATTTGCACAATTATAACAGACTTCACAGGGAGCTTCTTTGAATTTGGTCAAAATTGTTGAGAATTTGTATTTTAAAAAAATGTAAATCAAAACTGCACATAATTCCCCCCCCCCAAAAAATGCAATTATGAAGCATTATAATTTTTTACGGCATCACTTGCTTGTCTGACAGGTTAGGGACCAGAGCGTTGTGAGAAAGTGGAATGGGTTGCAAAGCGAAATCCGGTCTTTCTTCAGTTCTTCTTCTCTTGCCTCCTTCCCAGAACAAACAGGAGGGAATTATGGAGGCTTGCTTGGCCTTAGTTTAATTACAATGGCATCTTTAGTCATCTAAGATTAAGCCTTTCAACCTTTGATTCTCCAAATGCTTTGGACTGCAACTCCCTTAATCCCAGGCCCTTGGCAATGCTGGCTGGAGCTTCCAGGAACTGGAAGTCCAAAATATCTGGTTGTATATTATAGCACTACGGTTGTTATTTGCACAAGAATGGAAGAATTCAGATGGCTAATAGTAGAGGAGTAGCTGTTAAAACTGAACAAGTTAGCAGAAATTAATAGATTATTTCCTTTAATTAGAGAAACATCTAAGGTCTGGAAATCCCTGATTGGTTTTTTTTGGGGGGGGGAGAAAATGAGGTTTTCGAGATAGGACTGGGTTATCAGAAGAAGTGTAACAACTAATTTTTTAAGTGAGGGATAATTCATGTTTTGAGAGCCAGTCTGTTGCACTGATTTGAGCATTAGACTCCCTGTTTGGCCATGAAGACCCCCCTGGGTGGCCCCGGGGTGGGTCACACACTCTCAGCCCCAGACAATCCTGTGATAGGTTTGCATTAGCATCACCAGAAATCATAAAAATGACTTGAAAGCACAGAACAACAACAGCAACAAGTTTATAACCAGTGAGAAGAAGGCTAGAAGCCCTTTTTCTATTTTTATATATTTTTCTTTATATGTCATGCGATTCATCTCTCTTTTTCCCTTCTTACTGTGTTTTTTTTAAGTTGCACCTTTAAAAGTATTTAGAAAATTTCTCTGTAAGAAAATTAATAATCAGAAAAAGTCCAGAGGCAAAAAACAGGGGAGTTCTTAGCTAATACCCACGTAATGCGTAGGTGCAAGAGTTTTCTTTGGCCGGCAGGCCCGTTGCAAATCTTGCTGTGTGGCAACACTTTAAATGGCTGCTTCCTTTTAAACAGCACATCTCGATACCCAGGCCGGATGGCACAACAGGGGCACGGACGTTCTCGTTTGATCTCTCCAACATCGGCAAGGATAGCCCCCAGGGGAGTTTTGATTGCATCCAGCAATATGTGTCCAGGTGAGTAGTCTTTCAGGCCCGTGAGGTGACAGGGATACCCAGTCATTGGAACTGATGCGATTCTGGCCCTGAATTCTTTAACAGAAAATCCGGTACTAGACGCAGAAACAAGGTGGAAAGAATACGGAGAGGTTCTTGCACACATACCCAGAAAAGAGGAGCAGCTCAATATGCTGCTCTGCAAAATTTTTATTCAGAACTAACAATGTGCACATGTGAAATGAAGCAGCTAGGTTAGGGAAGCCTTGTAGAAGTAAGCAAAGTCATTTTGATTCTCCTAGGGACTGCTTGGAAGCTTCTTCCAAAATGCATCCCCAGCCAGTCCCTGTCCCACATCACTGGAGGGCCGCACGCAACCTTCCAGCTCTCCTTAAAAGTGCAATAATGATATAACAGTAATAATATTATAGTCACAATAATAATAATATAACAACAGCAACGTTTGTTTAATCAAAGAAACAGACTCATGGAGTTGGAAGAGACCCCAGGGGCCATCCAGTCCAACCCCCTGCTATGCAGGAACCCACATCAAAGCTTTCCCAACAGATGACCATCCAGACTCTGCTTAAAACCCTCCAAAGAAGGAGACTCTACCACACTCCATGGAGGCAGCTGCATATTCCACTGCCAGACAGCTCTGGCCATCAGGAAGTTCCTCCTGAGGTTCAAGTGGAATCTCCCTTCCTGCAGTTTGAATCCATTGCTCCTTGTCCTGGTCTCTGGAGCAGCAGAAAAGAAGCCTGCTCCATCTTCAGCATGACATCCCTTCAAATATTTAACCATGGCTCTCATGTCCTCTCTTAACCTTCCCTTCTGCAGACTAAACACCTCCAGCTCCCTAAGCCGTTCTTCATAGCGCTTCATGGCCTCCAGACCCTCCACCTTTTTGGTCGCCTTCCTCTGGACATGTTCCAGCTTGCCAGTCATAGATTCCTGGATGGTACATAACATGCTAGGCCCAGGAATGCCCTGTGGGTATTTAAATTTTTTTAAAAAAGAAAACCAAAATAAATCAGACAATCATTAAACAATAAAAAAGAAGAAAAAATCATGCACAACATACAAAACCAAATCATCATACATCCATACAATATAAATACAATGCAAACATCTGCACCAGAGCTTTCCAAACTTTTCATGTTGGTGACAAATTTTTTGGACATGCATCACTTCGTGACGCAGTAATTCAGTTTTGCTAGCAAACCGGAGGTTAAACAAACCCCTTGTAAGAGATATGGACACGTACATAAATTGTAATAACAAAATGCATGGGAACACAACGTATCGCACGAAAACCTTTCATATATTTTTTAAAATACATGATTTATAAACAATAACATACATTTCCAAGATTGTAGGCGATACACGTACACATTTCAGGCATACCCATTTGGAAAGTCCTAATCTATACAATACAACACTAAACAGTAACATTGCATTACATTGTTACAACTGACATAATAATGACAATAATAATAAATTATTCTAACTAAAGAAAAAGGCTTCCCCCACTGATGAAGTTTCAGCATTTCTTAGAAAATAAAGTGCTGTATTTGCCAGTATATAAAATGCACCCCATTTGTATGCTGGCAAATACTATGGTGTATAAGACATACCCCATTTTCAAACAGTATTTTTTAGGAAAAAAAGTGAGTCTTATACGCCAGGAAATAGAGTAGTATCTTCCCTTCCATAATTATTAAGAGATAATAAGAAAGAAAATTTGAAAAATTAAGAATGGCAGTGTCACTCACATTATCACCATTATTAAGTTATTCTTTTTATATAATTATCTAATCTAACCTAATTTAAATAACATGCCAGCGTTAAATTAGATGCAAGGGCTTTGTTGCGTCTTCCTGCCCCTGCGATGGGCCAGGGAAGCCGTTTTCTAAAAATAAGAAGTGACTTCAGGGTTTGAAGGAAGAAAATTCTTTCCCCCGTCCTGAACTAAAATAAGACTGAATGTGTGTCGAAATGGCCAACCTATTTTTGGGGAGGATTTGACCAATTCCTTGTCCTTCTCAAGAAAGAGGACGGCAGGCTGGGGCCAGAAATAACTCCAAGGGTTATTTCAAAAGTCTTGGATTAATTTTCTCCATAGTAGCTTTAGGAATCCCGGTGGAGCTGGGTGCCATTGCTGGTTTTCCAGGGACATCTGGATCTTTATGCCCGTGGCATGTTTGTAAAAAGGCACACTGGCTCCAGTTTCCACATTTTTTTAATTGAATATATTAGAACAACAAAACATCACAAAAAATATGATAACTACCCCAAAAAAATAGTAAAGAAATAAAATACACTAATACACACTAAATAAATCAACATAAAATCTGACATAACTATGACTACGCTAATAGCAGTAATAAAAATAAAGAGAAGAAAAACAGAAACAACATTACATCTAATTAAAAGATGGCTCCCACCGCAACTATCAGCTTTTTTTAGTGTTCATTCATCCATTCATTTATTATGGTGAACAGCCAGTGGAAGTTACAAATTAGATCAACAATAAAATACAGTTAAAATAGTAGTAGATTCCGCTAAAAAGTTGTTGAAAGCATTGACCATAAAAATACAATCAACAACAAGTAGGTGGAGTTAGAATTGTAAAAATTTAAGATTATAAGATTTAAAACTTAAAGATAACAAACCTGTCTATCAGTTGTGTTAAAAGTTGTTAAAATATTGGTAAAAGCTTCAATCATAAAATACAATTGAGATTAGCAACAAGTAGAGCTAAAATTCATATATTTAAAAAACAAATATACAGCCACCATGAGAGAAGAACAGCAAACCCATCTGACTTATAAAATACTTCTAAAAGAAATATATTAATTTATTAATAGTTATTAATATCAATAACTAACATTATTGATCTGTAATAAAAAAGAATAGTATAAAGAGGTTATATAGCTGTAGATACGCTTATAGAAGATAACAATATACAGCATCAAAATAAAGTCATCTGTGATTTTCTTAGTTTCTTTAGCACATATAATTTTTTTTATTCTAAACAGAACGAAACAGCAGTAACAATTTCAAAACCCTAAAAATCATAGTTTGACTCTCATTTTCTTTCAAATTTTCAATAAGCAGTTATCAATTTTGAGCAAAGCCATGTTCTGGTGAACCTTTCGGGCTTTCCGTCAGTCTGTCCGTTTCTACAGTTGTCGTCAGCTTAGTAAACCAGTCATTGATAATTAGGATTTGAGTATTCCAGCTTTTCACGTTTGCTGCAGCTCCTTCCAGCTGTGGAAGGGGATGTGTTTGAGTCAATTCTAGCAAAGTCTGCCATTCTGCATGCAGCCTTTTTTAATAAGCCGTTGTTTATGTAGAGCTACCAAGGGGCTTGGTTCTGCACTACCAGGTGGAAGAAAAAGTCTCTCCCCCAAGGGATTTATGTTATTATTTTCTTTCTCTTAAATAAAGATAGTAATACAGGGTAGAAAACCAACCCAGGGGAGCAACAGAGGATGGGAGAGGAAAGGAAAGGTGGAGCGGAGAACAAGTTACAGCAGAGTGCGGAAGCTCAAATGTGCTCCATCCCATTTATGGTGGACCTGTAACATGGCCAAAAAGTTCTGGGACGGCATACACAAAAATAATAAGTACGATTTTATAAATTGAATTCAATAAATTACCTGAAATTTCCTTACTGAATATGCTACATATATATATATACAAAATATAACAAAAAAAAACATTGGAGGATCTTGCTTTCTATGATAACGACAGCAAGAATTGAATACGCCAAACTTTGGAAGCACGAAGAGATCCCCAGCGTAGATCAGTGGCTATCCACTTTGTTAGAGACAAAAAATGCAGATATAGTAACTCAGAGACTCAGAGGCCAAGCAGACTAAAACTAAAATATTAGATAGATCAGAATCTACAGACACAAACAAATTAATTGAACGAACGTATGTGTGTAGTACGGTTAGAGTTTAACAGTGTTAAGGGTATTCGGCTCTAGTAAAGATTGGAAGAACTATATGAAACTTCAATGAGCTACGAAACTTTTACTGAATGTATTTTATATATGTAGATATCTCAATAAAAAGTATTTTTTTAAAAATGTGCTCTGTCAAACGCCCAAGTCTTCAAATTTTTTTATTGCAACCTTTCTCTGCAGCGATGGGAGCATTCAACTGGACTGTCTGGGCAGTGTCCAGGACAAGATCACCGTGCGTGCAACGGACGAGTCCTACCAGAAGGCGAAGCAGAGCATGGCCCTGGTGGAAGAGGAGACGCGGAGCCGGGGGGCTATCGTGATCAAGCCGGGAGGCCGTTATGTCGGTGAGGGGCTTCCCTCCTCTGTCTTTCCAGTGCCAGGGGGTAATGGGTGGGATGTCTGCATTCAGCCGGAACATTTCAGAACTGCAAGAATGTCCTGTCTGGTTAGGGGCGGGGGGCAGGAGCTGGAGCTGGAGAAACTCGCAAATAATGAAATCGGTGAAAGCCAAACCCACAAATGTGGAGGGCCAACTGTATACAATCCGCCCTCCACCTCTGTGGGTTTCACTTTTGCAAATTTGGTTATTCATGGGTTATTTTCTGTTGCCTCTGCTGCCTCCCTGGGTCATTTTTAATAGAGACTGCAAGCCTCATGAGGCTGAGAAACTGCAAAGGAGGCTTGTGAGTCCCATTTAAAAAAGGTGTGGGGCAGCAGTGGAGGTGGCCACAAGCCCCACCAGCCCCCCACTCCTGCCTTGGGAAGGAGCCTCAAAGGAATACACTTCCATATAGGCAATGGCAGAGTGACATTAAAGCCTCAGGTTATCATTTTTATTACGGGTTGAGTCTCCCTTATCTGAAATGCTAGCCACCAGAAGTGTTTCAGATTCTGCATATATGTACATGCATATATAATTTATATATATGTGTGTGTGCGCGCGTGCGCGTGGATACAATGCCTTTTAGGAACAGCCTCACTTCTTGTCCCTTTAAGATTTCATAGAGTTGGAAGAGACCCCAGGGGCCATCGAGTCCAACCCCCTGCCATGCAGGAGCACCCATCAAAGCACTCCCAACAGATGGCCATCCAGCCTCTGCTTAAAAAACTCCAAAGAAGGAGGAGACTCCACCACACTCCATGGAGGCAGCAGCTTAGTCCACTGCCGGACAGCCCTGACCGTCAGGGAGTTCTTCCTGGGGTTCAGGTGGAATCTCCTTTCCTGCAGTTTGAATCCATTGCTCCTTGTCCTGGTCTCTGGAGCAGCAGAGAACAAGCCTGCTCCCTCCTCGACATGACATCCCTTCAGATATTTAAACATGGCTCTCATGTCCCCTCTTCGTCCTCTTTGTGTTGTGTGTGAGACAGGAGGCAGGAGAGAGACTCGTGGTCTGTGAAATGGTGGCAATCCAAGTGTAGCTGCTCAGCACGAATCCAAACCTCCTGCCATTTCACAGATCCCTGGTCTCCCTCTTTGCCCCCAGCTGCCCACTTCCACCTTTGAGTTAGCGGCCGTGGCACTCTGCAGATCTGAGAGACAAATGAGCAAGAATGCCACAGTTGCCACCTTGAAGGCAGGAGCAGGAGGCGGGGGGCAAAAAGTTTTGGGTTTTGGAAGTCTTTGGATTTCCGGATAAGGGAGCCTCAACCTGTATTAGGTGATGATGATTGGTTTATTAAGCTTTTTTTACAGTTCTGTGAGTGGGATGGAGAATAACAAGACCCAGAAAGGTGCAAATCATGGCCCTTGCCCTAAATCTTCAAAGAAAATGCATACTTTTCTGGGTTTCAACAGGATAGGCAAAAGATGACGCCCATAAGACCTGCCCTCAAATATGCCCAAGAGAAATTTGCAGAAAGCCATTTATTCTAGCTTTGTCTGGGTAGTAGTGTTTTTTGAATATTGCCCTGCAGCAGCATGTTACAAACACAAAAAAAGAAGCCCACTGACAATCATAAAACGAAAGGGGGAAGCAGGATTTGAGAGCGATCGGGAGCGCTCTCATTGTAGATTCTCCGCGTCAGTGTGAATTGGTGTTTCTCAGCCTTTGACCCTCTAATAGTTTAGGACTTGACTCCCCAGAAGCCAGTGGTCATGGATTCTGGGAGTTACAGTCATAGAATCATAGAGTTGGAAGAGATCCCAGAGACCATCCAGTCTAACCCCTTTCTGCTGTGCAGGAAGAAACCATCAAAACACTCCTGACAGATGGCCGTCCAGCCTTTGCTTTAAAAACCTCCAAAGAAGGAGACTCTACCACTCTCAGAGGCAGCTGTTGAACAGCTCTGACCATCAGGAAGTTCTTCCTGAGGTTCAGGTGGAATCTCCTTTCCTGCTGTTGGAATGCATTGCTCCATGTCCTAGTCTCTGGAGCAGCGGAAAATGGGCTTGCTCCATCCTCTATATGAAAGCCATTCAAATATTTGAATGTGGCTATCTTAACCTTCTCTTCTGCAGACTAAACATACCCAAAACCACACTTGTAAAATTTGCACCTAGATAATTTAAATCTTGGGAGTGAGACATCTGCAGGGGGGCCACCAAGAGAGCTTTTTACTCAGCTGTGGCTGCTGCCCCCCCACCCTTCATTCTAAGTCTGCAGACAGGAGTCATTTGCAAGTTGCTAAGTTATCCCTGACTCATCTTTTTTTTTTTTAAAGTCAGCTAAAAGCTTTGGGGAAGTTGGTGGGGGTCAGGAAGGAAGTGTCTTACTTTGTTCTGGGACGAACACACGGCTGGGGGGGCGGGCAAGTGGCAGGGGCGGTGGAGGCGGCCCTCCCCTCTCCCGGCGTGCTTTTTGGTATTTCCTCAGGGTGGTTTTGCGTGAGGGACAGCATTGGTTCCCTTTCATTTGCTACTGTAAAGACCCTTTAAAAGGAAGATATAATAAAGAGCCACAAAGATCTAGGTTATGTGCAAGAACTTAAAAAACAAATCCCCTGAGAAATAATTCTTAATGCCCAGCAAAATTTCCTTTAAATATAGAAATAGGAAGCACAAGGGACAGGGAAGACTATTCAGAGAGAAAGAAAGTGTGTCCATCTGCCATCAGCAGGACTTGGGGAGATGCTGCTTGGTGCAGAGGCGCATCTGTGGTGCTTTCTACACTTCTGTTCCTATTAGAATCATGGAATCCTAGAGCTGGGAGAGACCCCAGGGGCCATTGAGTCCAACCCCCTTCTGCCATGCGGGAAGAGACAACCAAAGCATTCCTGACAGATGGCCATCCAGTCTCTGTTTAAAACCTCCAAAGAGGGAGACTCCACCACGCTACCAGGCAGTGTATTCCATTGCTCTTACCATCAAGAAGTTCTTCCTAAGGTTTAGGTGGAATCTCTTGCAAATTTCATTCTTGCAAAGAAGCTAGTAAAATGCGGGCTGGACAGGGCTACCGTTAGGTGGATTTGTAACTGGTTGACTGACTGCACCCAAAGGGTGATCACCAGTGGATGCTTTTCGTCCTGGAGATAAGTGACTCGTGGAGTGCCAGAGGGTCCAGAACTGCTATTCAGCATCTCCATCAATGACTCGGGTGAGGGAGTGGAGGGCATGCTGATCAAATTTGCAGATGATACCAAACTGGGAGTGGCTGCTAACACACCAGAGGATATGATCAAATTTCAATACGACCTTGACAGATTGGAGAGCTGGGCCAAAGCTAACAAAATGAATTTCAACAGAGAGAAATGGAGGGTCCTGCACTTGGGCAGAAACAAGGAAAGTCACAAGTATAGGATGGGGGACGTGTGGCTGGATAGCAATCCGTGTGAAAAAGATCCAGGAGTCTTGGTAGACCACAAGCTGAACATGAGTCAGCAGTGTGACGCGGCAGCCAAGAAAGCCAACGTGATTCTTGGTTGCATCAAGAGGAGTCTGGTGTCTAGATCAAGGGAAGTAACGGTCCCACTCTATTCTGCATTGGTTGGGCCTCATCTGGAATCCTGTGTCCAGTTCTGGGCACCTCAATTCAAGAAAGAGATTGGCAAGCTGGAGCGTGTCCAGAGGAGGGGGACCAAAATGGTGGAGGGTCTGGAAGCCATGAAGCCCTATGAGGAGCAGCTGAGGGAGCCGGGGATGTTTAGTCTGCAGAAGAGAAGGTTAAGAGGGGACATGAGAACCATGTTTAAATATTTGAAGGGATGTCATGTTGAGGAGGGAGCAGGCTTGTTCTCTGCCGCTCCAGAGACGAGGACACGGAGCAATGGATTCAAGCTGCAGGAAAGGAGATTCCACTTGAACCTCAGGAAGGACTTCCTGACGGTCGGAGCTGTCCGGCAGTGGAAGATGCTGCTGCCTCCATGGAGAGTGGTGGAGTCTCCTCCTTCTTTGGAGGTTTTTAAGCAGAGGCTGGATGACCACTTGTTGGGAATGTTTTGATGGGTGTTCCTGCATAGCAGGGGGTTGGACTCGATGGCCCCTGGGGGTCTCTTCCAACTCTATGGTTCTATGATTCTATGATTCCTTTCCTGGCTTCCACAAAGCCATTGCTCCGTGTCCTTGTCTCTGGAGCAGCAGAAAACAAGCTTGCCCCATCTTTCCTATAACATTCTTCTAAATACTTAAACACGGCTATCCTTAGGATGGGGAGCCAGCATTGAGTAATTGTTTGAGCGTTGGACCGTGGTTCAATTCCCTGCTCGGCCCTGGAAACTCACTGGGTGATCTTGGGCATGTCACACACATCACCAGAAAAACCCATGATAGTTTTCCGTTAGGATCGCCATAACTCTGGAATGACTTGACGGCACACAACAAGAACAATATCATTAGGATGGAAGATGTGTGGGGCAGAGGCTGGAATAAATTTTGAGGAACCCCCCTCCTTCTTTTGCTTCTCTCTTACTGTAATGGTCAAATTTGGGCTAATGGCAGTGATCCTAGGCCCTGTGATATGATTTGATTTGTGCCCTTTCTTCCATGAAGGGACACAAGACAGCTTACAAAATTTTAAAAACAAAGTTAACTAAAATGAACAGTGAAAAAGTTAAAAAGCACAATACTATTAAAACCAGGTGCTTAAAAGCAGTTTAAAGTACATTTAGAAACAAACAGGACTCAGCCCGGACAAACAAGATGAAAATACCGCTAGCACCGCTCTTCTGCCACATGATTTAAAAAATCAGTCAAAACCCTGCCTAAATAAAAAGGTCTTAATTTACTAGTGGAAAGGGAGGGAGCAAATTGGATCTCCTGTGGAAGGGAGTTCCAGAGCTGCTTTGAGTTTCCTTTGGGCTGTATGGGAAATTTTAGGGAAATTAAGGAGGCCGGTGAGCCACCCCTTTTAGTGGAAGGAGTGTTTTCCCCTCCATTCGTCCTGGTTAGTTCATGTCCTTGCTCTCACATGGCCGATATCTGTATACCAAGGTTTTGATTTCTGTTCCCCTCCTTCCCAAAATTAGGCAAGACTGTCAAAATGCGAAAGCCCGCCCCGGGGGTTTCAGACACCGTCCCTTCTCGGATCCGCCCGACGCCTGTCAACCTGGCCAGCGCCATCAAGAAGGGCAACAGTGCCGTCTCCCAACGGCCACTCAAAGACCGGGTGATCCATCTACTGGCCTTGAAGCCCTACAAGAAGCCGGAGCTGCTCCTCAGGCTGCAGAAGGACGGCCTTTCCCCACAGGATAAAGACTCCCTGGATGCCCTGTTGCAGCAGGTAAGGCTGGGCTTGGAGGGTTCTTGTGTTACGGGCAACCCTACCTACACCTCTCCTGGAGTCCTGTGTCCAGTTCTGGGCACCTCAGTTTGAAAATCAAGTGGACAAGCTGGAACGTGTGACCAAAACGGTAGTAGGCTTGGAAACCACTAAGCTCTATGAGGAGTGGCTGAGGAAGCTTGGTCTGTTTAGCCTTGAGAAGGAAACATGAAGCATCATAGAATCACAGAGTTGGAGGAGACCCCGGGGCCATCCAATCCAACCCCCTTCTGCCATGCAGGAACGCACATCAAAGCACTCCCGCTTTGATGTGCGTTCAGGTTGCCATCCAGCCTCTGCTTAAAAGCCTCCAAAGAAGGAGACTCCACCACACTCCGAGGCAGCAGATTCCACTGCCGGACAGCTCTGACTGCCAGGAAGTTCTTGCTGAGGTTCAGGTGGAATCTCCTTTCCTGCAGCTTGAATCCATTGCTCCTTGTCCTGGTCTCTGGAGCGGCAGAGAACAAGCCCGCTCCCTCCTCAACATGACATCCCTTCGGATATTTAAACATGGCTATCGTGTCCCCTCTTAACCTTCTCTTCTGCAGACTAAAGAGGGGAACATGATAGCCAGGTGTAAATGATGTTTGAGCCACAAGGTTCTGTCCTGAGCCCAGAGCTGTTCAGCATCTTTATCAGCGACTTGGATGGAGGCATGCTCATCAAATTTGCAAATGACACCAAATTAGGAGGGATAGCTAACACCCCAGAGGACAGAATGAGAATTCAAAATGACTTTAACAGATTAGAGAACTGGGCCAGAACTAGCAAAATGAATTTTAACAGGGAGAAATGCGGAGTACTACACTTAGGAACGAAGGAAGAATGAAATGCACAGAGATACAATGGGTAATACCTGGCTTGAAGACAGTATGTGTGAAAGAGACCTAGGGGTCTTGGTGGACCACAAGCTGAACGTGAGTCAACAGTGTGATGCAGCAGCCAAGAAAGCAAACACGATTCTTGGTTTCATCAATAGGAATACAGTGTCAAGATAAAGGGAAGTAATAATACCACTCTATTCTGCTTTGGTTAAACCTCACCTAGAATACTGGGTCCAGTTCCGGTCACCATAGTTCAGGAAGGATATGGACAAGCTGGAATGTGTCCAGAAAAAGGCAACCAAAATGGTAGAGACTCGAAACCATGAAGCCATAAGAGGAGAGGCTTAGGGAGCTGGGAGTGTTTAGCCTGACAGAAAGAAGGTTAAGAGGTGACGTGAGAACCATGTTTAAATATTTGAAGGGATGTCATGTTGAAGATGGAACGGGCTTGCTTTCTGCTGATCCAGAGACTAGGACAAGGAGCAATGGATTCAAACTATGGGAAAGAGATTCCACCTAAAGATCAGGAAGGACTGATGACAGTCAGAGCAGCTTGATGGTGGGATATACTGCTGCTTCAGTGGAGTGTGATGGAGTCTTGTCCTCTTTTGGAGGTTTTTCAGCAGAG
>CAOKZL010002270.1:0-216685 GCA_948472985.1 Iguana delicatissima | reverse complement strand
ATCCACTCGTACAAGAAAGGAAATCTACCTCCTTCCAGTAGTGTAAAAATCTGTTTTTACACTACTGTTAAAATCAAGCTGTTAAAATCAAGAAGTTCATTTAGTCAGAATCTCCTTTCGTGTGATGTGAATTTGAGTCTAATCTCTGGAAGAGCAGAAAGCAAGCTCCAGAGGGTAGGACTTGAATTAATAGTTTCTAAGGCTCCATAACATCTTGCTCTTCCTCTGTTCCAGTCATCTTTGATTCCATGTACCGTATTTTCCGGCGTATAAGACGACTGGCAATAAGACATGACCCCCAACTTTTCCAGTTAAAATATAGAGTTTGGGATATACTCACCGTATAAGACTACCCCTCTTCCAAAGCACACCAAATAAAAAAAACATCAGATTTGATTTCAATATGGTAATTTTAATTCAAATGCTTATGACATGCAGGTACTTAGCAGGAAAACTGTCACTTATAAACATAAGGCTGTTTGTCATCAAACATGTAAACATAAAATAGTGCAAGTGGATTAAACTTTTCCTAATTCACTCTAAAGCTGAAAGGAAGGATAAGACAATAAACCCATGGGAGCTGCCATGCTGTTTGTTTTCTAAGCTGTCAACCAAACTGGAACTGATGATGATAGGAGGAAGATAGCAAACTATAGAGAGAGAGCAAGTGCTGGGCAAGTCCCTGGTCAGTTAGCAAGCTACAGTATTTTTACAGGTTTTGCTGGCACTACAGCTTCCCTTTAAAAGCCTTCAAAATCCTCCTGTTCGTCATCTGATGTCATAAGTACATCAATGACATCTTGTGATACATTTGTAAGGCAGTCATTGTATGGATCAAATTCCGTATCAGATGGTGTGGTCTCAGCTTCGGCTTCCTCTTCATCTTGCCACAAGTAGTCCTCCTCCATACCATCTAATGAATTTGATATGCCACACTTCTTGAAAGACTTGATTACTTTTTCTGCATCAATATCATTCCAGGCTTTTATGACAAACTTGCACAAAACATCCAACTGTGGAGCACGCATGTTTCCTCCTTTTGTGAATGACTTTTCACCGCTAACCATCCATTCATTCCACTGTTCTCGAATGCGATCTTTAAATGGCTTGTTTAGGCACACATCCAGTGGCTGTACCAACGATGTCAATCCTGCAGGAATAACTGCCGCATCTGTGTTTAGTCTTGCAAGCCTTTGCTTGGTGCTGGGAGTTAAATGAGCCCTGAACATATCCCACACCAGTAGACTGCGTTTTTGAATAAGTCCACCTGGTCGCCTACTCCATACATTATCAAGCCATAGCTTTACCCCTTCTTCATCCATCCAGCCTTTTTCATTCACATGTACAAAACAACCAACAGGAAACTTGAGTTTTGGCATTGTTTTTCTTTTAAAAATAATCATTGGTCTCAGTTTGGCACCATCAGCTGTGCAGCCTAGTACCACTGTAAAACTGGACTTCTCATGTCCTGTTGTTTTAAGTAAAATTGTTTTTTCACCTTTTTGATGGACAGTTTTATTTCCAACCATGTCAAAATTCATTGGAGTTTCATCCATATTTCCGATACTACTTAACGCATAGCCATGTTTAGTGCGCTGTTTTATTACGTATCGATGGAAACTATTTAGTTTGTTATCAAGATCTGCAGGTAATTTTTGGGCAATTTTTGTCTTTTGCCTCAGTACCATATTATGCCTTGCCATGAATCTAGTACACCAGGATACAGTGGCCTTAAATTTGTTGCTGTGATCTGGGTTAGATTTGGCCCACTGAAGTGCAAACAAACGTATTTGATTTCGTGTCACTACATAACCATTTTGGCGATGCTCATTCACCATGTCTGCCACATGTTTTTCAAGTTCTGGCCAATGTGGGGTGCCTCTTCTTAATGCACACTTACCCCTTGGCATACTCTTTAATGCTTTTTCATTTGCTTTCCAGTACCGAACCATCTTTTCTGTTACTCCATATTGTCTTGCAGCAGCGCAGTTATTATGTTCCATGGCAAAGCTTACAACTTTAAGTTTGAAACTGGCTTCATATTTCTTTCTTCTTGCTGGTGGAGCCATGATGGGGTTTTGACTGTTGGACATTTGTATACTGTACTGTATGTACTGGTGCTACACTGTATGAACAGGTGATGATACTGGTGCTGTAGTGTATGTGATACCAGTACAACAACCAGCCCGATGTACCTTACTGGCAATTGGCTGGTTGTTGTATACAAAGCCTGCTTGGACTGGTCAGCCCTCCCTGCCTGCCCAGCCCCCTCTGTCTCCAAGACTATCAAAGTGATAGATCTCCCTCTTGAGGACTGCAGTGAATCTGAGAGGCAGAGAAGGAGGTACGGTAATAGGATACAAGGGCGGGCCAGATGGGTGAAAGAGGCGTGTTTTTCTGGGCACAGCGCTGCTCTATGGCCCTTTTCACAGTGCTGGCTCCACCCCCCGTCGTCCTCTCCTCCTCCTCCTCCTCCTTCCCGGCGGTCCTCTGCCTAGCAACAGGAGCAACTCTGGCCAGCCTCCCTCCCTCCGCGGCCGCTGATAGGCTCGCCCGATCCAGGAAACTCGGATGCCCCAGTCACTGCGAATGAGTTGTCCAGAGGGAGGGAAAGTGGAGCCGGCGCCCTGGAATGCCTCTTGGTGGGATTTAAAATATATGTGTGTGTGTATATATATATATTATTGCGCATCTTTCATTAGGAATTCCTAAAATGAGCACATGGCAGCACAAGCCACTACTCTATGCCTGTCTCTGGGTGGTAGACCCCCAAGGGTCTGGGAAAAACAAGCAGATCTTACAAAGCCTGACGTCTCTCCATCTGCTTTAGGCAATGTTAATCAACAATCATTACCCTTCGGCTACAGAGAGAGGTATTAAGTAAATGCAAATGGCTAGAAAGGTCAGACTTTCCAAACCAGCCGTGTTCCAGCTGAAACTCTACATGTTTATCTTACAAGAGCCTGGCGAACGAGGAAGCGGTGGAGGAACCAGAAAGGCTGCCCGGCTCTCATTCTCGGGGGGGGGCGTGCCGCTGAGAGCCTCTCCTCTCCTCCTCCCTCGCCGTCGCTCCGGAGGAGCCAGCAGCCAAGCACCGGGCTCACATCCTTGCAAAAGGGGCAGCCTCGCCAGCCCCAGGCGCTTCCTGCCAGCCCCGCTGGACTTTTGAGCAAACTTGAGCTGTTCCCTCCCTCCCTCCCTCCCTCCCCCTTTCAATATCCTCCTCCTCCTTTCCTGGGAGGATGTCCTCTGGGCAGCGCTGGGAGGCAGCAGCAGCTGCAGCACACTAGCCGAGCGAGTGAGCGAGCGAAGTTTCAGCGACACCCGGTGTATAAGACGACCCCCGACTTTTGAGAAGATTTTCTTGGGTTAAAAAGTCGTCTTATACGCCGGAAAATACGGTAGCTATCACCATAGTAATGTGGTTGACAGCAACTTGCCCATCACTTGATTATTCAGTATCTTTGGATGTTATCCATTCATATACAGACAGCCCTGCACGTTTGCTAGGATGAAGGGCCCAAACCCCCCACAAAAGTGGGAAAATGGTAAATATTAAAATGTGTGTGTATGTGTCTGTAGGAAGGGGGCTAAGACATGGTGAGAAGAATGGACACCCATGGTCCAAACCAGGTCAGGGAAAAGAGAGAGAAAAGGGGTAGGTTGGCATAGTGGCCCTATACTTCCTCTCTCTTGCCCATTTCCTTCCTTGGATGTAGGGGGCATGGGGAAACAGTTTGTGGTGCTGTGAAATCAGGCTGAATCTGTCCTTAGCTGGCCAGGAAGCTGCTGCTGGTGGTGGAGGAGAAGGAGGAGGACCAGAGGAAGGTTTTTAAAGGACTGCACAGCCTGATTGGAGCTGTGAAGAGGGAAAGTTCATCTGGAAATGAAGTACCTAAGTTGAAGAAACTCTCAAATAATCAAATCCATGAAAGTCAAATCTGCAAATGTAGAGGGCTGGCTGTAATTCATTCCATTTGGGGCATGGGAGATCACAACAGCAGGTTTTGCTCCTGACATATGTGGGATGCAAGTTAAGGGGTAGACCACCATTGAGATTTATTTTTTAAAAATGCACAGACTGGATAAAGCACCTATCTGCACCTTTCTTAGGGTCACAAAATAAGCAGATTGCTGGAAAATTTGGGGAAGGCAAAGCTAAGCGGAACTTCTTTACTCAGCAGATAATTAACTCCTGGAATTCAGTGTCACAAGATGGAATGGTTTCCACCACCCTGGTTGTCTTTTAGCGTAGATCAGAGGATAAGGCTATCACTGGCTGCTGGTCATGGTAGCATGCTTGCAGGGTCAGAAACGGTATCCTTCTGAATACCCGTTGCAGCAAAAGAACCATGGAAAAAGGGTGATTACTGCATCATGTTTGTAGATTTTCCATCTGCTTAATCACTGTGATAAAAGGAATATAGGACTGGACCTTTAGTCTGATTGAACAGGGTTACTTGTATGTTATTATGTATTCACTGCAGTGTCTGAAAAGAGTCTTGTTCATACCAGTTTTTAAAAAATGCTTTCTTGTAAAGCAGGAAGCAATTTTTTTCCCCTCAGAAATTAGAACTTCTTCCTAGTGAAGGTGAAGTAAAAAGGGAAGGAATTGCTTACTTGCTTTCGAGTAACATTTGCAAAAGTAACGTCTGCCCTAATGAGCTGAATGCATCCCTTTCTGCACACAAAAGCCTGATCAAATTTGGTTAAGCGCCTCTGGGGAATGTCGCATTTCAAAATTCTGACCTGTGATTTTCAAATAATAAAACTCCCAGGCTAAGTGCTAATGGCTTTGCTTCATAAGTCACAGTTCAGCATGCCCAGGTACCTATTCTTAGATCAGAGATGTCAACTGCAGTAAAGATGATGAGTCAGTATTGAAATGGGTTCAGAGATTAATTGAACATTGTAGTTCATAGACAGATTTATGGAGAACTGTGGTTTGAAGCCATGGACTCCAATGAATTCTTTTTTCTCCCATGATGGAATAGTTTTATTGAATTTGTAATGAGATTACACATCCTTCTTCTCCATTGGCTTATGAGGTGACCTCAAAGATTAATTCCCAGGCAGCGGGAGTGTATACTTTTTATTGCCCTGTTAATGATTTGAGTGCTACAGTTAAGAACAGAAAATTAGGAGACTGATGCATTGCTGTACTTAGAATCTTTATTTAAAGGATTGTATTGTGGGTTTTTTTTTTTAAAAAAAGTATCTTGCTTTTCATGAATTTGCAGCAAGATTGTAAGGATCTGAATTGCAATTGGATTCCCCCTCCTGCACCTGTGTCAGAGAAGGTGCCAGATGGGTTGGCTATTATTATCCAGAAATGACATCACTGAGATATGCAGAAGTGTTAAAAGAATAAGCTAATGCTGAAGTTCTTACAGAAAGGTAATGATGCCAAATTAATTAAATAGGCTTAGCACTCTTAATGCAAAGTCAGTTAGGAGTGAGGGCAAATCAGACATCACAGCTAATGAAATTCACTCAGTTGTCCTCAGTTATAATGTGGCAGTACTTCCACTCTCTTTTATAACTGGCCCTATACCATGTCTGGGAATCAATATGGATCACCAGATGTTATTGGACTGTATCTCCTAGCATTTTTCATCATTGCCTATGCTGGCTAGGACCATTTCCACACAACAACATTCTTCCATGTCATCGCGCTGCAATTCAGGTCTGGAAGGCAGCATGTCAGCAACTCTCCTTTCCGCACCTGCTTGTTCCTTGATGAAGGAAACGCGATGGCTCCGCCTCTTCCTTTCGCAGCACAGCCAGGCACTTGCCACTGCAGTCGCACTTCTGCACAATTGTAAGTACAAGAGTGTTGTGTGATTGGAATGCAAAATGGATTTTTTCCGTTTTGCAAATGCCATGCAAATGTGATGCTTTGCGACAGGATGGCAGCGGGACGGCAACGACGTCATGTGGAATCATGACCTGCCAACCGTTGCCATCCTGTGGCAGAAGCAGGACAGCAACATCACGTGGAAACTCTGAGTCAACATCTTCTGAGTCAACAGCATAGGACTTCTAAGACTTGCAGTACAAGAGCATTTGGAGGGCTTCACAATTTCACCTGTGCTGTAAGCAAGGGCCACTTTTCATTGCTTCCCAATTATACTGGCCAAAGATGTGCTCCTGTCTTTCACCTCAGTTCTAGTTAGTATCTTTTTAAAAAGGACCCATAGCCTGTTTGGAAAATGGGATGAGCACAAGTTGTGCAAGGGTTTTCATTTTTCTCTCTCTCAAAAAAGTGCAAAACCTATCTGAAATGATAAAACATTTTGCCTACATGTTGCTGTTCTATACACCTCCCTCCCAAAAATCTACCTTTGTTTGTTTGTTTGTTTGTTTGTTTGTTGTTTTAATTGCAAACCTTCTTTACTTTGTATCAGTGCAGGTTATATTATATAGGAGTGACAGCTTTATTTGCTTTTTATTGTCCAGTGTGGAAGCAATGTAACTTTAGGTCTAAGTTAATCTTTATTTTCTTTAAAATTTCCTAAGATTCGTTGACAGAACTTGCTGTCTCGGACTTAGCTGCGTCGGCTACAATCAATTTATTATTCATAAATTCTCTATTTTGACAGCAGTAGGCTGAATTCAATTACTACTAAAAGGGCCCAGTTATTCTAGGCTACATTGGTAGAAAATGAGTTGTTCAGTGATGCGGTCTGCCTTAGCATGCCACACAGTTTCTTTGATAATTATTTATACATATGTACAGAGAGCAAAAACAAAAAGTTTCTGGGGGACACTTTTGTTCCCAGCAATAGTGTGAGGAAGAAAGAGGAAGTTAAACAGGAAATGGAAAGGGGAGGTTAGAATTGGAATGGACTTCAGTTTATGGATGTCATCCACTGGGGTACAAATTTATGCCTATAGTTATTACCCCCAAAGCTACCTATTGATAGAATCATAGAATTGGAAGAGACCACAAGAGCCATCCAGTCCAACCCCCTGTCATGCAGCAATACACCTTCAAAGCATTTCTGACAGACGGCCATCCACCTCTGTTTAAAAACCTCCAGAGAAGGAGACTCCATCTCTGAGGCAGCATATTCCACTGTTGAACAGCTCTTATCATCAGGAAATTCTTTGTATTGTGGTAAGTGGAATCTTTTCTTATATTAGTTTAAATCCATTGTTCTGTGTCCTAGTCTCTGAAGTAGCAGAAAACAAACTTTCTCCATCTTCAATATAACACCATTTCAAATATTTAAACATGGCTCTCATGGTGCCTCTTAACCTTCTCTTCTCCAGACTAAACATACCCAGTCCCTTAAGCTGCTGCTCACAGGGCATGGTTCCAGACTTTTTACCATTTTAGTTGCCCTCCTGTGGACACATTCCAGCTTGTCGATATCATTCTTGAATTGAGGTGCCCAAAACTAGACATTGTATTCCAGGTGGAGTCTGCCCAAAGTGAAATAGAATGGTACCATTACTAACCTTGATCTAGATATTATATTTCTGTTGTCTTTTTTTTTTTTTTTGGAATAAAATGCTGTCTTCACTGGGACCTGTCCAATCAGTCTCTGAGATACAGACTTCTTTCCTGCTGGTCTTTTGTATTGTCCATCTGAAACCATGACTGCCAAGCTTCCTTCAGATTCCATCATGTGGTCATCCTTGAAAGAACCAGACAACATCTCCTATGTGACCTTTTGTCCCTAATACATGTGCCCAAAATATTTTTCATAATGTTTTAGTCTCACTCCTCTCCCTTTTCCTTTTAGTCTGCCGGGATTTAAAGAGCAGTTACAGGGGATGGGAGCAATGTCTAGGGAAAAAAATCCAGGGGATAAAATTGTCACTTCCATGGAGCAGACTGTCATACCATTCTGGATACTGACCACAATCCTTTATGTTGTTGACTCAACATTGTTGCCTTAGATCAGCATAGATGATCTCCTCTCTTTTTGTAATAGATGGTATACTTCAGGTTTCCAGTGTAGACATGGAACTCTCTGGAGGAATATTGCTGGAGCTCCCTCCTCAGGTGAAATGAACAGAGAAATTTGCATAGGCTGGAACTTCCTGTGTGCGTTGCAGTTATCGGGATCAGGTTGAAGGAGCTCTACACTGTTAACAGTCACAATTCTTTTTATCTCTGCTTATTCACCACAGATTATGAGGGACTCTTTCAGCTGCCTCTGCATGGTAGATTAATGACCATAATATCAATAACATTACATTTAACTCCAATTCAGATACACAGATAGCCAGGCAGATGGCTACTTGAATCAAAACCGCAGGGAGGCCAAACAATTGGAACACCTATTTAAATGTAGCAATTATTCATCCAAAGAAGAGCTACAAAGCTGGTAATAATCACCATCCTCATCCACATCATCATGTCAATGTTTGTACATTGTTTTTCATTATTAAACTGTGGTAGAATGCTTCAAGATTTCAAAGAGCTGTTGGATTACAGTCCTTCCTCCACATTTGTGGGTTTCACCTTTGAGAATTTGATTGCCATCCCCTGCCCCATTTTGTTCCTTCCATCTCTTGCATTCGTCACCCCAGGCTTGCCAGGCTTATGTTTAAAATGGATGTTCTTACCCCTTGGGTGAGCTAAGCCCCCTCCCACGGCTGAAGGTGTGGTCTCTCTGCCATGTGGTTCTACATTCTGCTGTGCATTGGCTGCTGATTGGTCAGGTGCTTCTTTCTCGAGATGGCCACTTGAAGTAACCAGAACTCAGAACTCCCCTCTTCTCTGTCTGAAGGGAAAGTACCGGTAAGCCTTTTAGGTTGTCTTTTTTCCCACCACCACCCCCAACTCTGGGGCCAGAGGCAAAGGAGTGGGGGGACTCCAGAAGGGAATGGGAGGGGAATTGCAGGGGGGATTATTCACAGTTCTTCCAGTTTTCTGAGGGTTCTGTTCCCCAAACCCTCATGAATGTAGAGGAGCTACTGTAATTAATAAATTAACTGTTTTACATCCATACATCAGATCTGAAAGCACCACCCTTCATGATTGTAAATATCTCAATAAAGCTTTGGCAAAGTTCCCCATGAAATTCTTGCAAAAAAAGCTAGTAAAGTGTGCACTAGACAACACCACTGTTAGGTGGATTTGCATTGGGTTGACTGACTGAATTCAAACAGTGCTCACTAATGGCTAACCTTCATCCCAGAGAGAAGTGAGTAGTGGGGTGCCATAAGGTGCTGGGCCCAGTGCTAATCAACATCTTTATAAATGGCTTGGATGCTGGATGATGATGATGGTGATGGTGATGATTAATTGAATTTATATCCCGCCTTTCTCCCAAAATGGAGAGAAGGCACACTAATCAAATTTGCAGATGACACCAAATTGAGAGGGGTAGCTAATACACCAGAAAACATGATCAGAATTTAAAATGACTTTCACAGATTAGAGAGCTATGTCAAAACTAACACAATGAATTTCGACAGGCAGAAATATAAGGTACTGCACTTAGGCAGAAAAAAATGAAACACACAGACATAGAATGGGTGACACCTGGCTTGGCCACAGTACATGTGAAAGGGATCTAGGAGTCTTAGCAGACCACAGGCTGAATGTGAGTTAACACAGTGATGCGGCAGCTAAAAAAACCAATGTGATTCAAGGCTGCATTAATAGGAATGCAGTATCCAGTAATAGTACCACTCAATTTTGCTTTGGTCAGACCTCACCTGGATTACTGTCCAGTTCTGGGCACCACAATTCAAGAAGGATATTGTCAAGCTGGAACGTGTCCAGGGGAGGGTGACCAAAATGGTAAAAAATCTGAAACCATGCCTATGAGGAGCAGCTTAGGGAGCTGGATATGTTTAGCCTGGAGAAAAGAAGCTTAAGCGGTACCATGATAGCCAGGTTTAAATATTTGAAAGGATGCCATATGTAATGTACATGCACCCAACTTGGCGCAGGGGCCAATGACTTTGAGAGTATCCATGGAATAGTGAAACTCAGCTTAGAAAGTGGGTAACTTATACTGATCTGGGAGTACAGAGGAAAAAATGGTACAAATGCAGAACATGTTATAATAACGCAGCTTCACAAATCACAAAGCAATCTGGGTGCCTCATTGCAATCAGACTTCTTTGGGCGGGGAAACTGGACCTGATTCTATTTCAAATGTGTAATTGTTTGGAAATGTGGATTTGGGGTGTTCTTTGTCAAGGACGCATTTATAAGCCTTTTAGAAAAATCCTCCCCCATTACTATTTGATGACACGCTATTCAGCAGTTGTATAGTCATTTCATGATTTTGTTTTTTTTGCCACTTCTTTCTCTCATACACATACACACTCTCCAGGAATGACAAAAATAAAGAACCAAATCAATGGGAGAGAGATGAGATGGTGTAAACCTAAAATATCACAAGCTTAGGAGTGAATCTAGCAAACAGGTGTAAGGGCAGAAAGCCTGAGAAACAGAAGGTGCATTGAAATGTTTTCAGCCGAGGATTTGGAAGAGCTGTTTATTCATATTCTAAGAACAGGTGCTAAACTGTATAAAGAAAATCACAGGGAACAATATATTTTTGCAATTATTTGTGAGTTTTTCAGTGGCGAGTGTCTCTCAGCTTCTATCACTCCATCACTATTGATTGGAGATGCTCCTTGCCCCCATTGTTTGATCAAGGACGACTTCTCAGAAACTCACCACATTCCCCCCTCTCTTTAATTTGGTTGGGCATTTGGTTTATATGGAGCTTCACTCTTTATTTCCACTGAGTTCTTTTTCCTACCTCCCTTTATAATAGAATGTCATAGCTGGAATGTGCCCTATCTGCAAAAAGGTCAATGTATAGGTTGGGCAGTGCAGCCTCAAAACTCATGGCTGACATACTGTTAGGTATTTACATCATCTTAAAATGACTTGAGTTAATGTCAGGGTGAATTGCAGTGCTACACAGTGCCCGTATTTTCAAGAGGGGAGCAGAGACATTCCTCTGTCTCTGGAATCCTTGCCTAAACAGAGGCAGCTGCACAGCCATTCCACAACATGTTTTGAGGCACACCTAGCACAATGGGAGCCCCTGTTGTGCAGTGGGACATATTGCCTCATGTCCCATTGTGCATTGCCAAAATCGTGTGGTTTCATAGCATGTCAGCAATGTAGCTCTATCATTGTAAAATTATGCACTGTAGCTTCTGGTGTAGGCTCCCACCCATGGTGTTTTTTTGTTTTGTAAAAAAGAGGACCCATAGATGAAAATGATTACCATTATAGACTTAATTGTGAATATAATTCCCCATTGAAAAGAGTTGCCTTCTGTAAGAAACATAACATCACTCAGATAATATTTCTAATCTCTTGGGACACTTGTGGACTGCACTGAATATGTAATTCCTTCTTTGAGAAAAGAGAATCCAGCACATCCATGGTTTCTGTCCTCCCCCAGCTTATCCTTTTGTTGTAACTTTACTGCTGATTAAAATGACTGAAAAAGCTTCACCAGGCACTAATCTTCTAATATATAAAAGTCAAAGTTTGTGAGTTTGCCTGTGTCAGGCAAGTGAAGACCTCGTATGATTGGTGAGAAGACTTCATATGATTGGCTGCCTGTGCAGATTCTGTAGAATCCTGGGGTTGGCAGTTTAGGGAGATACCTTTAGAATTCTCAGCCAGAGAGCTCTTGAGCTTTGCTGGTTGCTATGGAGATGAGGCCTAGCAGCAAGAAGGAAGAAGACAGTGTATTCCCTCAGAAACCAAACCTCTGTATGCTAACAACTATGAATACAGATTGGATTGGGGACTATAGGGTAAAGTTACAGGTACTGGACAACACAGTTTGGGGAATTACAGACACAGGATCTCAAATCTGTGTATTTCAACCCCATCTAATTTCTCAGGTAAGGTAGTTCCTAAGGTATTTCTAACAAGTGTTACCTATGAGACAATAAAATCCCAGGCAACTCCAGGTAAATACACTAGTATTATATAACAGGGAAATATTAAACCTATATCTGTATTGAATACAAAAGTTCTTCATGGTGACTAATGACCCCCCAGTGCTGTTGACTGGTAGTTGTTCCAGGCAGTTAAAAGAACTGCTTCACACATTGCATAAGTTTATGGAATCTACTTCCACTGGATAGGATGATAACCCTCACTGGTATGTGGTTTTTAAGCAGGGTTAGACAAGTACAAGAAACCTGGCTCTGTCAGTAATTGTTGCATACAGTAGCTCTGAGGGCATAATATGTTCAAAATCAGATGATCACAACAGTGAATTGGTAGTGGTTGGAAGCTGTTCCTTTACATCTTTGGGACATTTGGAAGGTCCTTGGCTGAGTTTCTGGTATTTGACTTCAATTAAGGATGGGATAGATTCTTGTCAGAAACCCCAGGGAGGTGCTGCCAGTCAGTTTCAACAGTACGAAGTGAGATGAACCAAAGGTCTAACTTGTATAAGGCAGCTTCTGTCAGGTAGCATGAGGTAGCTCCTCAGAGCATGTGCAGAGTGCTTACGGGGCAGTGACATCCAGCTGCAACTAAGGAGCTCCAGGCAGGCGAAAAAAAGTTCTGTAGACTCAAAGAGAAAAGATTCAGGGCTATTTATTTAGCAAAGCACACTGAGAAAAAAGGTTAGGGTTTCTGGCAGCATACCAAGAAGCAAAAAGCAAGACAGGAACATAAACCAGCATGGAAAAAACAGACCGGCAACATGTCTAGATACATTCCATTAAATAGCCCGTAGAGCAGCATGACCACCAGGAATTGACCTAAATGGTATAGTGCCATACCTAAGCCTTTTTAAGGGCTTAACCATACCCCAGGCCCCATGGGGTGACCCAACTACATTTACAGCACGCAAGCTCCTCATGTTAGGGCTCAGTGACGAGGCAAGACCTTCTGTGCTGGCTAGACAAAACATTCTTTACAGCTGTACTCAAGGTCACGTCGCCTCATTCCTGCCATCCACTTAAAAGAAAATCTTTTCTGCACTCCCATTGAAAGCCTCAACAACTTCAAATGTTCCTATGTTCTTGCTTGAATGCTTCCTAGAGGCATTTCGGTGCTGCAGAGGAGAAAGGAACTCTAGCTTAGATGGATCTTTGGTCTAAGCGAGGAAAGCAGGATTTTGTTGTTGTTGCTGCTGCTGCTGCTGCTGCTGTTATCATCATCATCATCCTCATCATCATTTAGAGCATGAAATGTAAGATTTAGGTAATATCAGCTTGGGAATGATACAGGTCTTTTGGATCATATGTGGAATGAAGAAGGTGAAGGGATTCCTGTTGATTAATATGAACTCCTTCTTGACAGCAGTTCAGGTTATGGGATTTTGTCCTTTTTATAGGGATGTGAAAAATCTTCTACTCTCAATTTTATTGCATTTTCCTCTGGTTCTCATAGGTATTTTATTCCTGTTCTTGTTTCATATTGAGTTTCAGGACTTTATGGGATTAAAAAAAAATGGAAAGGGGCCATTTCTTTTTGTGTGTATATATATGTGTGCACTTCTATACAGTTTCCCCCATAGACAAAATCATGTTCATGAATTTGAGTTCTGCATATTTTGCCTGTCCAGTTGATCCAAAATGCTTACCCCCCACATACACACCTCAAGCCCTGGAAATCTTTATTTTTGAGCTGAGATGCATTTCTTTTCACAACATACCTAAGAGATATAGAAAAGGTATTTACGTGGAGACTTCCAAGGGGAATTCCAATAAAATTAAATCCAATGAAATTATGTCCCTCTCACTCTTTTAACTCTGTAATTTTGTTGGGTGGGTAAGGAGGGCTTGAGATCTCAGAGTAACAAAATTACATGATTCTCTCTGCCTGAATGTAGATCAGGGGTATGTTCACACTGCATACTTCTTACAGTATGGTACACTTTAACCTCCATGACTCCATGTAGGGGAATCCTGTGTTGTACAATTTGGTAAGGCCTGTGAATTTTCTGCTAAAGAGAATTTTCCCATGTACTTTCCTGTACTAGAGTACTAGAACTCTCCAGTAGAGAATACTTATTGCCTCACCAAACTATAAATCTCAGCATTCCATAGGATACCGCCATGGCAATTAAGGTAGTACCACTGTTTTATAATTGTACCATGTGGAGACACCTCAGAATAATCAGAAGCATATTATCCTAGAGTTTGGCAGCAACTTAAGGTCCATTGCAAAATTTTCCATCAGAATATGCCCTTGTAATAGCACTGTTGCACATCTAATTCTCAAGGACTATATTAGTACATGTCTTCTCTACTAATAATACTTTCTGTGAGGAGGCTGTGGTGTAGAAGAGCTCATGTCTTGCATTTCTTCCTGAGTTATCTCACTATTTAATGCTCCTTCTGCTACTCTGCTTTTTGTGTTCTCTTTCTGTTCTAAATGCAGCTTGTCTTCTGTATCAATAGGATTTTCTGACACAAGTGAAGGAGGGGTGTTATCCAGAACTTAAAAGGGTATTTCAGATTTTCTGGACATCTTTTTGGCCTTTCTCTATATTGGTTATCCATGAACTTCAGGTGATGAGGTCTCTAAGTAACACAATGGGCTGCTCAAGATGCTAAAATGGAATGCGAGGTGGAATTAACATTTTCCTTAGAGAAACAAAGGGAAGGGATGGGTAAGACATTGGCTCTACAAATCTTTTATTTCTTAACTTTGAAAAAAAAAAAGCACCAAATGTGGAAGAATTAGAATAAAACTGTGCCTTCAAAGGCAAAATGTTATCAGAAGGGAATGTCTGTTCTGAAGTTCTAAACAGATGCAGAAGATGAGTGCTGAAAACTGCTTGAGTGAAAGGATCACAGTTTCTTAAATAATAGCAATGAGCTTCAATAAGCAGCCACATCCTAACCTGTCCAAACAACTTGCAGGCAGCTTGGAATTTAAGCAGAATATGCTGCCTGGATCTCTGCACGGACAAAGCCACCCTTTCTGAAAGGTCATATAGAGCAGTATATTGCTCTGCTGTTCATAGGCAGTTCAACAAAAACATGCCTTTTCTGCTGCTCCCCATCTTTCCTGATCAGCTGTCAGTAGGCCAAAGACCCCCAGACCCATTGTCTATGACATCGTCAGCATTGCTCACCTTGAAATCAGAGAGAAGGCACGCAAAACTGAAAATTTAGGAAGGAACTTGTATATTGTTAACTTAGAAAACTCATCTGGCCACTGCTTAAGAGTGGATTAGTATTTGTGACCATGATATATACTCAGGCAGTGCTTTTCCAAGTACTTCCAGCCCTTGTATAAAACTTGGCCACTGTCTGTGCAGTTCATCAAAAGCAATGAATTGAATATGGCTAGACAGACATTAAATTATAATACCACTTGCTGACCCCCCCAGTGCTGATGTGGTAATCAATAAAATTATAGTACAGTCTGGAAAGTCTCTAAAATATATAACAGGCACCACATTGTACTCCAACACTCGCAGAAGCAATTACTCAACTGGCTATTGATGATAACCACTGGCTACCTCTAACGGTATGATAATTTAACATCTTATGTCTCATTGAATTAATTGATTTTTTCTTTTTTCTTTTTTGCTCCAACTGTATATAATTTGTTGAGTTTTTTTATTATTTTCTTTCTACCATGGTGAAAAGCTTGCTTCCTTGTGGTTTTTCATGTACTTGCCTTAAAAAAAGAAAAAGCTACCCATTAGAGTAATGGACTTGTAAACTTATGGACAAAAATGAAATAACATTATGTTGTATTAGGCCATAGTGCACTTTCTGAAATGGCAGTGAAGTGGTTAGAAGTACACTTTAATTCCAAAGTGAAGGTTGTCTGTTGAGGGCTTAGTTGGCTTAAGGCAGCAGCATGACTTCCAGTGGGGATGTCTGCCATTACCTCTGAAACGCAATGTCCATACCCCAATGGAATGGGAGCAAAAATGGGGCAATTAAAAAATATGAGAGAGGACTTTCCATATTTGGGCAGAGATTCACAGAAATGTACAAACTATGTCCTCATTTCAGTGCTAGTTCCAATTAGACTGTAGCACTTAAAATCAATAGGACTTTCAAGAAATTCCATGTAAACATTAGGAAGAACTTCCTGACAACAAGGATTCCCGGGGAAATGGAGAGGAAGATGTACTGAAACCATCCATTTTAATGTTGTTTACTGGGGAGTAATGACAGATGGGGTGGGCAACCATCAAGTTGAAAGAGAAAATGGAGATTTGAGGTGCTAGAACATTTCAGAGAGATGAATATTTAGTGCTAGCCATTCTCAGGAGTCAGTAAAAATATAAACTAGGAAGGATCTTTGTGCGAAGTTGCAAAGAAAAAGATTCAGATGAACGATCCTGGTGTGTATTCACACAAAGTTCAGCACGTACACACAGCATCTGTTCTTTACAGTTTTTGGTGGGAGGAAAATCTACCTCTCATCTGCAGTCAACTACATGCCCTCAAAGTCTACTCTGAAAAACTGAAGGGTGGTACCGTTTAGAAAATCCAAGAACACAGTGGGAGGGAAAGAAATGTAAAAATATTTCCTTTTTAATTTTTGGGGGACCATAGCCATGGTTAAATATTTGAAGGGATGTCATATGGAGGATGGAGCAAGCTGATCCAGAAACTAGGACATGGAGCAATGGTTTCGTGTGATAGGAAAAGAGATTCCACCTAAACTTTAGGAAGAACTTGCTGATGGTAAGAGCTGTTTGACAGTGGAATATGCTGTCTGGGAGTGTGGTGGAGTCTTCTTCTTTGGATGTTTTTAGGCAAAGGCTGGATGGCCATCTATTGGGAGGGCTTTGATGTGTGTTCCTGCATGGCAGGAGGTTGGACTGGTAGCCCTTGTGGTCTCTTCCAACTCTATGATTTCTGTGATCCTGTGATTCATAAACAGAGGCAATAGAGGCCCATCCATCCCCATAGCCCTGATCTTGTTGGAAGCAGCTTTGGATTTAACACACATTTAAAACAACAGCAGCAGCAGCAGCAAGAGAAGCCCCCCTCAAAAAGAGAAAACCTCAAGAGTTGAACATCAACCTAGAGTTTCAATAAGTTATAGCACAATAGGAATGCTACTGGAGGATTCTTGAAGTTATCGTCAAAAAACAAAACTTTCCCAAGTTCTGAACTTTGATTTAGGTCTAAACCCAATTGCTAATCCCAACGAGATGAATTCCATTGGTTATACTAAATTTCTTTACAAGTTGACATATCAGTCAAAAGTTGATTCTGTGAGATTGTTCTAGTTAGGACTAGCAACTGGATTTAGTCTTTAAGTCATAATTTAGAATAGAGCTGTCACACTCGACTGGACTGAAGTCAAGTTATTTTTTGAAAATTATTTTTATTAACATAAAACAAAAGAGAAAAGGAGAACAAAAAATACATGAGGGAAGACGAAAAGTTTCACAAAATAAATAAATGATGCACATCCATATCATGTACATTGACTTAGAGAAGTATAAAACAACAACAACAACTTGGAATCTACACATACAACAAACAAATAACATTAAGGGGCCCTCCTCCTCTGTTGACAAAACAGCTCAGTATTACCAGTCTTATCAAGCCACCCTCCAAACATGAATGGGACAAATGTGATTCTTTGGAGTTCTCAATCAGTTATAAAGTCTTTATTTCAGTGGTTGTGTTCAAAATATTAATAAACCCAAATCCAACACATTATATCAATTGGGGGGAAAAGACTCAGTAAATTTGTAAAAGCTTGAAGGCATATAAATGTTTCAACCTGCTTTTGGAAGGAGAACAAGGATAGGGCCATCTTAGACTCTCCAGGGAAGAAGTTCCTATCCTTTCTTATTTGATTGATTAATATTCCAACATTTCTTACAAAATGTCTCCTAAGGCACAAATCCAAGCATTATGAACTTGTCCGTTCCTGATTTAACTCAAATAATAAGCTTTATGAAAGTTTAATAAATAATAATAAGCTCTATGAAAGCTAGAATCTTGGAGCAAACACTCTTGTGCAGAAAACATTAAGGCCCAAATCCAGTTACCAGTCCAGATGAGAGGAGACTGGTTGAATCAATTAGTGAATGGTAGATCAACACTTTTGTAAATTCCATTGAGTCAATGAGACTACTGTATCTGTGACTAGCAAATGGATTCAGACCTAACTGTGCAATCCTATTCCTGTAGGATTGTCAGGTGAGAGAAAGGAGAGGGCTCTTGTGCCTTTAATTGTGAAAAAGAGGGGATTTTTCAGCAAGGGTTGTTTTTCATGCAAGCAACACCTGCTGAAATTCCTTCTCCTACATAACTATTAAAGGTAGAAGAGTGTTTATTTCACCTGGCAACCTGATGTGTGTGTCTACTCAGAAATAAGTCCTGTCCAATTCAGTACTCCCCAAATACATGTGTGTAAAGGACTGGAGCCAAAGGGGTGGTTGTGTAGAATCATGTTCTAAGGCCCTTTCCACACGTGGAGGGAGAAACGGGGTAAAATGCACAGAAACGGAGCTTACCAGAAGCCGGGTAAGTCTGCCGCCTTGAGGAGCAGCGCGAGTTTGCTGCTCCACGCTCCTGCGGCGTCCTGCGGCGTCCAAAATGGCAGCTTACGGCTGGCGGAGGCTCTCCACCAACTGGAGAAGATTGCCAGCCAGAAGCCCACCCCCTGGCAGATCTGCAGGCACGCACTTGCGTGGAAATCTACACCGGGGTGCTGCGATGGGGTGGAACAGGGCTGCACGCTCGTGTTTTATAAAAACCACTTGAAAAGTAGTTTTTAAAAAACACGCGGCACCACCACTTCCGGTCGCTTCAGGGCGGTTTGAGGTGTAGAACCTCAAAATTATAAATGCCCCAGCGCACTCCACGGTGCAGACAACCTCCGTTAGAGGTCGCTCTACACCGTTTTAATTACCCCGTGTGGAAAGGGCCTAAAAGTGAAGCTCTTGACCAATTCATCCATATAACTCGGACACATTTTCATTGCTGAAATAAAACAGAGAATTTTGTCAATGGTCAAAGAAATGAAAAATGCTGGGAAGCCGCTTTAAATGTCAGAATCAGGTTGTGGTCAGAAAGGTCTGTATTAGTTGCTATCATGGAGATAACCTTTATCCTGCTTTAGCTGTTAGGTCAGTTGGTTCACCTCAGCCAAGCTAATTCTATTTTGTGGTAATTACCTTTCTAAAGGCACATACCAAGCTTTATCACATTGGACAGGGCACCAGAGAGAGCTGGTTGGGAAAAGGGAGCTGTTAATCTCAGTTTCACAATGAAACCCAGTCTTGACTCTTTAAGACTTTTTTTTTTTACTAGTTGCTGACCATTGTTAAAGGCCCTGTGCCTTATCCATAACAATTAAGGAAAGAGACTGCCTAGTGTGGAGTCACACAGATTGTTGTGTTCAAAAGGCCAACAGCTCAGCTTAGCAATCCATTAGCTGCTCTAAGCAGTTCCATTCCGCCACCCAGACGTCTCCTAAAGGGCACCTCACAATAAAAGATGCCCTGACATACATGTGTGTCTTTTAGCTTAGCATGCCCATTTGGATTGTCTCAAAGGTGGTGCTGTTCCTTTTCATTCTTCTGTGAAAGCCCTGCTGGATCAAGCCAAAAGTCCATTCAGTCCTGTGTTCTGTTTTGACCCAGGAGTTGTTCAGGGGGAAAAACCCAACAGCCTAGCGTGAAGTTTCCATGAAAAAGACAAAAGCTATATTAGTAATGGTTAGAAAAGGAATAGAAAATAAAGGCACAATAAAGTTATTGTGAAATCCTTGTCTCAATTTCTGGAACAACCACATTTTGGAACACTGTGGTCTGTTCCTTTCAAAAGAGATATTGTGGAGCTGGCAAAGCTGAAGAAAAACAAGATGATCAAGAAGGTGAAACAACTCTTCTGCAATAAAAAGTTAGTTACAACATTTGGGGTATTTTGATTAAAAGGCAAGTGGGATGCTAGCTAGGGCTGCAGTCCAACAGCACCTGGAAGACCACATGATTCCCATCTCTGGCCTAAAGAAATTCCTGAGGGCTAAGGCTGTCAATGGCTGCCATTTATTGGCTCCAAGATCAGAGGCAAGATGTCACTCAGTACCAGTTGCTAGGAAACATGAGTAGGAAGATGCTCCATTCCATTTGTCCTGTACTATAGACTTTCTGTAAACATCTGGTTGGCCACTTTGGGAACAGAATGCTGGACTAGATAGGCTTTGGTCTGACCCAGTGGAGGACTATTTGTGTTTTCTATGGCTTGCCTGTAATGGAGTGCTTTTACCGCCAGCGTAGACACTACTGAAGCATGGGATTTGTCCTGTTCTCTGCGGCTTCCTAAGTACCTCACAAATTTGGGACCATCCAGAACAGATCTGGAGTGTGTTCAAGGGGCTGCAGGGACAGGGGCGGAGAAAAGAGAAATTGCCGCTGCATTAGATAGGTATAGATATATGTGCACAATAAGTAGGCCCAATGAAATGGGGATAAATAGAACCAAAGAGCTGGCTGCTAAGCTTAGTACTGGGGTACTAAGTGTAGCCACATTTTGTAGAGACCTGCATAATCTAACTATATCTAGGGGTCCACAAATTACATTCAGGATTAGTAATGGAATATAATTTTTGCTAGCGAACCAGGACTATATGAGCACATGCCAAATGCCTTTGTCTTTCAACCTAGCACAGCAGCTTGTTCCTGTCATATGTTTAAGGAGTGATAGCACAGATGGCATTGTTCTTCAGAACCTGAAACTCCTCACAGGTCTCTTCCTGATAATTGAACTTTTTCCCTAGCAATCACTATCAGAGCCCCAAAAAACATCATTTCCCAAACCAGATTTAAAAAGATCTGGAGACTTTTTTCTCTCTCTTCTGTAAAGAAATTCATTCCAGATTTTCTATGTACCCTGCAGTAGCATCCTTTCATAATCCAGTGTTTTGTTTTGTTTTAATCAGCTTCTAGAGGTTGGTATGAAACTTCTTTCTTTCTTGTGTAAACTAGCAGTGTGTGTATGAGTGTATGGGTATGTATGTGTGTAGGGCGGGGGAGGGAATATTTATATAGAGAGAAGCCATTGCAAGAAAGACTTGGAGAACAGAGGAAGACTACAGAGACTGACATGCAGTCAGTCAGAGGTCCTTTCCGCACGACACTCTTATAGTGCAATTATTCCACTTTCAACCTCCTAGGGAATCCTGGGGTTTGCAGCTTCGGGAGGGGCCGGCTGGTCCCTCCCGAAGCTACAGACCCCAGGATTCCCTAGGAGGTTGAAAGTGGAATAATCGCACTATAAGAGCGTCACGCGGAAAGGGCCAGAGATTTACTCTGTAACCTTTTGAGCACAACACACATGCTTGATCATTGACTTATGGTCTTGGCCTAAGAGGAAGCTGAAGGTTCAACCTCTTCATACTCTTAGGCCATTTCCTCATTCAACTGTTATAGTGCTAGTATTTCACTTTCCACATCCTGTGCAGTTCTGGCATTTGAGGCCAAAGAGCTCTCTCTCTGAGAATTCCAGATACCCCTCCCTAAACTGCAAGCCCCAGGATTCCATAGGATGTTGGAAGTGGAATGATAGCACTAAAATAGTCTAGTGAAGAAATGGCCATAACTGAAGAAGGCACTTGCTACAAGGACTAGTATTCTGTTAAGAACATATTCCTGTATAGGTATCCCTTATGAGCTCAGATATCCTTTTTCAGGTGCCATGGGGCAGGCATTCCCTTTCTCTTTCCGCAGTGTCCAAAGCCGTGGTACACAAATATTGATAATTTAAGGGGATCACAATTTCAGGAGCAGTAGGGCCACCAAAAGTTGCATATCAGCAGTAATGTATGATTTTAATGTAAATTTATATCTAATATATAAAAGTCAAAATTTGTGAGTTTGTCTGTGTCAGGCGAAGACCTGACCTCATATGATTAGCTGTGTCAGGTGAAGACCTCATGTAATTGGTTGTGTGAGAAGATTCTATGGAACCCTGGGGTTTGCAGTTTAGGGAAGGGCCTTTAGAATGCTCAGCCAGAGAGCTCTTGGGCCTCAGTCAACTGTGACTCTCTTGAATAGGCTGGTTTCTAAGGAGATGAGGCCTAACAGCAAGGAGGAGGGCAGCGTATTCCCTCAGGAACCCAACTTCTGTATGTTAATAACTCTGAATACAGATTGGATTGGGGAATATGGGGAAAAGTTACAGGTACTGGACAAGACAGTTTGGGGAATTAGAGACACAGGATCTCAAATCTTTCTAGCAAGTATTACCTATGAGACAATAAAATCCCAGGCAATGCTGGGTAAATACACTAGTATTTGATATGCTTAAATCATGGTGTTTTGTAACAAATGTTCAACTTGTTTTATTAAGCTGTTTCTAAAATGCATTTGTAAGTAATTAATTATATCCTGCCGTTTTCTTTTAACACAGATTGTTTATATTGTCAAATATGGTGTACTTCCACCTTTGTTTACTTGTGTGTAGGATGCATATAACTATTTTGTCGCCTCATGGTTTGTTGACTGTAATAAAGGTTCAGTTGGCTGACTGAAATAAAAGTTGGCTTCAGAGGCTTTACAGTAAGTTGGAGGAACGTATGCAGCTCAGCATAGTGTAGCTCCGCATGGAGATATTTGCCCTATGCTAAGGGGATGTTAAATTGAGGCCAAGGTGAGGCACTGTAAGAACAGGCAGACGACTCTCTCCCTGCTGCCACTTTCATAAGCAATAAAGTCAACAAACATCTAGTAGCTTAAAAATGAAAAACAGTTAAAAAAGCGAGATTGCTTATATGAACTGAGGTCTCCAAATCCTGTATACCCAGTCCCTAGCAGTTTAAGTGAAATAATCCCTTACAGTCTATATGTCTTCCTAAGGTTGCTAGTTAACTGACTTCAAAATAATATAGATACAGAGTTTCATCTCTAAAACATAAAGCTGACAGAAGAGGAGAGAGCCAGAGGACAAATCCCTGGAAAATATATGAGATAGATACTATTTCACTTCTGAAAGCTCAATTCTCAACCGATAGGCTTATGATGATCTATTAACTTTCTGAGTCTTAAGGAGAATGTGTTTCCTTGTCCCTGGAGAAATAATAGCTTAGTTGTTTGGGAAGGCTTGACAAGAAACCTTCATTGCCCACTCTAGATGTGTCCAAACTAGTTGAAAATGCGGAGAGAGAAACTGGAACATTTTAAAAGCAACTAAAAAAGAGGGAAGACAAAGGATAAATTGAGACTATTCCTGTGAAATCGGGGGGGGGATGCAGTTGCCAACTTAGTCCCCAATAATTCCTGTGATGAGGGGGAACGTCTGAAAAGAGGAGGTGGCTTCCATTCTTGTTTGCTTGAACAAGTACAAATCTCTGTGTAACCTGGATAAAAGTCCTGTTTATCACGGGTCAAACAGAAAAAGCTGCTTGTATTCATGCAAACAGAGAACAAACCTCCTCAGATCTTCTCAGTCTGTCCTAGAAGGTCAAGGACTGAGGGATGGGGACATCATGGGTGGAATTTCTGTGCCCATCTATGTCCTCTCCTCACCTTTAGTGGATGAGCTGAACACTTATCTAGGGCACCCTGTCACAGATCAGTTTGGGTGGTCTTCCCATGCTCAGTAACATACATGCACGTAGCTGTTTAGATTTTCAGCTTAAGGTGTCAAGTCTTTCGTGATCCCTAGGGGGATCACGCTAGGTAATGGTCTTCCATATATCATTGTAATCATAAACAGGGAGGGAGAGAGAAGCACAAAGAACCTTTTTGCACATAGAAAAATATGATTCCAGAAGGAGCATCAAATATGCTAGTTTTGTGTAAGCAGTAGGGTTGCCAGATTAAAAACTGCAGAGACCACTGTACCTTTAACGATCGACTAAAAAAAGGGGTGTCACACAGCCAGCTAACAAGCCACAGCAGTGGAAATTCCCACTTTTAAAAAACCATTAAAAGTACCAGAGACTTCTCCAGTTTTCACTCTGGCAATGCTAGCAAGCAAGGAATTCCCCTGCCCCCTTAAATAACCTTTGCTTATTTGGGTTTGCCAATATTCAGTCTACAGTGGTGCAGTCAGGAAGAATTTTAGCACCTCTGCCAAATTTTTCTGTGGACAAGTGAAAAATCTGATCAATTTGTGAATTTTTAAAACTCTTCTCCCTGCAAAATAGTCCTCATAAATTGTATTTTCATGCTCATTTTGATGCCTGGGTATCTGGGTATCTTTTTTTTTGGTATAGAGTTTCCTTGAATCTATTCTATTGCACTCAACTTTTTGCAGTGCTATATGCATTCTTTAAACAGATATCTGTGTTGCGAACTTTGGAGAAGTGTGAAAAGTAAAGAATATCTCTATCTCAATATTTCTGTGCTGGAATCTATATTTGTTCGAGAAGTAAGGATTATCCTGAGTCTTATCAAAATAGGAATCAAATTTCTCCCCCATCCATTCTTCACAGCTAGATCTTGATAGATGGTGTTTCTTTGGTAGAAGAAATGCCAGTACCCTTTCTTCTTTGGCAGAAAGAAAGAAGGGAAGCATAGAAATAATTCTGACAGCTTTGGACCATTAAAAAATAATCCATTATTGTCCTTTGCTTAGCAGGGAAGATTCTTTAGAATGAGCCTTACAATGAGCAGAATTTTCATATTCATTTTTTTTTCTCCACATTTCAAAGAAATTCCACTTTTATCACCAAGTGAACTGGGTGCAAAATTATTTATATATGAACTATTGGTTAATGTATGAAGAACTGTGAAAGCTTTGGCTACAACACGGTTCTATTTTCAGAGACTTTCCGTTCTATATTTTTAACTAATCAGTCCTCAATATTTTATAGTTTGGCTCTAAATTAGAAAAAAAAAAAAAGCTTTCCAGAAAGGATAAAAGGCATGCTGCCACCAGTGGTGCTATTGCCGTGCGGTAAAATAAGAAATCATCACCCTCAGTTTGGTTTCCAAGTAATTATTTTGGGTCTGTAGTGGATGTTAGGACATTTACAATTAAAGCATATGTATTTTTAAGAATTCTTTTTTTTGATGATGGGATTTAATGGTGGCTGTGTTTCCTCACAGAATGTTCTTGCTTTGTAAATCTTCTTAATACCCTCCATTATAATCAGGGAGGTCTTGTTTGCTTGTGGCTATTAGATCCAGAACCCTGTTTCTGGGATTCAGATGAATTCATTCATTCATTCATTCATTCATTCATTCATTCATTCATTCATTCATCTTCCATTCATGTATTTAGCAGAACTGATGCTGGTAGATGAAGAGGATGGTGATATCTAAGGCCATTTCTGCACTACACTCTTACAGCGTGATTATTCCACTTTCAACATCCTATGGAATCCTTGGGTTTGAAGTTTAGGGAGGGGCTGGCCAGTATTTAGCATTGTTACCTCCACAGGTGAGACCTGAGTATTCAGTGGTCCAGCCAGTCATGCTCTCTTCTGTGTCTCTTACCCCTGGATTTTCATGGGCTCTCACTCAGAACAGTTGGCCGGTATTCCAAGGCTATTGTGCGTGTCTATCATTCTTGGGTTCAACTGAGCTTGCATTTTAAGTCAATAGTAGACCCAATTAGAAACTGCAAAGATTTGCATTTAAAAAAAACAACAACAGTCATTTTGCATATGGCAGCCTTGAAATTTAAATTCTTACGATCAAAGAGCCTTTCCCTGTGTGACAAGTTGTACCTGATCAGCTATATCAGACTATATCAGCCCCCATAAACAAACAGCGAAAGAGCTGCAGGATCAAAAGGGCACGGAGGTTGTTATCTAATATATAAGGTTTTGTTTTTTTCAACTGTTGTTTTGTCAATGCCAGTGGAGCAGCATTGGACAAACATTATGCTAAGGGACATTTTCAAGGGTTCAGTGTCAGTGTAGAATTTGGAATGCAAAATGTCTTGATCTGAGTTCTCTGCCTCATTGCAAGTATGTCATAGTTTCTGATTTCTCATCCCCTCTTTTTTTTTCCCCACATTGGCCTTTAACAGTGGTCAGTGCATGCAAATGCATCTCATAATTTGAAGAAATGAACTCATACCTGGTCCAAGTACTCCCTGTATTGTCCTTCAGTGTAAACAGCCATGGCTTTTTACTCCCAGATTAACTTTTGTCCTGGTCAAGCCAAACATGGCCTCTCTTTGCATTAGTGTAAATTGCCAGGTTGAGCATACTGCAGTGGAAATTTATCACATATGATTCTTCCATGTCACAATCTTTACTCTCTTTCCTCACTTAAGCCCCAAAATCAAACTTTTCCATCTCATTTGGATTTTTTTAACAGGCAATGAGTTTGTTTTCCCCCTAGTGTTCCAGGGACTGGCCTGATATTTTTTCTCTTTTCATTGGCTACAATTGGTTTCTTTCCTTTCTAGAAACTCTCTGTTGGCTGTGCTAGGTATAACAGATAAGAGTTTAAGTCCAACAGTATCTAGAGAATCACATATTCCTGTCCCCGCCATAGAACTTAGTTTTTAAAAATAACATTTCCTGCTTTTAAAAAAGTACTGCAGGTGTGTGTGTGTGTGTGTGTGTGTGTGTTGTCTATATCTGTGATAGCCAGTATGTTAGTGGTTTGAGCATTGGGCTACAACTGTGGAAACTAGGGTTCTATTTCCTGTTCAGCCATGGACCCCTTGGGTACATTGGGCATGTCACACACTCTCAACCCCAGAAAAACCCTGTGATAAGTTAGCCTTATGGTCACCATAAGTCAGAAATGACTTGAAGCCACACCACAACAACAACAACAACAACAACAACAACAATAGTGTGTATCTATGTATATAGCCAGCCACTGGTCAGTACAAATGATGCATGAATGCAAAAGCAGTTAGTACAGTGTCTTAAAGTACATGTCTGTGGTCATAAAGAAGGAAATGGGATTATCAAATCAAAGCACAAAACACTTCAGTTTGAAGCAGTAATAATGGTTGGTTGGTTGATTGGTTGGTTGGTTGGTTGGTTGTTTCCAGCTAAGAGTGCAGTCACAATTGGATCTGATGGCCAGGGGCCCACCAAGCCAGCACTCCTGCAACTGAAGCTTGGTTGTATGCAACCCCGCCTCCAAAAGTATTGGAAATAATTTAGGACTATCTTCACCTTGGCCTACAATTGTACTGGCATTGTGTCTGTATCCCTGGACTTGAGAAGGTTGGGAGCATGTATAATCTGATTGCTCCCTTAGTCATTCCTTTTTTCCTCAGGCTTTCTGCTCCCAAATCTTAGCCAGAAGACCAGCTCTACCAGCAGATTTCTCTGCTAGCGGTTCTCTGCTATCAGTCAGCAGGAGGGGATTTCTGCTGGCAGAAGGGGATTTTTGTCATCAGAAGAGGCTTGTGCATAATCTTAGCCCCCAACAGCTGGTGTGTCTTTGAACATTATTACTCTCAAAAACAAATAAATGTAACGAAAGATGGTGGGGTGAATCCTGAACACAAGCTGCAGTCTTTCAGTCCTGTTTAACTGCAAGTGCTGCAAGTGCTGTGGTTTCAGTATTTCTTTTAAAGGTCTCTCTGGTTCATGTTGTAGAACATTAATGGAAATTCCAGTTGCTCAAAAGCTTTAAAAGTTTGTCAAGGCATAGAGTATAGAGGCAATATGAAGCTAATTATTCTAGATAAGAATGGGCTGAAATGAGAAGAAAGAGGAAAATAATGTCATTGTTGGTCATCTATGAGACTGTATCTGAACACTGGGTATATTCAGAGCATCGTAAATGACCTGTTTAATCATAGAATTATAGAGCTGGAAGAGACCCCAAAGGCCATCAAGCCCAACCACCTACCATTCAGGAATACACGGTCAAAGCATTCCTGACAGGTGGCCATCCAGCCTCCAAAGAAGGAGACTCCACCAGTCTCCAAGGTAGTGTACTTTGCAGTGAAACTGCTCTTACTGAAGATCTTTTTAATATTTAGATGAAATCTCTTTTCTTGAAGTTTGAAGCCATTGTTCCAAGCTCTAGTCTCTGGAGCAGCAGAAAACAGGCTTGTTCCAATTCTCCATATGATGTCCTTTCACATATGTAAAACATGATAAATATGCATGTATATATGAAGATTGTGAGGGAGTAGGATGTGTCTTTGTGTGTGTACATACATGCACTTATTAGAGATATTTAAAGAATGCAGTCTTTATAAGTTCTAGTACTAGCTGGCATGGTTTGTCCCGCACACACTAACATGTGGGTTGAACAAAGTTATCCTTCAACTTTCCCACTTTCCAAATGCTCCCACTTTCCAAATGCTCTTACACACTTCTCAGTCCAAATGACACTGTGGAGGAAGCAGAATAACTTGTGTTAAACTGATATGGAGAAGAAAGAAACTGATTCAGGTTTTTCCGTAGTGCATGTACGTGGCCTTGTGTGTATACCGCTAAGAGATTAGATGAAAAAAAGAACTGATACACAAATAAAAGCAGATCTGTAGGTCTTTTTGCAATAGGAAAGGGCAATCCATAATGATGGCTTCAGGAAACACTGGTATTACACCAGTATGAGTATTTGCGCAGCTTTTAACTCCAGTGTGTGAGAGAGACAGGTTTGCCAGATGTGTGTCTGCTGATGTTTAAGTAAACATGTGTCCCTAACCTCTGCCTAGAAATAACAAGCCAGTGTTTCTCTTCCACAGTACCCTAAATGTATTTACCTTCCCTCGTCTGCCTATCAGCATACACGGATCATGCTTTTGATTCTTTTTCTCTGTCTCTCACCCTCCCTACCATTTTGCCCCCCCCCCCGCCTCCTGCTGAGACTCTGGAGCAAAATACTCTTCTAAGAACTCTCCATTGTGTTCCATCCCAACGTAATTGCTCTAGCTAAATGTTTCCTTTTCATTTGCCTTCCTTCTCAGCTGCAGAAGGACAACCTGTTCTCCTCTTGCCTTCTTGGCTGATGTGACTCATGCTCCTGTACTGAAGTTGCTTAGGAACAGGAGTCCTTTGTAGAAATTGAAGATCACTCTGAACAGTGACGAGATATTCAAATGTCACTAAAATAGAGGAAAGATCTCAGATATAAGTCATCAGTTATGTTTCAGTTTTCTTAAATGTGAAATGTAGTTCTGTTTTCAGTGTTTACTTGTGTGCTTGTGGACACGCGAGGTGGGAGAATTACAGTAGTCTCACAATGATACATCCTGCATGGAAGAGACAGTTACTAGAACTCTCTTGTGTTTGATCTTGAGGGATAGGAACTTTAGAGAATGAACTACCTGCCATCAGTTTTGGAAGGGGGATATTGTTACATGTAGAGATCCTGGAAAAGGGAGGCAAAGGTGGCTAGAATTGTTTAGTGATTACCTCCCCCCATTATCAATCAAAATTGGGTTTTGGGGATGTGCATCAATGTTGTCATGTACATAAAAGAATGATGGTTTGAGATATGGGGATTTGTTCATTACAGTCATCTTCAGTGCTTCCTCCAAGGAAAGGAGGCAGCAAATTCTGATCCAACATTTCAGTAATTATTGGGTTCCTGAAAACAGACTTCCTCACTCTCTCTTCTTTATGCTTTATCCTTGACTACGTCATGGATGGATGTCCCAAACACCTGCTTTTTTATGAGCTCCCCAACCATTTCTCTGGAAAAGACACACACTTAATGTGAGCAAAGTGGTGCTTTGGAGCTCATGCCTGGATTGTGGATTTTTTACTAGGTACCTAGTGAGCAACAATGGAAACAAAATGGTAGACTAGGTATATTTTTGGTCTAATCCATTAGTAATGCAGTTCTTCTTACAGTTTTGTGTATTTTGAAAAGATGGGTAGGGGAGGAGGTTGCCATACAAGTCAATAACAGATGATAGAGCACATGTGTTTGAAAATAAATAAATGATATAACAGTTCAGTGAATAGTTTTGTTGGTGAATAACTGTTTGTCTATTTTGAAAGATTTTCTCCAAAGCTTTACAGTGACTGATGTTTACCAGAAAAGACCTTCAGTCTTCAAATGAACAACCCCCTTTTTACAGTGATATATTGATAAAGTGATGTCGTAATGTTGAAGTCTGTGTTGCATTTGGGGGTGTTCAAAAGAAAAACATTAGGCATGATTTAAGGGAGGAGAGATCCCTTCTGCTAAAAGAGATGAGTAGGAGATAATTAAGAAAAGAGGCACTTCCAGATTTTTATGAGCTAATTGCGGATTGAGAAGTTCGTAAAATTAGGGGAAACGATTATGAAGTTCATAAAACTGAAAATTCACCAAGTGGGTTGTCTGGAAATTACAGTCCTACAAAGGAATTCAGGTAGAACAAGAGGCAATTAAGGACTTGTTTGCAGAACCCAATGATAGCTACATTATTAATTTAGTGGGTGTTAGCCCAAGTTGACATCCATCTCTTTTAAGGAGCCAGCTAACAGAACAACCCAATGCACATTTACTCAGAACTGTGTTCCTCTATATGCAGTGCAGCTTTCTCTCAACTAAATGTGAAGAGGATTGCAGCCTTGGTGTTTCTGAAGCCACTCTCTGTGCTAAACGTCTGCAGCCTATGGAATGAAATGATCTGTATGGGAAAAAAATGCATGGGAAAGGATTGCTTAACCCTTCCCTAGACTGATGCTTTCATCCCTGCAAGCCCAATACACATCTCTGTCATTTCTGCACTAGCCTGTTATAGTGCTATTATTCCACTTTCAACATTCTATGGAGTCCTGTGGTTTGCAGTTTAGGGAGGGGCCTCAAAAGCAGTAGAAGAGAAGGAGCTTTCTACTAGTATACTGGGCTGGTGGGTCCTACCTCAAACTTGGTGCAATGCTGTCACTTTTCAAATACAAGGCATTAGATATCAAAGTACCACCCTGAATATACCTAACCTCTGATTTCAGAAGCTGGAGAGAGTTAGGCTTGGTTAGTAGCTGGATGACACACTACAAGGAAAAACCACAAATCTCTGGGAAAGGTTGCTAAGCACTCCTACCTGAAACCCTGGAAAGCCTGCTCCCAGTCAGAATTGACATTACTTAGTTAGATAGAACAATATTATGACTCAGTGTAAAGCAGCTTCCAATGCTCCTATCCCCTATTTGGGTCCATCCCAACTTCGAAGTTTTGATAAAATCTTTGAAAGATCCCACTGTTGCTCTCTTGCTGTCTTCTCTAGTTTGATTTCCCAAGAGGGACATCTAAATGTATTTTTCTTCATTCATGGTCTGAATGGTGAGTTGAATTTAGAAGTGCTAAAAGACTCATGCCTTCTCCTCCTGGATAGTGTTTTCTGTAATTTCCTTCCCAATTCCTTCTCCTCTTCCTATTTCTACATTGACCTAAAACTCAGTAGAAGGAAATGGGAGACCCTATATTTTTAAAACCCTATAAGCTGCAAGGTACTTTACTTTTCCCATGGTAGCACGGAGGGAAATAAAAGAAAGAATTTCTCTGACTTTTTTGTTCTGCTTGCTAAGCACCAAACTCAGTATCTGGACTGAATTGCAACATCCAAAGAACCTTGTGATTCTTCACCTTGCCAGTTCTTTGAAACCCTAAATACAGTGGAATCATAAAATGTATTCAGTAGCTTGCATGTAACAGTCTTTTGTCGTGGCATTATGCAGTAGTGTGCCAATGTGGGATGGCTCACCCAATGCTGCGAGTGAGAAACATATTTCTTTTGTTAGAGGGCTTCACGGTGTGCTGTGGGGTCATTTCTAATGGAGCTGTAGTCTATTTTCATTGTTAGATGCAAATGAGAGTAATGCATAACAAGTTATGATGCTTTGCATAGTCAAAACATTGTGTGAATATTTACATTAATTCCTTCCACATATTTATGGAGGAGGTAAATATAGTGACTGGCAATTGGGATGAAGAAGAGGGTGGTGATTAGCCCCTTCTTGTGGTAGGGATGCTTGATCATTAAGCAAACTGACCTTCACAATTCCCAGACTAATTCCTTGATCTGAATGCTGTGGTCCTTCACCTTTCACACTTCACTCAATTTTGCAATGCAGTTCCTGGTTCAACAATGTTCTGTAATGTATGCATTCAGGAGGGGGTGTTAAAATGCAAATGTTCACGCCTTAAAGTACAGATTGACGTGGACATGGAATGGAACAGACGTCTGAATGAACACACAGAATGGAGATGGACAGGAATTAGACTGATGCCTCCAACCCTGCTTATAAGCAGAGCAAAGCAACTTGCAGAAAGCAGTGCTCTGCAGTGAGCCCCCATAGCTATTCCAGAACATACCCTTCATGTCAATGTGGATCTTAAATCATCAGGTTCACTTTTTGAGAGGTTAGGTCATATCTGTTCCTGTCATATTGAGCTCTTATAAAATTGGGCTGTGAGTGAGGCCTAAGTGGTCCATAGCCCATAAGAATATATCTTGAAACAGCAAGTTTTTCTCTTACAAATAAACAGGACTCAAAGAGTATCATCTGCCCTGTTCTGGATAATAAATCCATAGATAGAGAAGTGTCTTTTGCTCGTGCAGTTGATCTAGAGATTTGAGGGGAATACTACTAGCTATGTTAGTCAGGGTGATTCTGGGAACAGTAGTTTAAAAAAAGTTACTTTTCCAACAGTGGATTGAGATTTCCATTTCTTCCTTTGTACAGAGCCCAGAAGATGCCCAGATGGATGCCCATCTTTCCTCGCACATGTTTATATCTATTTGACAGGGACCAGTTAGGACAAAAGTGAGCAATATAATCCACACAGGACAAGTGAGATTCAGGAGCAAACAGACCCAGGGGGTGAGTAGAGGGCAAGGACCTACCTCCACAAACTGATTGCTCACACTGAGGACAAAAGCCAGGTACAACCAATACATAGGGCCAATCTGTGTCCCCGTTGGTTCCTTGGATCACCTGACCGTTGTGAACTAAAAAACAAGTTACACCATACTTAAATCAATACAGTGCTAAAGCTGTTTTGACTTTGCTTCCAGGGGCACTGCTGAAGACCCTTGACACCTTACACAGTTGCATGTCAGACCCTTGACACCTTCAGTTAAGGCTGATGGTAATTGTATGCCACAGAACATCTGGAGAGCCAAAGCTGTTCCTTCCTGCTTTGGGCCAATTACTGTTTTTTGCAGCATCCTGCCTTCATTATGGTGATGATCATATTAACCAACCTTTCATGATTATTATAAGGTTGCTTTATTTTACTTTATTTGTTTAACCACTCACCGTACCTCCAATATGGTACCCAAAGTGACTTACTGAAAAAGCAAAATAGCTTTTTAAAATATATATAACACAAAAGTTTTTTTAAAAGAAGAAATTAAACTTGTTTGTGAACTTGTTGAAATAATTTCTGAAAAGCTCACATAATTTCAATCTATGTATTTTTTAAAAACAAGCCTCTTCATGGTTTTACATGCCATTTCAATCTCTTTCTTTCCTCAGGAACTTCAGGGAACTGTTTTATAGAAAGAGCAAAGTCAAATACAAACTTGTGATGCAGCAGGCATGAGAAGAATCCTGTGTTTAATTTTTTTGTATATTTTTCCTACCTTTTTTATGTTGTAGTTCTCACCCCTCATCACACACATACACACCCTGTTGGAAGAAGCCAAAAACTGTATGAGGAGTTACTGCATAAAGATGGAGAGAAATGACGGCAGACACCCGTCTATGCTTCCTTACAGGTTTCACCTCTTTCAGGAGGATTTCTCATTAAGAGCACTGTTCACATTCCAACTGTGACAAGCACATTATGATCAGAACCCAATGTGTTATGTACCCAGTAAACATCAGCTATTGACAAAGGCTGCAATCCAGTTCAGAGTTACACACGCTTAAGCCCCATTTAAATAAGTGGGGCTTAAGCATGTTTAGCAGCCGGCTGGATTGCTGCCAAGGACTCTTTTGCGAGCCAGTCTAAAGATGCCCCCTGATCCTCTACTCATTGTCTTCTGTATTAAATCTTGCTTTATTAATGAGTTCCTTATGTAAATGGTGGAGGGGAGATGGAGAGGGTACAAAATTCCATAGGCCTGTCATGGTGAAAATACCAGATTTCACAGCTTGCTGTGGATTAATGGCAAAGCTGCTGTTCAAATTATTTACAATTTCTAAATAACTGTTGGAGATTATGATGTTCTGAGAGGTACAGAACAAAGGAAACCCTCTCAGAACAACTGGTTCCCTGTGCATGGAATTTTATCTGTTTCTTTAATAGCAAGTGTTAGAAGATGAACCCAAGTTCCTTTCACAATCTACAATTATTGCACTGTGATTGGAATATTGGTGTTTGTAGTTTGATGAGGCATTAGAGCTCTCTAGCTGAGAATTGTAAATGTCACTTCTTAAAATGCAAATCCCACAGTTCCATACAGTGGGACCATGGCAGTAAAGGTGGGATCATCGCACTCTAATTGTATAAAATGAAAAGGACTCAGAAGGTGCAATGATATTTAAAAAAAAATAGTGGCTGCATTAATTGCATTTCCCAGAATAAATGGAAATTTGTTTTTCCTTTTCTTCAAATGAAAGACATTAAATCTAGCTCCTTAAAAACAACCCCTACCTCTGGACTGAGGTACTCTCTACCCAGTCAAGTTATTGTTGCCTAAACATCCACAACAGAGCTCAAGGGACAGTATAAGCTGGACTTGACCTACGTCACATTTCTGCTTCTCCATTTAGTAGACCGCATCTAAAATGTTACAGCAAAAACAGTAACATTTTCATCAGTAATCCAGAAACTTTTCCTGCTAGAAAAAGGAACTGGTGGCAATCTGTGAGTTATTTGTAACCAGTCAATTTGAGCTCTTACATCAATCCACCCTCACATAACCCACCTCCCATTTGTTTTAATAGGAATCATACTGCAGTCCAACCTCTACAGTCTCCAGTGCCAAATTTTTAGCATTGTAATAACTGAAAACTTCAGCTGAACATTTAGAAATGGAATTTAGGCATCCCAAGAAGAGGGCCAGGCAGCATCTCTAAGGAAGTGTGAACACAGCAAAGATAAAAGCTCTTGGTGTGGACAGTTTCCAATGTCTCACTCTCTCCAATGCTAGATGTTTGGGGAATGGGGGAAAATGTCATGGGGGGGAACAGGATTCCTATTTGAGAAAACAATGCCCTCATTTTGGCCACTCCATAACTACAACCCTGCTGTGAACTTATGGCTACATATAGCTCCCAGTCTCCTTTTGTCCAGCAATCTCAGGCCCTTTCTGCATCTTACCTTTTGTCAAATCTATCTTGTGGAGATCCTGGGGTTGGCTCTCCCAAGAGAGGAGCATGACGGAAGCACTCCCCTCCTCATGGGCTGCCTACTGGATGGGAGGAAGCGTGATGGCTCTGCTGCTCCCTTCCACAGCATAGCCCGGCACTTTCCCAGGCTGCCCTTGGGGAAGAAGCACAGCCATTGTGCTTCCTGTCGTTCTGCGCAGCAGGTAAGTGCAAGAGAGAGGTGGGAGGACTGTTCAGTTGCAGTTCATTGATGGGAGAAACCTGTCAATGATTTATTCTGCAATTGTGATGGGTGGCCACAGGATCATGATGGGATCACAACAATGTCATGGAGAACCATCGCCACGATCCCATTACAATCCTGCTGTCATTGCAGGTTGGGGGTGGGGTGTGGAAAGGTCCTCATTTTCTCACCATATTACCCTGACTCTGCAGTCCCCCTGAACAGTCCGCCATGCCTTCTTGGGGATGTGGAGAGATTTTTGCTTCAATTTTTGCTCTAAGGCCTGTGAACTTTTTTCCCTCAAAACAACTGTAAATCAGTAGAAATCACTTCCAGGTTTGAAAAGGACCCAAGGAATTATATGATACCAGGGGTAGGCAACTATGGAAAGCTAGGTGGCTGCATTAGACCCACAAGAAAGCTTGAAGGGCTGCACCCTCCAATGTACCTGCTCCCCCAAAAAAACATTTTTGCCCCCTCCATGTCCCTAAACACCCTTTAGGGCACATGGGAATTCTCACTTGTGTGGGGGCATTCCTGGGTCCCTGGAGGGCATTTTGCAGCAATTTGAGGTGAATTTTTTGATGCCTCCAAGCATGGTGGAAGTATTTTCCGCAATACCTAGACTGGGCACCTTGAGGCCCAAAATTTTGGCACATTTGGACACTTTTTTTTACCTCATTAGGGTCTGAGGGCCACAGAAATGACCCTGAGGCCACATGTAGCCCACAGACTGCACTTTGTCCACTGCTGGTGTAGATCATTCAGTCCTGCAATGCCGAGTAATAACATATACACCACACTGTTGATGACAAGCTTCCTCGAAAGTTTGATTCAGAAGGAATGGATCGAGAAGAAAAATAAGCATGTTATGGCAGCTATTCGTCTCTGGAATTCAATCCTCAGGTCTTGATGTTTTTATTTTTGTTTTGGCTTTCTCTCCGAAATGCAGAGGAATAATCTACAAAGAATTCAGCATGAGATCTGCAGCCCTTGCTGGGTGACACATATGCATTTGTTTCTGACAGTTGTTTGTTTTCTTGCTTGCATGCTTTATGTTTCACATAATGCTGCTTGTGGAAGACAAATAAAGGGTTTCAAGCAAGAACACCGCTGACTGGTGCCAAGTGTTACAACACTGAAATGGGACTTGAATGACCTTAAACAACCCATTGTATTCCAGGCATTGTTGTTGCTCTCTTTAGATTTCTGTATGGTTCCTTGAATGTAAAATGCATCTGTATAGATCATAAGTCCTATGGGATGTGTTCTGGAAGAGCAGCTGTGTTAGTCTATAAAAGGAGAAAGAGCTGTGACAGTTGAGAAACCAAGGCTGCTCCAAATATTTCTGTTTTTTGGAATGAGATTAATTTCTTTGTACAATCATCCCTCCACATTTGCTAGGGTTAGGAGCACAGGACCCCCATGAAAGTGGAAAAACCGTGAATAACTCTAGGCTCTCCCAAACAATATTTAACATGCAAAAAGTATGATCACCATATTCAACCCACCGTGGATTCTTTTGAGGCATCAGGGTTCCTTTGCAAGGCAGAAGTGGGGGGCTGATGGGGCTTACTGGCACCTCCACTGCTGCCCCACACCACTTTTAAGAGGGACTTACAAGCCTCATTTCAATCTCAAAAGGCTTGCAATCCCTAGTAAAAATGGCATAGGGAGGCAGCAGAGGTGATAGCAAATAATCCACGAATAATCAAATCTGCAAAAGTGAAACCCACAAATATGGACAGCTGACTGTATATATATTTTAAATGTGCCATTAGATGTTTGTGAGGTGGTGTGGGTGGGGCAGACCTCACAGCACATGCCATATGCTGATGGTATTCTAGATTATTCTGAGAGTAAGAATTTTCAGTATATATAAAGTCCCTGAGAACTGTTTCAACAGATGACCAAATGTCTCTCGTTTCTTTCTAGTATAGTTCCTGTCATGTCTTGAATAACTTGAACTTCACATAGTTTACTCAGAGTTAAAGCAGCAGTGTTTATTTGTAGCAAAACAAGCAACACAGCACACTTCATCACTTTGCGTGCCTGCAAAGGAGGTCCATGCTGTGACTATATCAGCTGGAAACTCCACTTGTAAGTTATTTAGCCTACCTTACAGGTTGCATCAGTCTAGGATAAGTTAGAAATTCCTGATCATTTTCCATTCATGCTGTTCCTTATTTCTTTGACCCGTTTGTTGTGAATCTTTCTTTTTTTTTAAAAAAAGGACCTGACTTAGAACTTTGGAGTTCACACAATATATGATTCTTGTAAACTGAAGTCTGTGCTTGTGTATCTGTGGCACATGGTAGTAGAAGATGCTGTGTCCAATGAATTCTATCGTTAGTTATATAAAGTTCTGAAGAATATGTTACTGACTGAAATGCTGAACAGAATTGCTGTGGGGGAACAGATTTTTGAAAAAGTGGATCAGAATATGATCCTGCAATAGAAACTGCCAGAGAAGGATTTGTATTACCAATCTATCTAACGTAGTTTTAGGAGTGGATAAATCAGAGTTCTGTTGGTATACTCTGCCAGTGTGACGTTCAGTGGCATGAATGGTGGAAGCGGGAAGCAACCATAAAGAAAGGATTGCAGAAATTCTCTCTTCAGAGCTAGGAGATTTGGTCTCCCTTCTCTTGTCACCATTTGTGTAAAAACAGGATCTAGAAATATCCAATGAATCCATTGTAAAAGAGTCTCAGGAGGTGCAAAAGAGGATGTAATTGCTCAAGTCTGCCTAGTGCATTTTTGCTGAGAGATATTTGCCTGGCCTTCCCCAAGGGCTGTTAAAAGGAAGACAATACATATGCAATAACAATTACAGGCAAGACATAGACTAAAGAATTACACAAATATAAATATGCACATGTTTTTTGTTATTGATTATCACGTTGGCTTCAATTTATGGTGAGTCTGTGGACGAGAGACAAAACATGGAAGATGTATGTTTTAAAAAAAACTACAAAAAAATGGTCAAAAACATTTTTTTGAAAGTTGAGAAACTCTGACAAGAAGAATCCTGGACTGATGAGAATCTTCACAATTTGGCACTTATTCTGCAAAGAATTTGTACATGGTTGGTGTGCTCAGAAAACAGCATTTTTTTCGCACAGGAAAGACCTGGTTATGCATAGAAAATGATATTTCTACACAGAAATATTATTTCCTGCACAGAAAATGCTGTAATGTGGGGGGGGGCTTATTCTGTGCAAAATTTGCATGTAGGTGATTTGTGAAGAAAACAGCCTTTTCTAGACAGAAAATAATATTTCAAAACAGGAATATTATTTTCTGTACAGAAAATGCTGTGCAAAAACAATTACGGGCACATTTTGTACAGAACATGTGCTGAATTGAGAATAAGTTTCAAAAGCCACTTGGTTTTCAAAAACTTCCTCACAGAAAGGATAAAATTGCTAAAATTATTCAGTGCTTCCTTCGGGAAGAAACATAGCGAAGAATGAGAGACTTTGGTCATCAGCAGGCTGCTTCAGATTTTGTAGACTTGGGGCCATAACTTCCCTTATTGAAGCAATCCATCTGTAATGTGGTCTTTCTCTATTCCTATTCCTTCACATTTTGTGTGTGTATGTACTTGTGTATAAAATCAAGCCATGTGTAAAATACATCTGTTAGCTTGAGAACTACCAGTTGCCAGGCATAAGCTTTGGAAAAGTTCGGAAACCCCTTTAAAAAAAAATTCAGGTCGATTTTCTAATTGCTTTGCAAGAATTGTTTTTGTATGTATACACTCTTGTTTAGTCCAATACGCAGTTTCTTAGTTTCTTAATCCTCAGTCTAAGTATAGCCTTGTTTAAAACTGCATGTATGCAAGCACAACTATTAAGGACTCTGAGTTTCGTTCCTTCTACCAACAAACTTTCTGAACATAGTGGATCGATGGCAGAAGCCATGGGCCACGGAACACTCATGCTGAGTCTAGTCACAGTATTGGTAATTAATAAACCAGCTCATAATCATAACAGATGTTGGCAGTCAGATAGACTCGGTCCCGCTTGGCATTTTTTCCCCTCAACTTGAAGATGATTAATTTTATGTTTTTGCTTTTCCATAAACACACCCAGAGAGAAGTGGGCATGCATACACACAGCCACACACACACTCACACTGTTGTTATTTTAGAGTCTTGAAGCGAGAAATATATTCCAGAATTTGGAATAGCTTATCATTTATTTTCTTTAATTAAACCCACAATGTAATGGTTGTTTGACAGCTCTCGGGAGAAGCAGCACCCTAATGTGTTGGATATATGATATTTCTGCAGTCAGTTTTAACAAGTATGACTTCTTTAGGGTCTTCTACTTTCACCCGAGCCCCACTCCAAACTTTCTTCTAAATCGGGAAATGCATGAGGGAAGCTAAGTAGATATCTTCTTCCGTGTTTTTCTGCCATCAGGCAAGTAACTTTTTATTCAGGACGGCCTTTGACAACAAAGCTGGCTGCTGAAGCAAGATTTTTTAACTGAGTAGATACATCTCTATCTTTATTGATTTCTCTAGCGTGTTCAATCTGTTTCATGTTTTGACTGTTTTGGCTTTGTTTGACTTTTACATTGACAGCCACTTGAAGTGCCATTTTAGGAGAGAAAGAGGGTATACAGTAAATCCAGAACATATGTAGATGTATGCATAAACGTATAGAGTTTCTGCTCTGTTCATAGTGTTGGCATAAAGAGGTTAGCTATTGGGGGAGGCAAAATGGGATCATTGGCCCCTGAAATAAAAACCCTTCTTTCCATGAATTTTTCCTTCATTCCTCAAATTTCTGGCATTGCAGAAAGTGAGACATCAGAAATTATTCACATCTAGAACTCTTATATCTGAGGTGTTCACATTTCCTTGGTGACTTTACCTGTCCCTTTCATTTAGATACCTAAGCTGTATGACTGGGTCTCCAAATTCATGTGTTCAGCACTTGTGGATTTGATTATTCATGGATTATTTATTTATTTATTTAAAAATTCTTACTCTGTTTGCCCCTACCACGGAAAAGATAGGTTCTCTCTACAAATATCAAGGCTCTCCAGTATGATCCTATGGACTCCATAGAGTTGTGCTGGAAGATCTAGAGATTCCTAGAGACAGCATTTCTCTAGGCATTTCTAGGTCCTCCAGGATGACTCTGTAGCCCACTTCCAGTGGAAGTTGATCATAAAATTGTACAGAAGTATTCTCAAATAAGAAAAATAGCATTTATCAGAATCAGTAGTACCACTCAACTCACTTCTTCAGCCCAAAGACCTTCTCCAGCAGAATGGAAAGTCCTCCGCATAGATTAATAGTGTCACAGATAGCTATAAACGCAGGGTGAAGGAAATCCAGTTCCACCTGCTTTGATTATGAGACTTCTCCACTGGATACAGAAGTATATGACTGGATCTTGTCCAATGCAACTATAACCCCTATGAGTTAGTGGTTTGGACCAGGAGGGGAACCCTAAGGAAGGAGCTGTACTTACTAGCTGAGTTTGGAAAGAAGAGGAGACCTGGGGTAAAGCTGTAGTTGCCTGGATTAAGAGTAGGCCTTTTCACCTTGAATGATGAAGTGGGATTTAGAATTACTTGTCTAGGAGAGAAAAAAGAGGAAAAACAGATAAGTTCTTTATAGTGGAACTTCTATATTGTATTTGCATGATTTTTTAAAAAAGTTAGGGCTTTAATGTTGTATCCAAATGTTGCAGTAATACTGAGCTGTACAGGTAAAAGAATCCTGCAGTCACTGTGATGCATGGGACTTTTGGGACAGTGTCTACGTGTTAAAGAGAGCCAGCATGGTGTAGTGGTTTGAGTACTGCACTGTGACTCCAGGTAGTGGATTCACTGGGTGACCTTGAGCAGGTTACACTTTCTCAGCCTTGGAGGATGGCAAAAGTTAACCCCCCCTCAAGCAAACCTTGCCAAGAAAGCCCTGTGTTAAGTTTGCAGAAGGGTCACCATAAGTCAGAAATGACTTGAAGGCACACAGCAACAAAAAACAACTGTTCAGTGGCGTACGAAGGCTAGCAGCACCCAGGGCAAGGGGGCGGGGTGAGCAGCGGTGGGTTGGGGAGGAGTGAGTAGTGACGGTGGGCCAGGCGGATGGGGCGTCCTCTTTTGGCGGCCCCCTCCCCAACATTAGCACCCAAGGCATGAGCCCCAGTTGCCCACCCTATATCCACCTTTGCAAGTGTTAAATTTAATGTTGTTGCTAAAAACGTATGTTGGGACTGGCACTACGGTTGTTTTGGAACATTCAATTATAGCGAGACCCATAGAACCCAGAAACTAGACTGTAACTATGGAGTATTTGGCAATATTGCCAGACCACCCTGGTCTCAAATTAGTATCATTCAGTGTTATATCTGTATCTCTAAGATCCCATCAGTTACTTCACAAACACTATTGAACAAAATTGTCAGTACTTTGCAATTGCTCATATCACAGTGACTGTATGGCTGCCATTAATAGAACAGGGTTTATTACATTCATTTGCAACTGCAGAATGCTGATCAGTCTTATATCCGCTTCTCATGACCCCTTGTTTGCAATTTATGCCACAAAGATTTTTTTTTCTTCATATGGTAATCACTTTCCAATAGTAAAAGAAATTAGAGAGCAAACAAAGAGCACAAATATAATATTTTCTTTCCTGGTAATGCCACCACTCAAATTAATGTGAGTAAACATAAATGCTTTCTTGCTCTGTACACTGTCTGAGGAAAGAGTATCACAAATGCCTAGCTTGCCATCTGTGGAGATGGAATGCTTTTGAATGTTGGAATTATATGTGCATTGTGCATTGGAGACAGAAGATTCTAGGTAAATCAAAAGTTTGTATTGATTTCTGCACAGGGAAGAAAGAACTAAACACAGCAAAGGGTTGTTTGAATCACTTCTGTTTTATGATCTTCACCAGTAGAAAATTACAGTGAATAATACCAAGTGTTCTACTGTGTGTGATAAATGAACTGGTTTATTTCTTTCACAATGGTCTGTTTTATTACCAAAAAAAGAGAGAAGAAGAAGTGATATTCATGTGACACTCAGTGTGTCATATGAATGTGTTTGATACATTGGTTTTATATATATATATATATATATATATAGTGGATGCCTTATTTCAAACAGTCTTGAATACCAGGCTGTGAAAGCCAGTGAATACCTGTTGTTCCCCACAACAAATGACCTTGCACATAACACAGATTCAGCGGGGATATGGTTGTATCTGCAGTGCAGATAAATTTACTGAAATATAACATTCAGTACATATATTGTTCTGCTGTAGTTCAAATTAACTAAAGCTGGGAAAAAAATGTGCCAGAGTCCTATTTTGCATGACAGAATCACACCCAAATGTATATTGGAATATGTTTTGATACAGTCATATTGCAGTCAGTCATATTGTTAATGCTATGCTGGGTTGACGCTGACTACAGATGTAAGGAATGTTCACAATGTCTCTTATCCTTAATTTGAAAAAGGTCTGTCAGTATGTCAAGGTACCCTATCTCATTGGAGAGGACTGTTGTTGTTGTTGTTGTTGTTGTTGTCAGTCAGATACAGTCTGTTCTGGATGGGTTACACTTACCCTGAAATCTCAGCTTTATAGCTTGGGCATGCTCTTGTACTCAGCTCTAAGCCTGGAAGCCCAGGTTTCAGTGACATCTAGAAGTGTGTTTGCACAATTAAAGCAAATGTGCCAGCTACATCCCTTCCTTGTGATGTCAGATTTGGCCATGGTAATACATGCTTTCATTACATCTTGTTTGTATTTTTGTAATGCACTCTGTGTGGAGTTGCCTTTGGAAACTGTTAGGAAACCTCAGCAATCAAAAACACCGCAACTAGACTGCTAACCAGAGACAGTTATAGGGAACATATAACTACTTTGCTGAATCTGCTTCACTGGCTTCCAGTCCATTTCCCTGTTGGAGGGACTTCTATAACCTTGGTGGAGCCACTGAGAAGCCTCTCCCCCGTGTCTTCACCAAATTTGTCTGTAGTGGTGGTGTGATTTCTCCCAAAGGGAACCTCTTTGGGAACCTCTCCCAAAAATCTTAAAACAGGGGCAGGATCATATAGATAAATATGATCTTTCATATAGTCTGGACCCAAGCCATGTAGAGGCTTAAAGCTCATAACCAGCACTTTGAATTCTGCTCAGAAATTGACTGGTAAGCAGTGAAGTTGTTTTCCACGAGGGACTGCTCCATTCTTTGGAACCAGCCTTAGTGAGCAGCCTGGCTGACATATTCAAGACCTGCTGAAGTTTCGTAATAAGTGTCCAAAGGCAGCCCCACATAGAGGCTTTCAAATATTCTTCTAACTGTGGATGCCCTCCATCCTCATTGTGTTGTTTTCAATGAGCTGTTTATTATAACATTCATTAGAGTATGACTCCACATTCTGGCATGCTCATGTAATGGGGGAAAGTACTTTTTTGACCTGAACAAAAGCAGTAAACCTGAGACTATAATCAGTTTGATGGGAAAAAATTGGTTGATCACTGTGGGAAATTTCCTTTCCTCCTCTCTCTGTCTGAAGCCAAGTGAATCCCTAGCAAAGATAGCTCTGCTAGCGGGAACAATGCCTGGACAAGGAAAGAAAAGGACAGGCTTTTCTGTTTTGGAAATTATATTACTTTGGTTTTTCTCTCCACATGTTCAGCCAAAACTTTGCTGCTTGCTTCCTGAGTGTCATACATAAGGTCCTTTTCCTTTCCTTCTACTCAGGGAGGAGAGAATTCAACCATGCCAACAGTGTTTAACATGCCCTTGGAAAAATATGGTTACAGAAGTCAATATACTATGTTCTGCTGCCATTTAATAATCAAATGCACATGAAGTTGTATTAAGAAATCCTAGATTCTGGTGTAGGTAGATGCAGAAGCAACCCACAGACACATCAACATTTCACTTCTGTTCTGCACTTCTGGTAAAACTTCAACATGAAGGTCCAACAACTCAACAAAAGGAACATTTGTGTCATGTTTCCAGCTATGGCCCATTACGGATAATGCATTTTTTTTTAACAGAAGCAACCTCTGAATAGAGCAACTCCTGGAAAGCATTTGTTCTCCTTTCATCATGGCTGAGGGGTGTTGGTGTTGAGAGGTCAATGCTTCCAGAGGGTCTGATACTGAAATGGGAGAATTTTCATATAATGTAGGTCAACTGTGAGGAGGAGGAAGAGGCGGCGGTGGCAGTGGCTGTGCTAGCTCCTCTTATTTGGGACGAGCAGAATTCGGTTGAAGAGACCCATTGAAGGTTTCTTACTCAAGGAATAATGAAGCTGGTTTATGGCTTTCTTTAAGGTACTTGATAATTTACTGATAACAGATCTATCGGTTACTATTAGTACCAGCAGCGCAAGAGTTTTTGCTTTCTGAGGAAGAACTCCAAGTCAATCTATATAGGGCTGAAAGACAATCAGTATTTTGACACAAAAAGCAGACTATACCACCAGCACTTCTCCCTGTCCTTGACAGTAAAAATACTGTACGGACAATAATATCAGAGAGTGTCTTGGCAGAATCCGAGATAGTAGGGATTTTGTAAAGGTTGCTCTTGCAAAATGGCTTCTGTGACCTTAGGTAAGTGAGATGGCCGATGTATTTCAAGGGAAACGCAGGCCAATTGGTTGCACAAGCAGGAACACAATATAGAGAAGGAGATGTAACGTAGCAGTGAAAGGTCTTTATTTTAAAGAGCTCGGTTACACACACAAAAATAATGGACTGGTAGTCTGACTTCATGCATCTTCATGCTGGTTTGTGAGGGAATCTGTCAGTCTACCAGCTGACTGCCTTCATTAGCAAGTTGGAGACTTATCAGAGACCAGCAAGAAGACAGTGATTTTTTTTTAGACTGGTAATTCTCATGAGAGAGATGGGAAAACATGACAGGAATGAAGGAGACAATCCAAAGCCCTACGCTGTCCTTCTCTAATCTTGAAGAATAACCTCTCCTGACCTGGATGAGAAAAGAAGAGTCCTAAAGAGAGGGAAATGCAGTGACAGCAGCAAAATTAAAATGAAAGAGAGAAAGAAACACAAAGCCTTCCAGACATCCTGCTACAAAGAGAAGCTGTGAGAAGAGAAAGAAAGGAGGGGAGAAAGAGAGCGCGCCCACTGTGGTAGTCTCAGACATGGAAAGAAGAAAGGGGAAGCAGCAGCAGACCCGGTCCTTCCCCGCTGAGAGGAGCTTCTGGGCCTGCAGAAATGTGACAGAACACATAGCCAAAGTCACACGGAAAGGAGGCATGACAAGAGAGTTTCAGAAGAAACCCACAAAATAATTGGTACAGTGGCAGAAAACAGAAGTCTGTACCAAGGAACTCCAATTATATGGGTGTTGGTATCACCCATACCCAGTGTGTGTGTGTGTGTGTGTGTGTGTGTGTGTGTGGGGGTTGTGAAGAGTTTCTGCAAGACCTAATGTATGTTCCAGTGATTTTTATATAGTCCATCTGAAGAATGCAGGGAACTTCACAGAGTTAGGAGTGTCAGAAGAAAAAGGTTAATGCATTTAGCTAATTGTTAATAGACTAAAAAAAATAGTAATGCAGTTGCATTTACCTTAGAAAAGAAGAAGTTGATTGCATTTATATTAAATTGCCATTTAAATTTAAATTAAATGCCTGCACTAAATGCTTTACCAGAATTAAACTGAAAAACACACCCTTGATCTTACTCCCATCCACTTTTCACCCCCATCTCTAGACTTTGCTTTGGAAAGCAAGAAATAGGTTCATGGATTCTGGAAAATCCTATTTCTCAGCCACTTAACAAACAAACAAAATTCCTTAACACCTCTTTTAGCCTACTATATGGATCCCAGCCAAAGCCCTGTGGTTAAGAGCTTCAAAAATTCAGTGGGGTGAGCTGATTTTATGCCTCCAAGACCACTCAAGGTCAAAAAATTGTCCATAATGTCCCTAAATGCCCTCCAGGGATTGTAGAGGCAATTTCACCATATCAATAGACCTCCCTTAGCTGTTTTACACCTGGGGAGGCATTTTTCCAGCAGGAAATGACCTAGTAGTAGACGTCCAGGTTACTTCCTGTTGGACTCTCCTAGGTCAAGATGATCCAGGGGGCAAAAAGATGCTAAATTTAGCCCCACACCTTATAGAGACCATTTGTGCACAAAAATATTTTTTGTGTGATGATGTAGCCCTTTGTTGCCCACCTCTCCTGTATGCAGAACACAGGATGATTATCTAGATGCAAAGAAGACCACCTACTTTTGCTACTTGTTTGTTTAAAATCTTTAAACCTTGGAATTAACTATCTAATCTTGGTTAAGATCTTGTGAACTAAACCATGAAGGATTGAGAAAAACTAAGAAATTGTTTTGCAAAAATCTAAGAGAACCAGGCTGTAAGTAAAAGAACCAACTGGAAAATAAAATATATGTATGTGTGCTTTCAAGTCATCTGTTGACTTATGGCAAGCCCATGAATTCCATAGCATTTCTTAGGCAAAGAATACTCAGAGCTGGCTTTGCCAGTTTCCTTTCTCTGAAATATAGCCTACAGCACCTGATATTCCTTGGTGATCTCTCATCCAAGTACTAATCAGGGCTGACCCTGCTTAGCTTCCAAGAAAAGATGAAATCTGGTCCCTTTAGGCTATTTAGGCTTAGGCAAACTTTGTTAGCTCTTCATTATTGTGTTTCTTTTAAATAATTAATTAATGCTTTAATGCTAATATTCCAACTTAAGTCTATCATGTTGGTTAAAAAAATAAATTTACTATTATTAAATTTCCCCCGTTTGTTTGCTCCTTAATCAATAGCTTAATTGATTTTAACTTATTAGATCCTATCTCTGAAAGCTCATGTATTTAGTCAAAAACCTGCTGAGATTAAGACAAGGAGCAAAGGATTCAAGCTGCAGGAAAGGAGATTCCAGCTGAACCTCAGGAAGAACTTCCTGATGGTCAGGGCTGTCCGGCAGTGGAATCTGCTGCCTCTGAGTGTGGCGGAGGCTCCTTCTTTGGAGGTTTTAAGCAGAGGCTGGATGGCCATCTGTCAGGAGTGCTTTGAGGGTGTTTCTGCATGGCTCGGGGTTGGACTGGATGGCCCCTGGGGTCTCTTCCAGCTCTATGAGTCTATGATTTCTGGTGAGAGCTCCCTCTGAGGTAAAGAAGAATTCAGTCTGAAACAAAGAAACAAAGCCAACTTTACCCAAAACAGTTACAGATTGAGGATCCTATGCAGCATTAACTGCACTTGGACTTGTGGAATACTGGGTTGTTAAACTGCACAGTTGATCAAACAAACAGGTAAACTGTACTTCTTGCTGACCTGTTGAACAAATGTAATGCCACTTGCAAAACCCTTAATAATATAGTATTCTTTTGCAGTGGCCTTGAAAGCATTCGTATAACAGTATTTATACCACTGTAAGTCACCAACACCAGCCTGGCATCTGTAATCCAAAAATGATTTTTCCCCCCTAAGCTCTAAATTATAGTTGAAAGATGCTACTCTTGTGACATGTAGTTTTACAGACTCTAGAAAAATAAAAATTCCAACTCAGTTACCACAAATTATGTATGCAGTCTTTCAAAGCTAAAGCAAAGTTGGCTTTGAATTATGGTGACACTGTGAACAAGAGACTTTTATGGCCATTTCCAGCTGGCCCCTCCCGAAACCGCAAACCCCAGGATTCCATAGGATGTTGCAAGTGGAATAATAGCGCTCTAACAGTCTAGTGCGGAAATGGCCTATGAGCCCTGGTCTTCAACAGCTCTCCTCTGGTCTTGCAAACTGAGAGCTTCCTTGACTGAGGCCATTTCCACACTAAACTGTTACAGTGCTATTATTCCACTTTCAACATCCTATGGAATCCTGGGGTTTGTAGTTTAGGGAGGGAATTTTGAGGCCCTTCCTTAAACTGCAAACCCCAGGATTCATAGGATGTTGAAAGTGGAATAATAGCACTATAACAGTCTAGTGTGGAAATGGCCTAAGTCAATCCATCTGATCCCCTTTTCCTACTACCTTCTGCTTTCCTGAACATTATTGTCTTATCCAATGAGACCTGTTGTCTGATGATATGGCCAAGGTATGATAGTCTTAGGGCTGTTCCGCACTATACTCTTAAAGTGCTATTGTTCCACTTTCAACTCCTGTGGAATTCTGGGCTTTGTAGTTTACTGAGGCCAAAGAGGTCTCTAGCTGAGAATTCTAAATGCCCCTCCCTAAACTGCAAACCCTAGGATTTCATAGGAGATTGAAAGTGGAATAATAGCACTATAACAGTGTAGTGCAGAAAGGCCCTTAATTTAGTCATTTTGCCTTCTAGTGATTTGCTCTAGGACAGTGGTTCTCAACCTGTGGGTCCCCAGATGTTTGTGGACTTCAGCTCCCAGAAGCCCCAACCACTATGGTCAATGCTCAAGGCTTCTGGGAGCTGAAGTCCTAAAACATCTGGGGACCCACAGGGTGAGAACCACTGCTCCAGGACCTGTTTGTTTGTCATTTTGGTGGTCTATGGGATCTACTGAATTGCCTCCCAACACCAGATTTCAAATGAGTACCTCATAGATGCATGCAATCCTGCCACCATAGAAAGGTAGCGCTAAGAGGGGGTGCGGTCGCGGTCAGGCTCAGTTATGTTACAGCAGTGGCATGCAATACACATCTGTGCTGTTTTGATTTGAATTGATCTTTCTCAATCCTTCATTCTGATCATTTCCGATTTTTCACATTCTCTCTCTCTCTTTCTCTCTGTATAGACTCATAGATTTGTATTTTTAAAGGATGTGGTTGGCATCAAGCATGAATCTCATTTTGACAGTTACAAAAGTATATTCTTAAATATTTTAATTAATTTAATTTGCACTTTTGTAACTCAGGCACTATAGAATGAATTCCTTTCAAGTTTTGCTTGTATGCCAATTTCCCCCCCATGGGGGAGTTGTTATTATTGTTGTTGTTATTATTGTTGTTGTTATTTAGTGGCTGAAAACAAGGCTTTGTAAAAGAGAGCCTCACAGATCCTTTATTATTTTATCACGCAGTGTGAGGTTTTGAGATACAGAATGATATTTATTCTCATATGAATAGACATTTCACACAGAACAGAGTTGCAGTGATTGCTGGTCAAAATCAATATCAGGGTCTTATAGAATAATTGTGTGTTTAAAAGTTGTATGTGATGTTTTCAAGAAATCAGCTATTTGGTGGTAATGATTATTAAGATTATGATTAATGATGTCAGAAGACTAGAACTATACAACCATTACAACCCACAAACCATGTAAATATAGTGGGATGTCTACTTTCATGGGTTCAACACTCATGGAATTGATTACTCATGGTTGGTAGGTTGGTTGGTTTATTTATTTATTTTAAAAACTCTTACTTTATTTGCCCCTGCCATGGAAAAAATATGTTCTCTCCAGGAATATCTAGGTCCTCCAGCATGATTCTATCATCCGCGTCTGCCAGAAGTGGACAACAGAGTTACACTGGAGGACTAGAGATTCCTAGAGGAATAGTTTCAGAATTTTTTTTTTTAAAAAAATAGTGTTTATGATTTCTATTTTTATTTGTGTCTTTTCCACTTTCATGGGGATCTTGTATGCCTAACCCCTATGAAAGTGGAGGGCTCACTGTACTTCATTGTTTTTTCTGCCTGCATGGGAAAGCAAGATAGGAAGCAGGGAGTTGTTAAGTGCTAACAAATCAGACAACAGTAAAATGGCTGGTAAATTGCATTCAGTTTGAAATGTAACTAGTTGGGTGAGTCTTTATTTTCAGGTTAAGCAAGTGCTCAGGAGCCACACGCTTTAGAGGAAGGGAAGGAACTTAGCAGACTTTTTAAAGTACCATTTTAATTTTAATTTTATATTTAAATTCCATTGTTAAGGAATAAAATTCTTCAGATCACTATGTGATCTGCAGAGATGACATTGTGAGTGTGATGGTGACATGGTTGTCAATCAGAATTTATGATATCTAGGGCAATTAATATCATAAGGTGATATTGCTTTAGGCTGTCCGTCAAATCTTATGATGTCGAGCTCTGTCCTTGCCCTCTGTTTGGAAGGGCAGAAGAGAGGACATAAGGCTATTTTAGGACTGTCAGGCTACATTGGACTGGCAGTTTTGGTGCCTGACACTGTGTGGAAAAAAGAAAACTTTTATTTTGATCCTGCACCAGAATGCAGATAGGGAAGTCCTTTTGGCTGAGTGTCTAAATATATATCCCATTAAAAAAGTCGCATAATACAGTTTGACAACATCCAAATTTGGATGCTCATGAAAATATGGATGTTATCAATCTGCAAAGCATTACAGTTTGCTGAGAATCTTCATCCACCTTCTGCTGAATATGATGTCTGTGCTGCTTGTTTAAGGCAGAAGAACTGGTTCCTGCGACTGATATGAAAGGAGTTACGCTAGCAGATCATTTTGGGGAGTCTTGACAGAAAAGGCCGTCATTTCAGCTGAAAGTCTTGGTCGGTCAGCACTTAGAGACAACAGTTCCCTTGGATTATAACATGGTTGAAACAGTAATTGTGACTATGTAGCTATGTTTGGTGATATTTTCTGAAGCTATTTAATAAAAGTGATTGCTCACTAATACCGCAAGGTCTGTACACTCCAACCAGAAAAATATAACTTAATTAACAATATCTTTTCATTGGCATTGATATGAAACGGCCCCTGATATGACTGTAAGACCAGGGTGAGTAGGGGAAAATAACTGGCTGAACACATGTGCTACAAAATAGGTCAGAAGATCTCCTCTAGGCATAGCCTAGGCCATTGTCAGGATAACCACCAGGTGACTCCAGAGATAATAGGCTTAAATTGAGCTGTAACATCTCTGCCATCACATGATTGGAAAGGAAAATATTCATCAAATGACTGATTGTTTTAGTCCTCCTTCTGCACAGCTAGGCATCTCTCACATTGCCCCTTTTTCCTGTCCATTATTAAAGAGCTATTATAATAGCCATTAGTTCTTTATCACTTGACACTAAGATCATCAACAAAGTACAGACTTCATTGTCCACTCTGCAGCCTCCATTGTTTGCTCAATCAGAGAGCCATTTACTCCCCTTGCCCTCCAAGCAGATTTTGGGTATAAAAATCCTTCATTCCTACCAGTTAGTTGCAGTACCTCAAATGCTGAACACCACTATCTAGCTCTGACTTCCAATTTGGACTGGCCTTAGATGCAAGTCTAAGCCACTAAGCCATTGTTTCTTCACTGCTCTTCTGGATTGGTAATTATCACGCTAGGATCTAAGCTTTCCTATCTATAACTTTCCTTCCTTTCCTGCAGTTAGCTCTTGTGTGAGTGCATGACTGTCTGAATCTTGCCTGCATATGTGATTGAACTTCCCTCACTAAAACACATCTTTAGTTTACTTTGAGTCTTTGGCTGGTTTTCCTGCAAGGAAAAAGATCCTGCTAGTTATCCCACCTTTTGCAGCCTTCTCAATCAAAATTAATTAATTCCCCATTTTTATGCTGAGTTGCAGGTACTGCTGGAGGACATCAAGTGCTCCTTCACCTTTTGGAGTAAAAGTACCACTTTTTCAGCTGCTATTAAAATGTCCTATCTGCCCTCTCATCTTTCCACTTCCTCCCTTTGTTGCAAGCATATTTCAGTTGCTGTCAGTTGAGTTCAGAGTGCAAAAGTAGTTTGCATTCAGCTCAGCAAGGGAGGAAAGAGAAGAAAGGATCAGAGTCCTGCCCTTCCCAGGAGATTCAGGCAAAAGCAAACTCCTGCAGCCTCTCTAGTTTGTGTGTTCTTCCTCATTAATATCTTTTGCTGTCTGGACCATCCTCTGATGCTTGTTGGCCACCTGTGCCCTGGCTTCATCTGTGAGACATTAGAGGGTCAACAGAACAAATAAACTGTGTTGTGCTTGTGTCATGAACCGCAATTTTATCTGCAGAAGTTTCAAGTGGGAAGATCAGTCAGATTTTCCTTTTACTTGCTTTCACTTTTCTTAGACGTCCAGTTCTGCTCGTTCTGTGAAGAAACTGATGGACTTTGGTAAATCTATAAAAAATGAACTGAGAAGAAATAACAGGAAATCATCAGTTATCTCATATTTAGTTTATTTTTAATTTCTTTCCATCCCAGGTTTGAAGAAATTTGTGAATTTTGGTAAATTCTTGCCTTTCCTTTGTTTGGCAGGTGCCTTGAATTCCAGTTTTTAGAAAGGGCAGGAAATAAAGATGATGATGATGATGAAAAATGAAGTCAAATAAAATTTTCACTTAAATGTAGGATATACCATGAAGACAACTGCAAAACATGTCACAGCATGGAGATAATGTCACTTTCACATTTCCCAGGTACAACACTTTGATATAACACTAACTGTCAAATCTGCAGCTTACAGAATCCTGGTACTGGTAGATTGGTGGTACACTAGAGCTCTCTGGCAGCGAATTCTACATGCCTCATGAAACTACAGATCCCAGGAGTCCATAGGTTGGAGCCATGGCAGTTAAATTAGTACAGATTGCTGTAATTGTGTAGCATGAAAGAGACCAAAGAAGGAGGTGCAGGGCCCTCAGAAAATTCAGTAATCCAGGGCCCTGTCCATCCCCCTGATAAGATCTCTAAGACAAATAATTCTCCCCAGCCCTCCATGGTAGCTTGCTTCCCCTTCCCCACCCAGTCATTGTGGAGGTGGCTTTAAAGGCCCCTCTCTCTGACACCAGCTGTGATTTATGCTGCACGTTCAAATCACTGGAGCGATATCAGGCGCTTCACTTGGAGCCCTGGCTTCTCTCTTGCAGCAAGGCACTGTTGATTTACTGTGGTTGTACCAAGTAATTCCCATCAGCAGGTGATTGAGAATGTCCAGGTTTTGCTTTTCAATTAATTATGAAACAATCTGTTGTCAACATTCTCTGCAGATAGGGAGACTTTGCCATTCAGAGGCAATGTGATGAATGTAGACCTACAAAGACATTGGGAAAGAAAAGCTGTAATGAAATTCAGACTCAACTGAACTGGAGAGAAAGGGCAAAGGGGAAAAAGGGAGGGTGTGAAAGAATGAACGCATTCAGATTGTGGATGAATAAAAGGGGCTTGATGAATCATTTAATTTAAGTCAGCAGGCTGGCTGTTGAACTCCAAGGGATTTGGCACTGGGGGGAATAATGTAGCATTCTGAAGTACTAAAGTACACTATAAATTAGTTGAATTGAGAAGGATAGGAGGATACTGCTGACTGAATGGCAGAGGCTGTCTTTTAAATGTGTGCAAATGTGAGAGTATTGGTATATGATACAAAATGTATGTGTAGACGATAGTGCCATTTCCATGATGTTTGTTTGTTCACTTGTCTATTTGTCCAGTTTTTGTATCTTTCTCCATCAATATGTTTAACACTTTTCAAACTAGAAGACAACAGGCTTTCAACAGTTATACTGTTTAAAATTCAACATGGAACATGGCAAAGAAAAAGCATTGACAGAGGCAGAGAGAAGCAAGGAAAACTCTGGTATTAAAGCTTCTGTGGCCAAGTGATTTCATCCCATTTTTTTTTTCCATGCAGAGTGTTTTTCAAAAATTTCAACCTATGCTTGCTTCCTAAACTGATGAAAAGGTTTTAAGTCTGCTTAAATGGTCCTTTACTGTTTATATTTTAATTTCTTTGAAACTGTTTAAATTGAGCCCTAAGATCCTGCATTGTAGAATACGATATGAATATTTTAATTAAGAAATAATACAAATATCTGTCTGACAGCAACAGATGTTCACAGTAACAAGAAATGCCTAAGGCCATTTCCGCACCTGACTGTTATAGTGCTATTATTCCATTTTCAACAACTCCAGAATTCCATAGGATGTTGAAAGTGGAATAATAGCACTGTAACAGTCAAGTGCAAAAATGGCCTAAATCTAATAGCCTTTCTGCACTACACTGTTATAGTGCTGTTATTCCACTTTCAACCTCTTGTGGAATCCTGGGGTTTGTAGTTTAGGGAGGGGCATTTAGAATTCTCAGTCAGAGAGCTCTTTGGCCTCAGTAAACTACAAAACCCTGAATTCCATGGGGTGCTGAAAGTGGAATAAGAGCACTATAACAGTGTAGTGCGGAAAGGCCTTCAGACTTAGTTTTCTCTGAGGTGGTATACTTATACCTGGGCTGTGATACTTTAAAACAGCCACATGAGCAAATTCTTCTTAGTCCCAACATTCCCTGCATTGCTAGATTATAGGAAGAAAGCTTGCTTAACCCCCTCCCCATGCTCTGGCACTTTCTTATAAAGCAATTGTTTGTATGACCAAAGAGTCATTCATGTGACCCCGTAGTTTCATGTGAATGGTGCAGCCCACATTAGAATGGCCACTTTTGCATCAGCAAGAAAGAAGATATAGATTTCCATACTATCTGCATATGTTGATGAATATGGACAGATGCACATTGAGAAAGCATTCCTCTATTTTCCATATTGCTGTTCTTAAGTACCTTCAAGTTGCCTTCAACTTTTGGGTTTTGGGTATCTAAATTTTGAGTTTTGGGTATCATAGGGGTTTTTTCCCCCTTCCTCTAAGGCTGAAAGAATGTAATTTTCCCAAGGTCACCCACAGAGTCTCCACGGCTGAGTCCTTTAACATGCACACCACCACACAATGCTAGCTCATACCTCTTTACTAGTGTGTTAAGTCTCATAAGTGGAAGTGTTTTTTGTCTGTTTTTTCTGACCTAAACAGAAGTAAAAGCAAGGCCTATATATTATTGTGTGCCTTCAAGGCATTTTTTTTGAAGTAAGGTGATCCTGTCATGTGTTTTCTTGGCAAGATTTGTTCAGAAGGGGTTGTCATTGCCTTCCTCTGAGAACACAGTGCCCAAGATCTCCCAGTGGGTTTCCGTGGCTGAGCTGGGATTGCATCGGAGTCTCCCAGAATCCCAGCCCCATGTTCAAACTGCTGCACCAGACTACCTCTTGAGTCTGTGAATCTGTTATTCAGCCAAGGCCCCTCCATTCCTGTAAACTGAAACTGTATTTGGGTAAGACTGTTCAGACATTGGAAGTAACTAATTACAAACAGCTAGGTTTTATTGTAATCACTTGCTTTTTTTCTGAAAATGAAAGCATAAATACATTACCTTACCAATGTAACTCAGCGAAGGATAACATCACTCCTTCTGCTATGCAACTGTAAGATTTTGTTACTTTTATCCTTAATAGGGAGGTGGCCTCAGTGTATACGAAAGGGCAAATATCACATTGTCCAATCTTGGCTTGTGAGGTGTCTCGTGCTACTACTTTGTGCTCTGTTGGGGTCATCCAGCTGTGGCAAAGTGAGTGAGAGGAGAATATGCTTTCTAACACAGGCCACTGGTTTCAAGTGTTCAAGTGTTCATATTTTTTTTTAAAGTAAGCAAAATTAGCTTTTGTCTTGAGAAAGGGAAAGATAAAAAATAAGCACGAATTCAGATCCTGGAATCATAGTCCGACACTCAAAGCACTACACCAGACTGGTTTCCTATAAATACTTTTTGCTGTAGTAGAGATTAAAGGTGACCTGGGTAATGCTCAGTGGACGTCTAAGTGCCAGATATTGATGGGCAAGTTCAAGATCCTCACTCACCCTTCCTTATCTTTAAACTTGAAATCGCTCCATATGAGTGGTTGCTGGTGGCTTCCAATTCAACAACGAGGTGAATCGTCTCCAAATTTTTGTTTAAGAGTGGGGTCCTCCAGCAATACCTGTGCCTCCCTGAAAAGATGGGAAACTGTTAGCTTGAAAGGGAGGCTTGCAAGAGGTGGGGTAACCTCACAGGATCTTTTTACCTTTGTATATTAGTACTAACTGTAGGATACCAGCTAGAAATCAAAAAGAACATCTTTATTGGGGGACATTCACATATATCACATGTTTCATTAAACAGTCAGTTTGTAATTACTTAGAAAGCAATGCCGTAATCACTAAAAACCAGCATGGATTTCTCAGAAATAAGTCATGCCAGACTAATTTTATCTCTTTTTATGATAGAGTTACAAGCTTGATAGATGAAGGGAATGCTGTAGATGTAGCATATCTTGACCTCAGTAAGGCCTTTGACAAAGTTCCATATGACATTCTTGCAAAAAAGCTAGTAAAATGCAGGTTGGACAGGGCTACTGTTATTTGGATTTGTAATTGGTTGACTGACCGCACCCAAAGGGTGATCACTAATGGCTGCTTTTCATCCTGAAGAGAAGTGACTAGTGGGGTGCCCCAGGGTTCTGTCCTGGGCCCAGTGCTATTCAACATCTTCATCAATGATTTGGATGAAGGAGTGGAGGCCATGCTGATCAAATTTGCAGATGATACCAGACTGGGAGGGATTGCTAACACACCAGAGGATAGGATCAAATTTCAATATGACCTTGACAGATTGGAGAGCTGGGCCAAAGCTAACAAAATGAATTTCAACAAAGAGAAATGTAGGGTCCTGCACTTGGGCAGAAAAAATGAATGTCACAAGTATAGGATGGGGGACGTGTGGCTGGATAGCAGTACGTGTGAAAAGGATCTAGGAGTCTTGGTAGATCACAAGCTGAACATGAGTCAGCAGTATGATGCAGCAACCAAGAAAGCCAACGTGATTCTTGGTTACATCAATAGGAGTATGGTGTCTAGATCGAGGGAGGTAATGGTACCACTCTATTCTGCATTGGTTAGGCCTCATTTGGAATACTGTGTCCAGTTCTGGGCACCTCAGTTCAAGAAGGATGTTGACAAGCTGGAACATGTCCAGAGGAGGGCGACCAAAATGGTGAAGGGTCTGGAAGCCATGCCCTGTGAAGAATGCCTTAGGGAGCTGGGTATGTTTAGTCTGCAGAAGAGAAGGTAAGAGAGGACATGAAAGCCATGTTTAAATATTTGAAGGGATGTCATGTTTAGGAGGGAGCAGGCTTGTTCTCTACTGCTCCAGAGACTAGGACAAGGAGCAATGGATTCAAGCTGCAGGAAAGGAGATTCCACTTGAACCTCAGGAAGAACTTCCTGAAAGTCAGAGGTGTCCAGCAGTGGAATATGCTACCTCGGAGTGTGGTGGAGTTCCTTCCTTGAAGGTTTTTAAGCAGAGGCTGGATGGCCATCTGTTGGGAATGCTTTGATGGGTGTTCCTGCATAGCAGGGGGTTGGACTCGATGGCTCCTGTGGTCTCTTCCAGCTGTATGATTCTATGATTCTGTGATATATGCAAACAATCAAACAGTCTCATGAACCACACAAGGCTAGCAGAAAGAAAGGAGAGAGAGGTTGGATAGAATTTGGGGTGAGTGGGCAATAGTTGCTGTTCCTGAAGCAGCAGAGGATTGAAATGAGTTGTCTCAGACTGAGGGAGTCTGAGGGCAATATAACGAACTGGAATCTGGGAGTTCTCATGCAGCGTAACTCACCAGTGTGTGTCCAGAGTACTAGCAACTAGCCATGGGATTAGCCAGGGTTAAAATAACCTTTTTCTGTCCTTAGGGTAGTGTGTTAATTGCTCTCTAGCAGAGCTGACAAAGGGGTCTGGAAGATTCTGATTGTCTTTGCAGCAGGTGACAAAGCATTGAAGGAAATCATGATAGCTTCTTAATGACTGCAAAGGTAAGGGAACAAAGGGACAGTTCACATGGGAAGAGGTAACAGGATGCCATGCTCCTTTAATCTAGCAGCTTCGTTCACTATTGTATCCTAGGCTTGAGTACTTTAGAGGACCATCTAAAACTCATCAAGTTGAGCTCTCCAACTGATCCTTCTAAACTTATGACCTGACCATGCTGAGGTCTTTTGTCCTGGCTTCAAGAAGCTTCTAGTCAGAGTCCTTTACTTTCCACACAGCATTCAGCTACAAGTGCAAGATTTATATTTATTTCATGCCAATTAAATAGTATTTATACTGTATCACGGATTGGGGGTGTACAGCATGGTCATATAGCCTCTGAAGCCTGAGAAGGGAGGAGTTCCCAGATCCCAAGGAGCTGTCTGCTTATGGTTAAGGCCAGTGGTTAAAGTATCTGCATAAATGAGATATGTAGTAAAGGATGGAACATTTTAATTAACATTTGTTAATGAAATAATGTTGGAACAAAAAAAAATTAATTGTATAACAGAGGCATAATAAGTACAATTAATTCTGTGACGGCTGCCAGCCTTCTTGCTGTGACTATTTGCTCATACGTCAATATTACTTCTCACTGGAACCATTTATGATCCTGGACAAACAATCACTTCATAATCAACAATGAAACACCAATGAATATATAGTTCTAAGCCATTCACAAATTACAAATCTCACCCTCTCCCCACTCTCTTTAAAGGGGAAAAACAGAGGTATAATTTGTTTTCACAGCAGGGGAAGGTACAAGGCGGTTGGACAAAACTGGCACTTCCTGGTCTGTGTCACTTTTTCCTGTTTTTATTCATTATTCCATTCTGTTACACTGATGACTTAATCTGATTTTTTTTAAAAAAGAATCTCTCTAAATACTAATTTAAATTCATATTCCAAAATCTGTTTAAATGTGTGTTACCAAATCATGACTTAAATTAAGGCCATTTCCACACTACACTGCTATAGTGCTATTATTCCACTTTCAACATCCTATGGAATCTTGAGATTTGCAGTTTAAGGAGAGGCATTTAGGATTCTCAGCCAGAGAGCTCCTGAGCTTCAGGAAACTACAAACCCCAGAATTCCACAGGAAGTTGAAAGTGGAATAATAGCACTATAACAGTGTAGTGTGGAAATGGCTTAAGTATGGGATTTCAGTCTACAAAAGGAGGCTTGTATCTGCAGGAAATAGAATTGAACTGTTTTGCAATGTAACAGTTCAACAAGGGGGTGCCATGACATTCCTATGTAGCACAGCCAGCAAAGGTACAGTTGCATATTAGTACAGATGAATGTTGAGCACTGATGTGCCTTGGGCACTCCCCATGCACATTGGGATACCAGCTAGAAAATGCCAACGTGCATTGTTGGAGATTGATGTGCATTGAGACACTGGCTGGGAGGGCTGGTACACATCTCTAGACTCTGATATGCTTCAGGACACTCTTGTCAGTGCCCTGATATACATCTTGAGAATTCACTAGGAGGTTTCTGCAGCCTCTCTGCTACATAGATGAGGATATATAAAGTTATCCAACAGACTGTGGTGGTCCGTATTTTGATTTCTGTTTTGATAGATTTACACTTTTGTGAATTGTATTGCGGCATCCCTAAGGCAGGACAGTGCATCAGAGCCATTATTTACTAAGCCAGCTTTTCCTATCCTGCTGTTCTCCAGATATTTTGGATTTCAGCTACCATGAACACTCACCACTGACCACGTTAGCTGAGATAGATAGGGACTCATAGTCCAAAACAGTGAGAGGGCACTAGATTTTCCAGATGCTCATAGAATTCAGCTCACTACAGCTACAATCTACACAGAGGCCACTACTCCAGTTGATGCAACTGAAAAGAAATCCCCCAACCCCATGGTTTCCATAGCATATTGTTTGTTATAACTTATTCCCCTGGAGGACTCAGATGAGGAAGAAGAGGTAGCAGATTGCCAAAAAGCTGCTGCACCCACTGAGTACAAGGAGATTGGAGCTGGGAGTGGGGTAAAGACAAGTCCTCCCCAGCAGGACTTGCCAGAGGCTTCAGATCTGAAGATGACCCCCCGCGATCCTTCATTGAGAGACAGAGGCAGAAACACTAATTATTCTTATAGATAAGAGCAGAACAATTGTATTTGTAGAGAGCCAGCATGCTGTAGTGGCTTGAGCACTGATGATTCGAATCACTGCTCAGCCATGGGAACCCACTGGGTGACCTTGGGCAAGCCACACTCTCTCAGCTGAGAGGAAGGGAAAGCCAAACTCCCTCTGAACAAATTTTGCAAAGATAACCCTGTGATAGGTTCTCTTTAGAGTCACCAGAAATTTAAAATGACTTGAAAGCACACAACAACTTGTATTTGGTAGAGTTGGTCCAGTTTTTAGGTTCTCATCTCCTTCCTGGCAAAGATCATCGATCACAGACATCCATCATAGAGATCATCCATCATCCATCACAATAGTGAAGAATATTTTGGTTCTAAAACGAGCCCTAAACCTAGACTGGAAAAGATCCAGGTAATCTCTATCATCCCTAAGCGCCTAGAGCTGAGACTTGACGTTGTTCCCCTGAGTTTTCACTGGGGAGATGTTAGCAATGGAATGCTAATTATTGAAATCTCTTGGATTTCAGTCTTATTTCCTAACTTGCCTTCCATAAGCCAAGATGAGCAAGGATCAGGGTTACAAATGGGTAGCTGTAGACCCAGAAGCATCACATTAATGGAAGATATGATCAACTTTACCCTTACTTTTCAGGAACAGCTTTTCAAAACGTATGGGATGACTACAGGAGGTAAGGAAGAGCAACAAAAAAAGGAGTGCCCCAACTCACACGAACAAATGCATTTTTCACTAATGTGAAGTCACCACTGAGATTAAGCCTTATTTATTTATGGATATGCACATACATACAGGTTTCCCCCCATTTATCTGACAGGTTAAAGACCAGAGCACTGTCAGAAAACGGAATTGGTTGAAAGCTAAACCCATGTACTGTACTGTAGGGAGCCTGAAGGACTTATGGAGGTTCACTTGGACTGACTGCATGTGCGCTGCTTGCAAAGTTTCTTACCTGGCTTAGCACCTTCCCCCTCCCTTCATCTCACTTTCCATGAAGCATGTGCATGTGGGTGGTACCACCTGAGCCTATGTAGGCAAGAAGAACTCATGAAAGAGTGGAACCCCCATTAAATTAATGGAACTTGTCCTTAATTTGGAAGCATTAAAAGAGTGAGTCATTGGATAACAGGGTGTCAAAAGGTGAGGGATTCCTGTATTTAGAGAGCCAGCATATAATGGTTTGAGTGTTGGACTACAACTGGAGATCAGGGTTCTAATCCCTGCTTGATCACTCACTGACTGACCTTGGGCAAGTCTCTCTCTAAGGCAAACCTCCTCTAAACATATCTTGTCAAGAAAATCCTTGATAGGTTCACCTTAAGACACCATAACTCAGAAATGATTTGAAGGCACACAATAACAATATACATGCTTGCGTGCATTTATATCCCGCCCTGAATATTTGGAAACCTATGCTGTGCTGTGGACCACTTGGAAGCAACGGGTAGGCCATAAAGTAAGACCGGCAGGTGAACCTAAAGATGTGCTTTTTGGGACTGATCCAGCAGGGCTCCTTTGATATTGCTGGTTCACAGCATAGGTAGAAATCTGTGTGTTCCCAGGCAGCATGGCATCAATAGCTTCTCTTTTGATGTTTTTAAAGTGCCTAGAAACAATGAGGTCATAACTGCTGCAATAAAAACATAATGTTACTACACACAAATGCACATTTTGCAGTTGCCCAACCTCTCTTCCACTCTGCCTGTACCTTGTGAGAACAGAGGAGGCCTAGCAATTCTCACCTTAAAAAAGGTATAAGATCTAATACTCCATATGAACATCTGCATCTTGGTTAAAACCTTCTTATAAGAAAAACATATGAACCTACTCCAAAAGGATTCTATTTTTAATACTTGTCGATCAGTTTCTATCCCAACCAATATTGTATGGACTCAAGGAAAAGTCAGGGAGAGTCTGAGAGGAGAGGGACATTACCTCATTAGACTGATTCAACATGTCTCATTCATTTGGTGTTTTCAAGGAGACATTGTGAAATAAACTCACAATGTGTTATGAAGATGCCTATAGAAGAATAAGATGAGGGGTTTGTCCCAATGCTGAGGGAGAAATCAAAATCATATATCTGCCTCTGACAACATCACACACAACTAAACCACAAGGACAGAGTAAGAGAGCAGTAAGCCTTGCCGTTTATGAATTTAGTGTCGAAACCAGCAGGGTCCTCTTGAAATTATACTTATTAAAAGATTACATTTGCAAAGAAACAAGTTTAGTGGGCTAAACACTGTAGAGATGAAATTGAGACCTTGGAAGTGTTGGATTTTCTTTAAAAAAAAATATGAATGCTCTCAAGGAATAAATACATGCATACATCGTGCCTGCTGGTTTTTAATTAACTTTTAAACTCTCCCACACACCACACTGGTGAACTTGTGAATATGCGAAACTGTACAAGTGCTGCAGTTATCATCCATTTCACAGATGGAGTGCTTTAAGCCATATTAAACTTCAGGAGATACCAGTGTGTGTCCAGTGCTAACTTCAGTTCTGATACATGTGCTGTGACTGAAATGCAAAAAGGCTTTTTGGGCAAAAGACGGAATGTCGTTCTTCAAGCATCTGCATGTTGGGAATTGAAGACTCTGAGGATATAGCCCTATGATGGGCTCAGAATTAATGCTGGTGTGACAAAATTGGATATGGAGCATGAGAGTTATAGCCAGACATCTAAAGGTTTTGCTTGTCAATTGAGGACTGTACTGTTAAGTGGTGAAATAAGCATGCGAATTGAGTCTTCATGAATTTAATACTCCAGATGTCACCTGATGTCACATCAATGTCAGTGCTTTTCAGTGGAGTTGAGTTTGCACATTCTGCACTCTTAAGTGTACAGTCAGCCGACAAAAGACATCGCAGCAGTATGTATGGTGGTATGAGCGCTGACAATTTTATTTGTTACTAGTGAAGATCATTTTTGCTACCTATGAAGATAATTTATACCACCTTGTTTAATTAAAAAGTAGCTGAGTACCTGTTGCTGGGGTCCAAAAATCAGAGACAGGTTGGCAACCTGAGAGAACAAGTTGCAGGATTAAATAAATCTGCTATCTGATCCAGCAGAGGTCTTCTTTTTCATGCGGGATAGATTATATAATCACAGCTAATTCTAACAAACCAAGGAATAGATAACAACAACAACAACAACAAAGGATACGTTTGCCAGTAGCTGTTAGTAAAGCACCATTAGTTGTGGGGGAAAACAGCAAGAAAGGATTATCTTGCCCCCCCCCCAAGGGGTATATACACTTATAGAGTTCACCTCAATGAATATCTTCATTTTCCCTCCTGCTTGCTAAGGATGTAAAGAATATCCATGAGTTTTCTCTCTCAGTGAGAAAGGGTGTCTTGACACATCAAAACATCTCATTGAGAAAATGACCAAACACCATGAAATGTCTTGTCCTTAGGGAATTTGTTATTAAAAAAATAATAATTTACACAAACAGAAACCTGAATTGTCACAAAACAGATTCAGAATCAGATTCATTACATGCCCCTGGGGGTGTATCCACACTGCACAATTATAAGAGTTTGAAAGCTTGATAATTGCCACAGTACCTTACTATGGAAAGCTGGGATTTGCAGTTTGTGAGACACATACAGATCTCTGCTAGAGAGATCTTGTGTGCTCCCTTAAATTACAACAGAAAATTCTAAGGTTGCTTAGCAAACTACAAATCCCAGGATTCCATAGGAAGGAACCATAACCATTAAAGGTTGTGCAGTGTGGGAAGGGGTGTGTGAGGAATTTGATTTCAGTTCACAGTCTAATGAGTTTCTCTCATTCCACATTTCTCAGTTTATTTCACAGAGCGGAAACTATCGGCAACCTGGAATCTTTATGTTTATGGATATTTGAGAAATACACATTAAAAATTGCACACATCCCAATCCTGCTTGTGTAGTTTCAGAGGAACCCTTTGATCCCTTCAGAAGACAAAAACCAAGATAATGGAGGGGTGGATGTTAAGGATCTATCTACCTGCCTACCTATCTTATCTATCTATCCTCTATCAGATCAGTTTTCTCAATGTCTCTCTTTACTCCTCTCTGGAAAAATATGAAGAAACTGTTTTTCTTACTGCCACACTTTGTCTTCTGTCATCTATGGTGAAGTAAGACATAATTTAATACAAATTACCTTCAGATTGTATGCAGTCTGGCTAAGTTTCTGTTCAGAATATTGAACACAATTTCTCTGCTTTTTCCTCCTCTCCACCAGTCAAAACCATAATGGGAAATCTCATTGAAAGGCTGAGATGAAGTGTGATGTCTAAAAATATGGGTAAATTGCTGTACAGGTGACAAAGAAGGGTTAGACAATTGCCGATTTTTTACAAATGTTACTCTCGCACACCCACTCGCTCACTCTACACTCCCTTTTTTGAAGTGAATTATTTACTTAAAAAGATGCTGTTCCCATGGAGGGGGGAGTAGAATAGCAGATATGCTATCTTGCAAATCCATAAATGTCTCATACCTGAAAACACTTTGTATATTTCGTTGTCTGGCCAGTAATATCTGAGTGTAGTCATTATTTTTAAAGGATGTGTCTTACCCTCTGATCCTCTCAGCAGCACATTACCTGAGCTATTATGCCTGTTCGTGAATACATAGTAACCATCGTCAAAAAGGCACTCCTCATCCTAATGCTCAGCAGGAACAACCAAATCCATTAAAATTGAGAAAATGATTACATTAGACAATGTAGGCCATTATTTTCTTTAAGTATATCTTAACGTTCTGGAAAGGCGGGGTTGTAGAGATGGAAGCAGTAAGGGCTTTACTAGAAAGAGGGAGAATATCTGAATTTTATCCCTAGGTAAGCAACAGGGTTTAAATCCCTGCTCAGCTTTTTATAATTTGAATCCACTGCTTTAGGGCCCACCTTGTGGAGCAGGAGAAAACAAGCTTGCTTTATCATCTATGGCCATTTCCACACGGGGATATTGCCCACGCTAGAGCGACCTCTCCTGGAGGTCTTCTTCACCGGGGTCTGCGCTAGAGCAGTTAAAAAAAAGTGAGGTTCTAGACCTCAAACTGCTCCAGCGCAGCCCCGGGGGTGGCGCTGTGAGTTTTATAAAAACCACCTTCAAAAGTGGTTTTTATAAAACTTACCCGCGCTGCCCCATAGCAGCCCCCAGTGAAGAACTGCAGAGACGTGATAGCGCGTCCCTGCAGATCTGCCCGGGGACGGGCTTCCAGCTGGCGCGCTGTCCTAATTGGCGGAGCACCGCTGGAAGCTGCCGGCCGCCATTTTGGGTGCCGCCGAGCGCCGCCGAAATTCGGCGGCGTTTGGAACGGTAGATCCGTGCTCTCCGCAGGGACGGAACAACCCACTTGCGGGTAAGCTCCACCCCTGCATGCGCGGCCCTGTTTCGCCCCCCCCCCCATGAGGAAAGGGCCTATGTCAATGCTTTTCAGGCTATCTCATATGGGGAAAGGTAAGGACCTTTTCCCCCAGTGATCCAAGGACTGGTACCATATTTAGATGAAAATGTTTCTTTCTTTCCTGGAAACTTGCCACAGATTAGCAGCCTAAAGTTTGCAAACAAGCACCAGTCCGCAGATCACCACTTTTGACTGGCACAGATCTATATGAAAACCCTTTAGCAAGACCAGCAGCAAGATCCTTCTTGTCCATGTACTTCTTTTGCTCTTGATGTTGTTACGTGCCTTCAAGTTGACTTCAACTTCCAAGAACTCTGCACTAGAGTTTTCTTCCAAGCTTTGTTCAGAGAGGGTGTACCATTACCTTCTTTTTCTAAGGCCCTTTCCGCACCTTATCTTTTTTTCCAAAGTTGTCTGATGAGGATCCTGGCAACTTCTTTCTGAACCGACTGGCTCCCTGCAAAAGAGAGCATGATGGCCATGCCTCTTCCTTCCTCAGTGCAGCTGGGTACTTTCCCAGGCTGCACTGGTTTAGGAAGCACAACCATTACACTTCTGTGGCTTCTGTGGGTCAGGTAAGTCCAAGATGTGTCTTGATGGGGAGAACCCATCAATGATTTAATCCATGATTGTACCACCTGGGGATGGGGGAAGGATGGGACCATGCTGATGTCATGCAGAATTATTGTTGTGGTCCCGTCCTTCTCCCGTTCCCATTGTGGGATGGGAGGGTGCTGCAGAAACGGCCCAAGTCTGAAAAGGTGTGACTTGCTCAAGGTCACTCAGTGAGTTTCCATGGGTGAGTGAAGATTTGAAACCTGGACTTTGGAAGTCCTAGTCCAATACTCAAATCATTCCACCTTGCTTGCTCTCCATTTTGAAATAAATAACAAACAAACAATCAAAGAAATAGGATCATACCAGGAATGGAATTCCATCTTTTTTTCCTGTTTCACCTGGGACTTTGCCCACTTACAGGTTGCCAAAAGAGAAATGCACCTGTAAAAAGGCATTAAAATGCATATTTATGTGATTTAGAAATAACTGTCATCACTGTCATTGAAAGACAATATAGATCAGCAGTATTGGGAATTCAAGACTTTGATCAGGTGAGCTGCACTTCTGTTAGAAATGTAAATCTTCACTTTATTCTTGTGCACAAGAATGAATTAATTCAAATGTTTTGCCCACTCTGGGCAAGATTGAAAGAGTTTCTGCACATTTTTCATAGATTTTTCACATTGTGGGACTTTTTGTGAAAAATGTATTTGCATAAAAATCTTTGGACCAGCATTCTACGTCAGCTACTTAGTTAATTATGTTTAATTAAGTAGCCTCTCCTGGGGAGACAGGTGGTTTGGTGGTTTGAGCACTGAACTACCACCCTGGAGACCAGGTTTGATTCCCCATTTGACCATGGAAACCCATACTCTCAGCCCTTAGAAAACCCTGTCCTGGGATCACCTTAGGGTCACCATAAATTGGAAATGACTTGAAGGCACACAATAACAACAACAACTAACCTGTCCTGGTCTAATCCCCCCAAGGTGATGGAAATTCCATTCCATTCACCTATGCTCTAGTCACTGGCAGAATTTATTTCCTTCTCTCCATGCAGCTGTAAAGTGGCTTATGTGTGTGTGTTATGCTTGTGGCACTTGTGTCAATAGTGTCACAATCATGCCTAAGTAGTGATCATGAATACAGTACAGTTACCCGATTTACTCATCTGTAATTGTTCTGTGTGGCTAGTCGCAATTGTGACGCTGTTGTCATGATCATTATTCTCCCCGCAACCTACTTTACCAGTCATCAGCTGCATAGGGAGAAGGAGTTACATTGCGTTCGCAATTACAGCAAGTGATCAGCTAAATCTAAACAGCTGGTGTAGAATACTGGCCATTTTTTTTTCCCCCAACAAAAATGTTTTTGTGTACAGAACACAATGTATTGTGTACAAAATCCATTGCTTTGTGCAGAAAAACTGGGTTTTCCTTTTTAAAAACTTTTTCTATACAAATGAATCATCAAATGGTAGAGTCTCCTTCTTTGGAGGTTTTTAAACAGAGGCCAGATGGCCATCTGTCAGAAATGCTTTGATTGTGTATTCCTACATGGCCAAGGATTGGACCTGATGGCTCTTGTGGTCTTTTCTAGTTCTTTCTATGATTCTATTATTATTTTGAAGGACTATCTCATCCTGCTAAGACACCATTTCTTACTGAAGAAGAGAAAAGTTGAAACATTCTTTTTTATCCCTAGTGGCTGCTCCATTTGCTATCTGTGTACCAACTCTTCATTAGCAACTTCAAAGATCCAGGTCTCTCTCCTGATGATTCTTTAGCTTGGTGTTGTAGTTTGTTGTTGGAAGTCACTATCTGACCAATCACAAATTACTAGTCTTGAAACTATCTTATTTCACTTGTGTGACATTTACTAAAGTTGCATGGCTTGAAAGGGGAAAAAAAACTTGAAAAAAGTAATTTGTTCCTGCTACTAATGTACAGAGACAGCGTTGAACATTGGACTTCAACCCTGGAGACCAGGGTTTGAGTCCCCACTCAGCCATGGAAATCCACTGGGTGACCTTAGGCATACCACACACTTTCAGCCCCAGAAAAACCTGTAATAGGTTTGCCTTAGGGTTACCATAAGTTGGAAATCACTTGAAGGCACACAGCAACAAACTCATGGTAGTGTTTGGAAGGGTAATTCAATATCATACTTTTTGCTGTATTTAAAATAACAAAACATTAGTAGTAGTAGCAGTAGTAGTATTTACTATACTTTAGGGGGAGGAGGGAAGATTAATTACAGAATGGCATGAGGATTGATAAATGCTGTGAAGATGCCTCTAAAAATCCTTACAAATGTTCTTAAAAGGTAACTCTAAGAAGTACCTAGAAAGCACTACTCCCAATGGAGTAATTTTATTCCCAATCACTATATAACCTCTGAAATATGACTTTCTGATCCTTCCCCAAAAAAGGGACTCATTACAAGCCATGGAGGGTGATCATTCCGTGGTTGGTGAAGCAATGGATCCCCCACAAGGATTCCGTCCAAACTCTGAAGGAACTTTCCAACGTTGTGAACTTCGGGGAATAGGGTTTAGTACCTCCGACCGCTTATGTCTGAGTTAAAACCTAAAACAGATTCATCAAACCATTGAGATGGAAAGCGTCAGCTTCCATCGATTACAGGGAACTTTGTTACTTGTTTCTGAGCAATGCACTGTAAACTGTAGCTATCCCAAAGGCCTACTTTGTTTGTAAGAAATCCAAAAATGGATTGCATGTGGTTGCCCTGTAGGCACCTGTCTTGGCAGGTTCAAGAACAAGACTGCTTAGTTTTCCCAGTGAAACACCAGCTTCCAACTGCGCTTTTTTTTAAAAAAGTAAACTATTTCTAGCCACTCCGGATGGAAGGAATCCTAATCACATTTGATGGGAAAACTCTGAATTGTTGTTCCTAGAACACACAATGTGCTGATACCTTAGAGATTTATGCTTGCCACATGGTTTTAAACTGTTTTTAAAAACTATGATTTTGATTTGGATCACTTTATCCTCCAAGTATTCCATTTGAAATCCAGAATAATAATCAATAGGTGTAAACAAATCAATAAATATCTGGTGTTCGTGAGTTTAAAAATCAATTTTCATGTAGTGAAATGGGAAAGCAAACAACACCTGAACCGAAGAAAACTCCGGTGGATTCTGTGTATTTCTTTTTAAAAAGTTGCAGAGTGGGATGCGAGTGTTTGGAAAATGTAGCTAGTATTGATTGTTTCATAAGCAAACCAGTATCTGAGCTTTTCTTCTGTTACCTGTAAGCTGAGCAGAGACTGGAAACCAGTGGCGGAGCTGGAAGTTTGTGGAGGGGGGGTGGAGGGGCTATGGCACAAAGGGTGTGGCCTCTGTGCATGGGAGCATGGCCAGGGTGCATGGGGTGTGGCCAGGGCATGCGGGAGCATAACTACGGACCGGGACACCCCAAAAACATTGCTGCCCGAAATGAACTGCCCCCCGCCCCCATCCCTATGCAACTGTTGGAAACTTTCCCATTTTCAACTGCAGCTCCCAGAATCCTTAAATCAGCCAATAGCCATGCTAGCTGGAAGATTCCATGAGTTTAAAATAAGAACTTCACAACGCTGTGAAACATATAATGGGCAATCCCTGTCCACAGGTTTTGCTGTGAGGCTGAATGAGGTGACAAAATGCTGTTAAAGACAGTGAACCCTTGCATTATGCAAAGGGCAGTCCTGTTTATAGCCTAGACGTGTCTACTCAGAATCATTTGCCATTGAATTCAATGAGATGTAGCTCTAAGTACAACTATTTGAGAGTAAACTCCACTGAAGGCAGTGTAGCTTACTCATGAGTAAATAGGCATACAATTGTACTGTAAACCCATTAAACTGGAAGCTGGGTTACAAAGTAAAAGTCAGATGCAACATAAACACATTAAAAACCTTTGGAAAAACTAAAAGAAATTGTCACATAAGAAATCATCAGTTTCTCTTTGATTCGCCATACTATTCATCATTCTGTTTAAATATTATTCCCTGTGTATATGTTTTTGTACTGTGTGCATTTTAATTTTTCAGAAGCTGTCATTTAGGAGATTTAATAAAAAAATCCTGTATTCCAATTGTCAGTTGTGATTGATTGCTGATAAATACACAAAGGGATTTTTGTATGTTTCAATGTGTTCTGTAAGGAATTTTCAAAATACTTCTTCCTTTTTCTCCCCCCCCCCCAAGAATGTGATTGAGATGAAATGCTGCTAACTACACTGAGCCTTAAGGACAGGGTGGGCTATGCATAAATATTTCATGAATGTGCAACTGGATTTAGTGAGCGTAGTAACTAAAGGCTAGAAATATCTTTGCTGTGAATTGTGATTACATACCTCCTTCATATCTGAAGCAAAAATGCTATCAAGGCAATCACTGAGACACAGCCAAAAAAGAGAAATGCATTGCTAAAGAAGAGGATAAGAAGAGTCACAGTTCACACCGAATATGCAATGCAATTGTTCCCTCATATGTATAAATTTATGTCTAGAAGTAATACTGTAATATAGTGATATTACTATAGTGATGACATAACTTAGAGCAAAAATAATACTAGAGCTTTGATGAAGTCAGGAAGGGGACTCATGCAGCCCTCCAGATGTCTCTTGACTGCAACTCCTAGCATTCGTCACCATTAGCTGGACTGGCTAGGGCTGCTGGGAGATGCAATCCAAAGAATCTAGAGGACCACTTCAGAATTAACTTGTTACAAATAATCTGTTATGTGGAATGAATTCCTCTTCCAGAATAGCACAGGTACAACTAAGTTAAATTAGAACAGTAATTTAACCAGCAGTAATATCAATTGCTTAGTGGTGTAATTCTAACAGTTTTGTAACTTTTAGATTTCTTATTCAACTAATAGATTGAGTGGGATTTATTTCCAAGTAAGCATATAAAGTCAATTCTACTGTTGAACCCTTAGCCCTTACAATTTTTTTTTTGTAGAAAGAAAATTCCTATTCTCTGAACAGTTGCCTTTTCTGAGACAGAACAAGGTCAACATTTAAAAATAGATTTTTTTTATTCTATTTTGTTGTATTTTACTATATGTGCATTTTTCACATTTTTTAAAAAAAGTTCTGCTTTGTTTGTGGATGTCACTGTTGTTAAGTTACAGGTGGTTGTGAGCATACTGTAATGCCATTTTTTATTAATCAGAGAGAGGAGAGAGAGAGAGAAAGGATGGAGCAAAACACTGTCTTGATCTTGTATGTTTATTTATTGCTAATGTTGTCTTGCATATGTTTAGTACTGTAAGCAGTCGCTTTAACAGAGTTGTTTTAAAGAATAACTAAAAGCCACTGTTTCAATTACTTTTGAGAAATGAGAAACTACCGATCATTTCTGCACTACACTGTAATAGTGTTATTATTCCACTTTCAATATCCCATGGAATTCTGGGGTTTGTAGTTTACTGATGCCCAAGAGCTCTCTAGCTGAGAATTCTAAATGCCCCTCCCTAAACTGCAAACCCCAGGATTCCATAGGATGTTGAAAGTGGAATAACAGGACTATAACAGCGTAGTACAGAAATGGTCACAGTGTTCAAACAGAGGTCAACCTTTCTGCAAAAATGAACAGGTGGGTTTGGACCCAAGTTTAGTCATGTTTAGAGTTGTTGTTGATGCTGCTGTTACATATCTTCAAGATGACCCTGACTTTTGATGACTATTTTCAGGGCAAGATTTTTTCAGAGGAGTTTGCCATTGCCATTTGCCATTTGCCATTGTGGTTTGCCCAAAGACACCCAGTAGGATACCATGGGATTTGAACTTTGATCTCCTGGATTCCTTGTCCAACATTCAAACCACTATTGCATTCTGGCTCTCATCCATTAGATTACAGCCACTGAAATCTATGACACTTAAATTACTCATCTAATCCCTGTCCACCCTAAATGAGCAGTCAAAGATCTTTGGAATCTGGTGGAACTAAGTAGATCTTGGCTGCCATTCAGGATTGGTAATTTACCACCATACTGCTAACTAGGCACAATCTTCCCTAGTTACCAACATGAGATAAGAATGGGTTCTTTCCACCTGCTTTTGTCTCATTTTGGTAAGTAGGGAGGATTGGGCCTGGTTAATACTTGGTTGAGATACTACAAGGTAATACCAGAGATCTCCAGGTGAGGATAAAGAAGAAGCCTTCCCGAAACTCTGAAGAGCTTCCACCAGTCAGAGTTCATAATATTAGGTTAGATGGACCAATGACTTGATTCAGTAGAAGGCAACTGCATATGTTGTTTATGTGCCACTTGTTTGATTTATCACCATCCCTTTTTCAAGTATATGCTTCAGCATGCTGTTTGCACATTTGGGAGGGTGGAGATAGCTTCATATCACAGTCAGCCTCCAAGGTGTATCTGCTAAGAATGTGATTCTTGCTGATTTTGTTCTCAAAGGCAGCAATACATAATTTTAGCAATTTTCTTCCCACTGCAAGAAATTTTGTGGCTTGACGCAAAATTTGCATTTTATTTTGTGTTATCTTATTTAATTGCATAGGAAACAGTGCTTTCTGTACAGGAAATACCATTTTGTACACAGAATTTTCTGTACAGGAAAAAGCATTTTCTCTGCAGAAAACATAAGCACGCAAAGAAATCCTGCTTTCTGCACAGAAAATGCTTTTTCCTATACAGAAAATTCTGTTCTCTATGTAAAAAATAACATGTGCAAACTTTGTACACAATCAGCCTCAAATTGCAAAGATTCCCATCAGTCCAGGATTCTCCTCCTTGGGGCTTCATGATATTTGTGAAACAAGTTTTTCAACCATTTTTCAAATATTTTAAAATATATTTCCATTTGTATTATGTGTGTATGCATAACTGAATGTGACTCTCTTTGTTGTCTTGACATGGAGCAAGTAATAGGCATTTTCCACCTGAGGCACCAGAATGTGTTTATGCCCCCAAACATGTTTATTATAGGATCATAGCGTCATAGAGTTGGAATGGGCCCCATGGACCATCAAATCCAATCACCTGCTCAATACAGGATCCCCAGCTAGAGCATCTCCAACAGGTAGCTGTCTAGATTCTTTATGAAGACATCCAAAGAAAAAGATCCCACCATCTCTCTAGGCAATTGGTGCCATCGCTAAACTGCTCTCACTGTTAAGAAGTTCTTTCTAATGTTCAGTCAAAATCGACCCTCTATAACTTAAAACCATTAGATCTAGTTCTGCTCTCTAGGACAGCAGAGAACTAGCTTGCACACTCTTCTTTGTGTCAGTTCTTGTGGTACAGTGTGCAATCATGTCACCTCTGAATCTTCTCTTCACCAAGCTGAACATGCCCAGATTCTTCAACATCTCCTCATGTGTTTTCTTCTCCACCCCGCTTATCATCCTAGTTACCCTTCTCTAAACCCACTCTACCTTGCCATGATTTTTAGAACTGAATGTGGTACTCCAAAGCAAAAAGATGTCACTTGCTTTCTGGTGATCCAGGTGATGGCAGTGGCCAGGGGTTATAAAAAAAAGGCTCTCCGAAGAACACACTGCCCCTGTGGATTGACTTCCCCTGGAGCAGACATGATTAGGATTGATGGACAAGATATAAATATAAACTAAGGAAAGTAGTTTTCATTTGCACAACCCTATTGTAAAGACTGCTCCAAAAAGGTAATGCTGTCTGCTCATTTGCTGTCCATGCTGTTAAAAAAATGAATCCCAGCCAAAGCCATACCTATTTCTCATTTCAGAGACCACTCCAGCTTGAAACTCACCTGATATGTTTTTCCCCTAGCCTGGCCCCTCTCTGTGGAAAAGTTCCTGAGCTAAGCCTGAGTTCTGACTGATTATACATCTCTTAGTGGCTTGCCAGGAGGGATTTATGTGGAGACAACATCCCCCCTCTCTCCCCCTCTCTCCCTCTTTGTTTGAAGCCATATGAAACTTGTCAGTTTTGGCTGAGCTCCGTGTTTTGCTTTTGGACATGTCCCAAAACGGGGAGGTTGTGAAGCTTTGTGGAGCAATCTCTTCCCCTGGCAAAACTGATGAAACTTGGTGGTGAACAAAATTTCCCGTCTTCACTATGCTGTGTGCATTCTCTCAGTCCTTCAGGCATTGCACACTTTGTGTTCTACCCCTCAAGGTGCTCCTCCCACCCTTCTTCCCTAAGTTTTTACAATACAGCACAGCTTCCTGCTAGATTATGCCACACTGCCACTCTGCATTTCCTGTCTAATTGCATGTGATATTAGCAATGATGCTTTGGAAGATGAGGAGCAATTAGGCTTGCTGAGAAATTTCACACATCTCCAGTCTTCCGAAGGCAAGAACAGGTGCCTTGCCTAGGGACTCAAGACTAGGTTGGTCAACCGGGAACTCACCCGTCACAGAGCAGAGATGCCCTACTTCTCTTCATTGCTTAACCATCTTGCCATTCTGACAGGCACAATCTTTCTTTCTTTGTCTGCCCACTCCCATTTCCTTGGCAGCTCAAACAGAAAACTGGAGTTACCCTGCCAGTATAGATTTTCCAAATGTTTCTACATATGAGGCAGACATTGTACCAGGCCATAGGTGATCCCAAGACTGTATTTGGGCCTCTTAAAACTTCCCAGGGTATTTTAATAAATAGGGATTATGCAACAACAGGGCTGCAGCCCTCTGAGGTCTCCTGCAGTGGGGGTGCAATCTGTCTCCTAACCCTCAACAGTTGTCCACCCCACATTACAGCAAGATTGAACAGTTTGTGACTCTCAAAAACTCCCTCTCTCTCTCTCTCATTCTTTCTCTATCTCTTCCTCTGGTCATTTCTGCCCTACATTGTTATAGTGCTATTATTCCACTTTCAACATCCTGTGGAATTCTGGGGTTTATAGTTTACTGAGGCCAAAGAATTCTCTGGCTGAGAATTCTAAATGCCTCTCCTTAAACTGTTCACTCCAGGATTCCATAGGATGTTGTATAACAGTGTAGCGTGGAAATGGCCTCTGTCTCTGGGCATTTCTGCACTACACTGTTGTAGTGCTATTATTCCACTTTCAACATCCTCTGGAATTCTGGGGTTTGTAGTTTACTGAGAATTCTAAATGCCCCTACCTAAACTGCAAACCCCAGGATTTCATAGGATGTTGAAAGTGGAATAATAGCACTATAACAGTGTGGCATGGAAAGGTCCTCTCTCTCTCTCTCTCTCTCTCTCTCACACACACACACACACACACACCCCGCACGCACCCCTCCTCTTCCTCTTGGCTTTCCTTTTCTTCATAATTAAATCAGCTGGCCCATGTGAAGTTAAATTGTTATTTCTATGGCTTTTCTTACATTTGCTCCATCTTAGATCAGAAGGTTATTGTTCTGTTTAAAGAGCAAGACCAATAGGCATAGAACCTTAGAGAGTAATTATCAAAAGGGGAATAAAACTACAGAAGCCCAAGGAGATGTCGGTGTAACATTTTGGCAGTGGGAGACATGACACAGGAAGGGGAGGCAAAACAGCAGGGAACAGGTGTGAATAAATGCAATTACATACACATGGTCTTGAATTCCATTGCAGAAGGTAATTGCAGATAGTGCAAGCCTACATTAGTTTGAAGGATGGTTTTCCGTACTGGCTTTAAGTGAGGGATAGAGGGCAAATTTGTTTCATTTGCATTTTAATATGAACCAACCTAATTTGTACTTCCCAAACTAATATGTGAACCAGAATGTAATTAACCTTTGGTTTTCTTTGTTATCAAAAAATTCAAGATGTGGTGCTTTGGTTGAAAAAAAAAAGTGCGCACATTTGAGAAAAATGAATGTGTGTGGGAATATTTACGCATTTGGGGGTGATTTTTTTTAAAAAAATCCAAATATAAATGAAGAATGGGATGGAAGAAAGTTGTGATGCGTGGTGTCATACAAAGTGAAACACACAGATTGCTGCATTCCTACTTCTAACATGCTCTTTCTGGTGAGAAAGAGGTTGTGTAGGTTGGTGTTTCTTCAGCCCAGAAATTCAGAAGACAGCGTACTCTGTTCATATAGTGGAGTGGGTGCTCTTTAATTCAAAACTCTCATTTAGAGGTCAAAGTGGTCCCATGGGTGGGAGGCACATATGTACAACATTGGCTAGTTTGCTAGCTTTCACAATTCTTGAACTGGGATAGTCTGCCTTCAGCAGTCTATTCCCTAATGCAATCTATTCTCTAACATTCAGCAATCCCCAGATATACTAATACAGTGTAATCTAAATGGGGCTAGCCTTGAAGATGCTCTAGATCAGTGGTTCTCAACCTGTGGGTCCCCAGATGTTTGTGGACTTCAGCTCCCAGAAGCCCTGAGCATTGACCATAGTGGCTGGGGCTTCTGGGAGCTGAAGTCCACGAACATCTGGGGACCCACAGGTTGAGAACCACTGCTCTAGATATTGCAGCCAGTGCTGCAGAATGCTTTAGTCTGACTGTTGGGAGAGCTGCAAGAATGGATCATCTCACTCCAGTCCTGAAAGAACTGTGCTGGTTGACAGTGCGCTATGGAGATCGAAATATCTTGGGACTAAAGACAGTATCCTTAAGACCAGCAAAGAATGCCTCCTTCATTATACTACCAATAGCAGAAGTTAGGAGGGGTGACCCAAGAGAACATCCTGTTGTCAAAACCCTTTTTCCTAAAACCCTGTTCAAGGTGATATACCTCTTTTTCCATAGGGAGTTGTTTAAAGGGCAAAGATGTGTGTTCAGTCTTTGGCACTTCTATGTAAATTGTGAAATCCCAAGAATTTTTGAGGCTGATCTTTGATTATTATTTTCTGTATTTCAGATAGTATGATTTTGAAGATGTTCTTCTTTTTTCTTTTTTCTTTTTTTTACTTCATGTCTGTTTCAGTCTTTTGTGTTGCTGTAGCTTACCTGTGATCTAGTGTTAGAAGGAGAATGAGATGCAAGAGCCATTGAAGCAAAGAGCTTCTGAGACATACTGAATCACCATTCTATAATTGATTCAGTGGCTTTACTCTAATAATGGTAAGAATCAGGCTAGTCTCACAGCGTCTCTCTTTCTCTCCGGGCCACATAACGTAGACCTTTCCACTTAAGACTGTCTACAGCACTTCTAATACAGCAATTTAAAAATATCTCTTCCGTAAGGCTCATTTTCACTTCCAATTTATTTTGAACAAACAGAGCATCTAGTTTTTCCACCTCTCACAGGCGTGTCACTTCTTCTGACAAAGAGGAAACTTCCATTTTCCCTACTGTCCTGGATCCCAGATGTTGCCATTTTTATGGAAAATTATAGTGTGACTCAAACTGAAATCCCAAAGATGTGTCTGTAGCATAAGGGCTAACTGAGTGACTGCTGTGAGACCACCTTTGGCAGGTGTTGGTCCTGGTGAACTTTTCCTCTGTTGAGGACTGAATCCCCCCAGGAATAATGATCAGGAGCCAAATGCAAGTGGTTGGTTGAGACTATAGATGGAATTGGGCAGAGTCAGAAGCCATCCCTTTCCTTTCTTTCTGCCCTTCCCCTGCCCAAGCACTGCCAGACCATGGGTAGATCACTCTAACTAAAATACTGACCCAATGGCTAGTTGGAAAATTGTGAGGGTAGGCCAAGGACTGCAGATTGCCTCTACCAAGATTATGGCTCCCAGTCAATAGCAGTTGCTGCCATCCATGTCAGTGGGGGCAATGAGTCCATTCTGGGTTTTAGCTGAGATTTTAGAGGAGCTATCCAAGATGCAAAACCAAATCTTCCAGACAGATTCAACATGTTAAATAACTCCTTTCAAGGTCACACTAAAACCAACACAGAAACACTGTTCCACTGAGATTGGAGCCAGTAGCCATCATTGCTTCCACTTAAAAAAAAATAAAATAGAAAATTCTCCCCAGGGTTCTTGGAGCGCTCAGGTTCATGTGTCTGACTAATTGCTAAAGCAAAAGCACTGGTTAAGACATTTCATTATTATTGTCAACTCAGCTTTGATTTACGGCATCCTTATGAATGAGAGATCTCCCAAGACCTCCTGTCCTATTCAGGTCTTGCAAACTCAGGGTCATAACTTCCTTAATTGAGTCTATTCTCCTGTAATCCAGTTTCCCTCTTTTTCTACTGCCTTCTGCTTTACCAAAGATTATAATTTTTCCCTATGAGTCATGTCATCTCACGATAGATCCAACGTATGTGAGTGTCAGTTTAGTTATTTTCACTTCTAGGGAGAGGTCAGGCCTAATTTCATTTAGGAGCCTTCATTTGCCCTTTTTGAAAGTCCATAATCTCCGTAGAACTCTCCTCCAGAACCACATTTCAAATGAGTCAATTCTCTTTCACTTTCCTTCAATATCTAGCTTTCACACCCATACATAGAAATCAGAAATATGATGGCATGGATGATCTTGACTTTGATATTTAATTATATATCTACCGGTGATGTAGACTCAAGTGAATTGACTCAGACTCAAGTTGGACTCAAGTCAATTCAGTGACTCAACTTGGACTCGACTTGGCAATAAATGAAACATGGACTCAATTCGATTTGTAACTTGTATATTTTATGTGACTGACTTGCTGCTCTTGGTTCAGTAACATAAAACAATTCATCCAGAGACCTTATGACTGTGAACAATGCTTCCATCTCTTTTTGCCTACTGGTCACGTGATGATCTGTCTCAAGCCCAAAGCTTGGGCCATTTCTCAGAGGGCAAAAACAAACATGTTAGGCAACAGGCTTGAGACGGAGTTGAGGTCTGCTCAGCAATCTGTCCCCACTGCATATCAAACAGCCTTGTAAACCTTTTCTTAACAGCAGAAGGCAAGACTTGCCCCCAGATCCTTCCTTTAAATTTTTGAAGCTTCAGTAATGGGGAGTAAGAAGGAACCTATTCCACATTTCAGAAACTGGCTCCCAGACTTGAGACTTGAAAGTATCTTGCAAGGACTTGAGATTTGACTTGAGACTTGGAGTAAAAGACTTAAATACATGGCTGATTTTACACTTGAGGATCTTACCCAGTTCCCTCATACCTGCTCTTCTAGTCTTCTTATGATTTCTTGACGACAGTTTCCATTTTGATGATTGATCCAAGATAGCAAAAATCTTTAAAAATGTTGATGTCTTCATTACCCACTTTAAAGATGCAAAAATCATCCGTGGTCATTCTTGTTTCCTTAATATTCAACTGTAACTCTGCTTTTGCATTTTCTTCCTTAACTTTCATCAGTACTTTAATCAGTAGTTTAATCAATAGGTTCTTTTGTACCATTGTGCTTTCCTTGTAACTATCCTGACATCCTCCATAGGATGTGGGTGTGTGGCAGGACTGAGGCTAAGGAAACATCAGTACATACTGATGGCTGTATGTACATACCCTTGCTGTCTCTCACATGACTGCTTCCAGAGCTGTAAGAAAAAATGCTGAAGTTCTGGCAAAAATTGGCACTTCCACTCTTAATATCTACACGTCAGGAGAAGGGGAAGGAGAAGGGTGAAAAACACAGTAATTTTGTCTTTTTTGACAATGCTGTTTGTATTCTAGCTTGGTCCAGAACTTTCTGCTCCTGGCATAGAACAGACAACAGCACAGTATGCTTTAAAAATGTACAGGGGATTTTAAAAAAGCAGTCAGGGATCCCTTTTAGCAACATTATTCATGCAAGAGCTGAGAAAATTATTACAAACAAAACTGGTAAATGCAAAAGAGCACCTTACAGATATGCATTTTTAATACAACTAGAAATTCAAGGACCGCTTGGTAATTATGCTATTTTTTGTTTGTTTGTTTGTTTTTTTGAACAATCAAGAATAAAGAAATCAAATGCAAAGTCTCAATAAATCCATACTGATGAGACCAAAGAAAGGGCATTTCACACCAGGATTGGTCTTCAGTGTATATTTTGAAGAGAAACCTGATGAACTTCCCATACATCTAATTTATATCAGGTGGAATGTGGGAAAATTACCTGTCCATTCAGGATTCCATGGAATTTAAAGGGCTTTCACCTATCCTTAACATATACATTTACCCATGAATTGAAGGGAAGGGATAACCCATATAATACAAGCTTCTGTTATTCTTGGGAGAAAGTTTGTTGTTATAAAGTGGGAAAACCAAGCATAGTCTAGGTGCTGCCTGTGGTCTCAAGTTCATTTTTTTCCCTCCAAAGTGCTCCCCGAATTTTTATTCTTCAATAATAAGATCAATACTTCCAGTAATACTTAATCAGATGTGAGCTGGGGATTCTATTAAACTATTTGTTGTGTTATGTGGCATGCGTGCACATGTATATGAGGGTCATAATTATTAATATCAAATTTATTTTACTTTTTAATTTTATTTTCATTTAAAGCAAGTACACTAAGCACTGCGCCTTCCCCTTAGGCCATGCTACTAGGATATGCAGTCCTTAAGTATTCTGCCAATTTGCAAACTAGTCCCTAGCCTTACGAAATTTGCCCACCCCTGCTATAAATGAATATGTAGTTTAAAGTGGGAGTCCAACACAGGAGATGGGAGGTACCTCTCTGTCATTATGATGTATTCCAGCCTCCTTACCATGGCTGGGGAAAAGAGAATAGTAAATATGAAATTTGTGTTGTTCTCTCATTATTATGTTTTTTTAAAATCCCTTGAAGACTTATTTTTCCCCAATTTCCATTTCATTAATTGCTGCCTTAAGGAATTTTAGAATTGCTCTTTTGAGAAGTATTTGCTGATGTTTTAAAAACTGGGATTTTATGTTGCATTGTAATATTACATTATTTATATTGCTATGTTCCACTTATTGTTCCTACACCACCTTGGGAGGTCTTTATGCCCTGAAATGTAGTTTAGAAATAAATCAACAGATGACTATGCCCTCCTGCAAATGTAGTGAAGAACTATACAGAAAGTTTACTTGGGTCCTGATTTTGGGAGTTGGATTTGGGCACCAGATCTTCTTCCATGGTAGAGTCTCCAAACATTATACTTCCTGACAGGACAGAAATGGGCAGTGAGGAATGTGGGACAGGCTCTCAGGCAAATCTCTGATTGCTAGGCATCTCTCCAAGCAGCTGTAGGCCAGTGCAGTCCTCCTTCCACATTCACAGGTTTGACCTTTGCAAATATGATTATTTGCAAGGCATGTGCTTCCTCCCATCCCTTGCATTCTTCACCCCAGGCTTGTGAGGCTTGTGTTTAAAATGGATTTTTTTCCCTTTTGGGTGGGGAAAGCCTCCTCCCACTGCTGAAGGTGTGGCCTCTCTATCATGTGGCTGCACATTCTGCTGTGTATTGGCTGCTAATTGGTCAGGTGCTCTCTTTGTTCCTACTCCTTTCTCAAGATGGTTGCTGGAAGTAATTAGAACTCCAAAACTCCCCTCTTCTCTGTCTAAGGAGAAAGTACAGTAACCCTTTTAGGTTGTCTCTCCCCCGCGCTCCCTGCCAGTGCCAGAGGCAAAGAAATGGTAGGGAGGAAACTCTGGAGGGGAATGGGGGGGAATCTTGTGGGGGGAGTTATTTGAGATTTTTCCACTTTCGCAAGGGTTCTGTGCCCTGAGCCCTTGCAAATGTGGGGTGCTACCGTAGTCCTTGAAAGTTCCATCCCATGAATCATGGGTAGGGATGTAAACGTTCTCCCCATTCCCACACACACACACACCCAGAATGTGCTTTTAGAAACCTGGGAAATGAATAATGATCACTGGAATCCTAAGTAGTTACTTTGTTATGCAGACATGGGCAGGTAATGTCTTCTGGCCTGACCATCTGAGTCCACCGTAAGAGCCAGCTGTAAAATCAGGTAAAAGAGATGCATTCAGCTTCTGATTAGAGCACAAGGAAAATGATGTTTCCATCCTTTCCCACCAGTGAGCAAGGCTGCAAGTATCAGGTGCAGGACCCTTGTTACAAACTCATTTGCTGGTGGAAGTGGGGATCAAAAACAGTGACCTCTGTTAACCCAGTTGCCAGCTGAATGGACTTCCTTCCCCTGATCCAGTGAATGGCTCTCAGCATTGACTTGAATGGCAGTTACTTAGGTTTCCAGTAAGAGTAATTAGTCTGATTGAAGACGGATTTGTTACAGACCTGAAATTCTAGGTCACAATTGTGTAACTGAATACTAGCCAATGAATATTATTTCCATTCCTAATAATGGGGAGTGGAGTTTGCACTCTTGCTTTTACCCACAATGTCAGCACGTTCTCTGACCCTGCCTGTCCCCACATATAATCACAAAGTAGCAAGCATGGCCATTTGCTAGAGAGGGGAAGAAATTCAATCAGAGATGGCAACAAACATGGCTTTTTGGAGGCGGGTGAAAAGTACATTTTTGCACCTCCCAAACCTTACTGAAAGAAAATGTGCACCTCACCCCCAGTGTTCTCATTTAATGAGGCACACAAAATCATTCCAAAAGTAAAGTGTATGAAAGTAATACATACAGCTTAAAATACAAATGGATAAAATGTGTTGAGTTTTGAAATATATAGAAGCACACTTAAGAATCATTAAGGGGGAAATTGCATAGAATTAATTAAATAGTAAAAAAAAATACAAATAAGGAAAGAAGTATAAAAGAAAATTTTATGTTTCATGTGGGGAAAAAAATCTAAAGTTTCACAACCCAATATGAAGTAAATACCAGGAGAAAATGGAAGTGAAATTTGTAGATACAGTCCTCCCTCCATATTTGTGTGTTTGATCTTTACGAATTTGATTATTCCCAAGACAAGTGATTGCCTCTCCCACCATTTTCCTCCTCCCATCCCTTGAATTCCTCACCTCAGGCTTGCCAGGCTTGTGTTTAAAAGGGATATCTGCCCCCCGCCTTTTGGGTGAGCAAATTCCCCTCCCACTGCTAAAGGTGTGGCCATTCTGCCATGTGGTGCATATTCTGCTGTGTATTGGCTGCTGATTGGTCAGGTGCTCGCTTTGCTCCTACTCCTCCTTTCTCAAAATGGCTGCCAGAAGTAATTAGAATTCCAAAACTCCCCTCTTCTCTGTCTGAGGGGAAGTACCTGTAAGCCTTTTAGGTTGTCTTTTTTTCCTCCGCCCAACACCGCTGCCAGAGACAAAGGAATGGGTAGGGGAAAGCTCCAAATGGGAATGGAAGGGTCATTGTGGGGTGGGAGGAGTTATATGTAGTTTTTCCACTTTCATGAGGGTTCTGTGCTCCAAACCCTCATGAATGTGGAAGGGCTACTGTACTTGACAAAACTGAAACTAGGGGATTTCTGCATCCCTATCATCTACAGAGTAAAAACCTTTACTTTAACAATTGCTGCTCAGTCTAACCACTTGTCATGAGTCACCAGTGTGATGCAGCAGCTAAAAAAGCCAGTGCAATTCTCGGCTGCATCAATAGGAGTATAGTGTTTAGGTCAAGGGAAATGATAGCACCATCCTATTCTGCTTTGGTCAGACTCTACCCGGTTTACTGTTTCTGCTTGTAGGCACCACAGTTCAGAAAGGATATTGATAAGCTGAAATGTGTCCACGGGAGGGAACCCAAAATGGTAGAAGGTCTGGAAACTGTGCCATATGAGGAGCAGTTGGATATGTTTAGTCTGAAGAAGAGAAGATTAAGAGGTGACGTGATAGCTATGTTTAAATATTTGAAGAGATATCATATGGAGTATGGAGCAAGCCTGTTCAATGCTGCTTCAGAGACTAGGACAGAGAGCAATGGCTTCAAACTTCAGGAAAAGAGATTCCATCTAAACTTCCTGATTGTAAGAGCAGTTCAACAGTGGAATACACTGCCTGGGAGTGTGGTGGAGTCCCCTTTCTGGAGGTTTTTAAATGGAGGTTGGATGACCATCTGTTGGGAATGCTTTGCTGGTATATTCCTGCATGGTAAGGGGCTGGACTCAATGGCCCTTGTAGTCTCTTCCAGCTCCATGATTTTATGTAGGAAAACACAACTATACCTGTTCTGAAATATGTCACTCCAACCTCTGTTTAAAAACCTCCAAACAAGAGTCCACTACCCCCAAGGCAGTCTATTCCATTGTCAAATAGCTCTTACAGTTATTTATTTTTTTAATATGTAGGTGGAATCTTTTTCATGTAATTTGAATCCATTCATTTGTGTTCTAAATTCTGGTGCAGCAGGAAATAAACTTGCTCCGTCTTCTACATGACATCCTTTCAAATATTTAAGCATGACTATCAAATAACCTCTCAGACTTCTCTTCTCCAAGCTAAACAAATCTAGCTTCCTCAAACATTTGTCATCAGGCTACCTGCTTGGCTGCCTTGCTCTAGACGTTTTCCATTTGGTCAATATCCTTTATTCCAGGGAAATTATTGCAGGGAAAGCTAAAGAGAATTATTCTGTTATTCCCCTCAGTATGCAAATGATACTCCTGTTGATGCATGCTATTTCATCAATGTTAGCATCTTAGGCTTCATGTCCAACATCAGGGACAAGGTCTAGAGAATATAGAAAGGTAGGAAGCTGCTCTGATCCATCTCTAAGGTTCAGGTGGGGGTCTTTTCTATTCTTACCCAATGTGTTCGGTAAGCTTGGAATTGTTACTTAGGGAGGTATTTCTCCCAGAATCCCCCTTCCATGGACTCATAGAATCATAGAGCTGGAAGAGACCACAAAGGCCGTCAAGTCCAACCCCATGCCATGCACTCAAAGCACCCCCAAAAAACTGGCCATCCTGTTTAAAAACCACCAAGGAAGATGACTCCACCACACTCTGAGGCAGCATATTCCAAGGCTTTTGCCATCAGGATATTCTTCCTGATGTTTAAGTGAAATCTCTTTTTCCTGTAGCTTAAATCCATTGCTCCATGTCCTAGTCTCTGAAGCAACAGAAACCAAGCTTGCTCCATCTTCAACATGACATCTCTTCAAATATTTGCGTATTTTGTGAGTTGTAGTCCAAAAATAACTTTTAGCAGCTCTGGGACAACAGTGTGACATGTTCAGGTGAAATAAAATGGCATGTCATAAATTTTCCAGTTACTGTGTACAAAATCAGGTTTAAAGTACCAATATCATGTCAGAACCCTGTATGAGTCTGAATGAATAAACAGCACTTTTTTTAGTATCTGTTAATGCAGTCATACATTCATATACTTTGAAAATGTCTGACTTAACCCCATTTTATTATTGTTTCTAAAAGAAATCATGGAATGGATTAAATAAAGACCTTCTCCTTTCTCCTCTTGTCCTTCTTAGATTTTGCTAAGCCAAAGAGTTCAAGAGAGACCACCCGCTCAATGAACCAGGATTTTCCTAAAGGGGTGAGGGTAGGAGTAAATGTGCAGGGATCTCAATTAATACAGCTTAAAGTGACCCCATACCCTATTTCAAAAGATGGCTCTCCTCTTCTAAAGCAGTGTTCCATCTAAGTGAAACTATATAAAGGGAGATCCCAGGGAGGGGGCTCTGCCTTTCCCCCCAGTAGCTGACATTGAGAGGACAAGTGACGTGGGCCAGTTGGTTGCAGAGGGCTACCCCGACTCTGGATGTAGTGTATCTCTATTAAAATTCAAGTAATTCAATCTAAACTTATACTTGTATTTTATTATGTGCAAATTGAATGCAACCATCTGTGCTTTCTTTTCTCCCCCTTTTTGTGCATGATGCATTTCCTTATTGCCGCATAAACATTCACCCTAATATGTGCCCAGCAACTGAACAGTAAAGACTATTGTGTTTGTGGTCAGAATCCTGAGGAAAGGGTTAACTTTTGGCAGGGTTAAAGGCAGAGGGAGAATACCTGTCAAAAATTCTGCCTGGACAGCAGTCTTGGAAACCGTATGATTTTACTTGCCCTTTTATAATTTATGAGTACAGACTTTCAGACTCCACAGAGGATTTTCCTCCCTCCCCACTGCTTTCTCCCAAGTGGAAATAGACTGCTGTGGTCTGAGTCTGCAACTTCACACTTTTTTCCCCTGCCAAGAACCAGAAGGGCTTGCCAACTCGTCCTCAAAGAATACGCTTCCTCGCCTCCTTCTTTTTGCCTCAGCTTCAAAATTCCTGTAGATCTACAAACTGTTCATAAATTTATTGACAGTTGGCAGGCCTGCTGTGAAAGCTCCAGTGTTAGATAGCATCCTTCTTCACATCTGTTTTGTTCAACAGTAAGGCATCTAGTGAAAGTAGCTTAAGGTTTTTAGAAGGCTTACATGTGTCTGTAAATAAAAATAAGCGGGGGAAAGAATCTCTCCCTGCATCTCTCTATTTTTCTTCCCCCATCCTTCTATATTCCTCCTAGAAATATTTCTCTATACATTTTAATCAGATCGTTGAGTTCTTTACTGATGAATGCAAAGATGAGGTATATATTCCAAAGAGGTCTGGAGTGGGCAACAAAAATATAAATCTCTGGATTTCTGCTACCAGAGTAAACTGCAAGCATTTAACTGAAATGAATAAAGCAGATTAACCCAATCAGCATAAAGCTACTTACCATGTACAATTTAGACCTGTCTGCATCCAAACATAGCTATCACATAGGGAACTTTGATTGAACATACAAATTAGTCTGCACATGTATCTAACTTACAGAAAGGATTATCAGCCTGCACACTCACATATCAGTGTGAGTAATTTCTGGTCTTTTGATTGGGTAGATTACCATGACTCAAAACTGAGCTGAGGTCACGTTAGTGGTATCTCAACTGTATTTCAGGGAAGAAGGAAGAACAAGAGAAGAACTGACTGGGAATGAGGAGGACAGAGGTATTTTGGTGAGGTTGCCAAAACTCTTAATGTCCTGGTTCAAAGTATGAGTTTGCCTGTCTCATAGTGACTTGGGGCCCTGCTGCACTACACAATTAATGCACTATAATTTTAACTATCTTGTCTGTCTCCTGTAGAATCCTGGGGTTTGTAGTCTTGGGAAGTACTGGAGCTCCCTGGCAGAGAATTCTGAATATCCCTCCCTAAACTGCAAATCCCTTGATTTCGCAGAACCGAACGATAGCACTTAAAGAGGAATCATACTGCAATAGTTGTATAGTGCAGAAAGGCCCTTGGTTGCAAGGCAGTTGGAATTTCTCCCAAGGCTTCTGATGTTGTTCAGAATATAAAATGTAAAAGCTAGTTCCTACTTTTAAATGTAATGATTAGTCCCAGGTTTGGATATCAATCAGTGCTCAGGCAGAACTAGGCAAACATCTTTAAGGGAGCTTTTTAAGTCCAAGGTCCTAGTTGATGCTGGAAGAATGTAAAGCTGTGTCTGCCCACTTATGCTGGAGCTCTGAGAGAGTGAAGTGAAGGTGATTCCTTTTTTTCCAGCTGTGCAACAGCAGCTGGACACCATCATGGCGAATAGAGGTCAGAGCTGTACCCAGATGCTGTCAAGATGCTGCTGCTCAGTTGATGAAAAAATGTTGTGTAAGAAGTGCTTGAGAAAGTAATCAGGTTGCTATTGTCATCCTCCAAGAACTTCACTGTATGAGGATCCAGACTTACTTTGCTAGCAGCAAAGGGAGGAGACCAAATGGATACTTGATCAGACAACCAAAGACCAGACAGTCCTTTCTTTGTTAGGGAAGTAACTCATAGTCTGAATGGGAGGGGAAACAGCCAACCAGCATCTCAGAAAGACATAGTCAGAAGCAGCCAAGCCAAACTCTCCCACTTAAATGCAGTATCTGGCTATAGTAAAGTTCTGTTTGAGAAGAGCCCTTCTGAGAAGGCCATAACTAAATACAGCTGGGAAGCTGGGTGGGGACGAACTATACACTAGCCAAGCAGTAGTTCTGACCAAGTAAGTAAAAACCCATCCTGGTGACTCTTTTCTTGACGTCTTATGTTGTTGTTTAGAATTCTCAGGTTGTTTTACAACTCTCTCTCTCTTTTTACTGCTAAACTGTTTTGCAGCTTTCTCCTTTACTGCTGAACTCTTCCATCTTGACATTGACTGACAACCTGGATCTCAATTTCGAACTGTTGTTGCCTCATGCTCTCCTTCCTCCTCCTGCCAGCCTTTCTGATCTCCCAGTAATGAACCTGGCTTTCTTTTATCATGGCTGGCACTACCCAGATTCCAACCAGTTGGTCTCCAATGTACTGGAAAACTGTTTAAAAACAGGACCCAAAGGTTATGCTAGGATATGTCACCAAGAGGGTTACAACCTACATATTTAAAGATTTGTAGAACGTCCTAGTGATTCTCCAGAACATGAAAGAGGATCAATCAATCAATATCTATTCTTCTGTTATTACCTGGCCATATACCCCCACTCCATGTTATAGTTTAATTGGCAAATATCACTTATATGTCATGAAATATAAATTATACACTGCTATGGCTGCAAAGCTATGCTGATGAGAGAGGACTAGCAGAATACATGCAATACAAAAGTAGATCAGAATGAGACCTCAGGTCATAGTCAGGGAAGCTCAGAAATAAGGAATTTGCAAATGTCTCTCAATGATTCAACCTTCAGAAACAATAGCACCCTAAACTGCCTCTAAAGAGCCACTGATTACCTTTAATCTTTTTCCTCTGCCTGCTGAAACTCCCCTTTTGTTTCCTCACCTATTCTGCCATTAAGGAACTGTCACAATTCCCATCAGTCCTTTGTCACCTAATGCTCAGGCCATTAGCTTGTTCCAGAGAGCCATTAACACCTGCTCCCTCAGGGCAGAAACAGAGTATTTAAACCTTAGCTCTGAGCCAGATAGCTCATAGTACTCTGGACATAGGCTGCCCTGGACTCTGCTGCTGTGATTCCCATTCTTGTACTACCTTTGAGCCCTTAGTCTGAGTCACATCACTTCTTCTCTGCAGTATAGATAAATATCATCCACTTTGCCCTAACTTTTCTCTATCCAATTTTTCTTCCCTTTTCCTTCAGGTAGCCTTGTGTGATTGTGAGACTGCATTAGTCTTGTGTGCTTGTGATTGTTAAAGTGCTCCAGTAAAACATACTTACTTTTGAAATCTCTGGCTGGTGTCCCTGCATTAGTTCCAGAACACACAGATGTAAACAATTCTGCTAGGTTACCCCCCTCTCACAGCCCTCTCCTTTGGGACCTCTGAGTCACCCACGTTTTGGAGTAACATTGTTGGCATTATGTACTATTAAAACTAGAAGTGAGCCTTGTTGCAGCTTGGAGGCTGTCAAGATTGCCATGACCTTCTTGTGCTAGAGCTTGACACACCTCTCTCTGTAGTGCTGTATTGCTCCCTATCTTCTTTCCCCCTCCATTCTTTACTCCCACAAAGTCAACATTAAATTTTTAGACTGATGTACAGCTCTGTCCTAAAAAGCATGATTAGAAACAGTTTCAGCACCTTGGATAGATCTTTTAATGAATAGACTAAGCCTATTATTCCCATGAGGTGACCCCCCCCCCCGCAGGCCTAATGCCCGCTCACCCCATTTAAAGCTGAAGCCAAAGCAGCTACACAGAAGTACAAGAACTTTGAGTATAGTGACATCATGCCACTCTTTTTCTCTTTTCTTCTTTTATTAATCTAAACACAATCCTCATCATAGGTAGCTTGGTCCTCAGACAGCATCAAGAAAAGGGAAAGGTTCCTGTATGATGTTTGACTCACTTTGATCATTGTTGGCGGCATGAAAAATGATAGAATTAGCAAGATGTTTTTAATTTGGGCAAATGGAGCCCCTCAGTCAGATTTCTGCTTCCTGTAGCCAGTGGATAAATAATATGCCAGGAAGTTGCTGATGCAGGTGATAGTTTTAAAACATCTCTCCCATTTTAATTTTACAAAATGAGTCTAAGAAGTATTTTTAGGGGGAAGCTTTAAAGTACAAAGGAGAACTTTGTTTAAAAATAGAGTTGACAACATAAAATAGGTTAGCGCTTCCCTTTGAGGCAAACAAACAACTCACTTAAGAATTAAAAATTTCCAAGCAAATGATTTAGAAACCCTCCCTCCTCAAACCGCCCCCCTTCAAGTATGATCAAAGGAAAATCCTTGACAGGTAGCATTTATCATAGGTAGTACCTTCTCCTCAACGAAAGTGAGGAGGGAATAATAAGGTGCAATTCCTAACTGTATTGCTAACTACTGACTTGAGAGAAGGAAACGATATCGCTAAGGGAGAGTCCTAGGCCATTTCTGCACTAGACTGTTATAGTGCTATTATTCCACTTTCAACATTCTATGGAATCTTGGGAATTACAGTTTAGGGAGGGGCCTTTGAGGCTCCTATTAAACAAAGCTATTCATCTGAGATTATAATGCAGAAGGAGCTGGATTTGAGTTGCTGGGAGTCTAGAGCAGAAAAATGCAAGGCAGAATACAGACAGAGTAGCCATGGTTGTCACCTGAAACCACCACTGTAGGGAAAAGAAAACTTTACGTTGTTCAATAACTCCCTTTCTGTTTTGCTCTGATCACTAATTACACTTGTCTCAATGTCTGTTTTTTACACCCACAACCATACAATCAGATGAAACATAGAACCTGTAATTGGAAAGCGGTAGTTTTGTAACATAACTGACTAATGGGTTAAATAAGTATCTGAAGTATATATCTGTACTGAGATGATGCAAGTATTGAATTTTAAAGGACAGACCACCAGAATCACTCTAGAATTTGAACTACAAATTCTATTGAGCCTAATGTGTGTAAGATAGTGATCAGTGATGATAGGAGTTATGTTTCAATGATCAGTTCTACATAAAAAGACCTAGAAATGTGATGTTTGGATTGGCACAGTAGAGATAATTTGGAGGTTTTGGTACAATATTCAATTATGCAAGTATATTGCTAGCAAAAGTACCGGGCATTGCATACATTAGCCTACTTCTTATACTATGATATGTAAACAACCTCAAACAACTTAGGTTGTTGTTGTGTCCCTTCAAATCAAGGGGGTTTCTTGGCGAGATTTATTCAGAGGGTGTTTGCTTATGCTTTCCTCTGAGACTGAGAGAGTGTGACTTGCCCAAAGTTATCCAATGGGTTGTGACTGAGCCTGGGCCATTTCCACACTAGATTGTTATACTGCTATTATTCCACCTTCCATAAGATGTTGAAAGTAGAATAATAGCGCAGCAAGAGTCTAGTGCAGAAATAGCCCTGGTCTCCAGAGTTGTTGTCCAGTGCTCAAACCACTATAACATGCTGGCTTTCTAAAGCAACTTTAGGAACTGTCAAAGCTGTAGATATTTTCTGTACCTGCTATGAGTGAGACCATGGATTTTGGGAACCAGTGGCACAACTCTTGGCTTTTTTGTTACCCTCATGCCTCTCGGATGGCTGCAGTGGCGCTTTTGGAATTGTCCAAAGTGGTTTTATATAATTTTTGGTTTTATTTTTAGGGTAAAAAACATCTGCTTGGTTAGGTTTTTTTAGTTTCAAAATTTGGAGGAAGGCAGTGGGGGACAATTTGACCAAAAGTGCTAAGGGTCTTAAATGCAAATTCATTATGTTTTTATTTCCTTTGGGCCATTTTAGACCCAGAAAAAGACTTCTTTTTCTAAGCAGGAACTCAACTGCAAGCTGATGTCAAATTTACCTACTGGTTAGAAAAAGACCTCTCTTGAGCCTAAAATGGCTACAGAGGAATGTGGTAATTCCTAGGGGGTATGATCCTGTCTCTCTCCCTCCTCAAAAAATGACCATGGTCACCCCAGGCCTGCAAACAAGTAAACATACATATGTCCCTAATGCAAAGAACAAGTTTCAATGCTCTTCATGCATACTTCAGAAGCTCACTTTTGCATTGAAAATGTGTTGATGCCAAACATCAGCAAAGGTGTTGCAAAAATTGACGGGGATGTGATATCTACTGGTATGTCGTGCAGATCAGGCTTTTGTTCAAGACAAAACAATTCACTGTTCCTATTTTTGTCAGTTGGCAACCCCCTGCTAGAATGTAGGTTCTGTGTCTTTGAGGTGGAGCCCTTCAGGCAGGTCCACCTCAATCTTCTCTTTGCTTTGGCACGTTCTTTTCTTCCTCCTCTTATTCATTACAGAATGCTTTTGAAGGGAGGTGTGTTTTCTATGAATAGCATCTCTTCCCTAATACAGCCAAGCTGTGCTGTAACTCATGCTTAGGGGGACTTTCAAGATTAAGAAATGTTAGCAATCTCTGGTTATTGCGGTGGGTCATAAAATATAGGCACAGTGTAGAGAAGGAATCAAAAAGACATTTCTGCTGTTCGAATATACCAATAGAGACTAATGGCTCCTACTCTCCATGCATGAAGGACAAGGTCTGATTATTATAGGCTTGCTCTCTCCCTGGCTGAGTGACTCCTTTGCCTTTCAGGGAGCCAGTGGAGCCTTAATGTTTGTTCTCAGCTTACTCTGGAGTAGTTCCTATGAAGATAACTCTTAAGGCATGTGGCTCATAGAATTAGAAATAAAGCTGTTGTGAGAAATTGTAATCGTGGGTCAAGGCAGGATGTGAATTCGTCTGGCAGTAATGTCACATGTGTAACTAATCAAATACCATAGTTAGCAATGGTTTTAATCTAATTGCTAATCCCAACAAGAGTAGGCCCATGGAATCAGTGGGATTTACATAAGCATTGTCTTCCCATTAAGCAATTGATTCAATGTAACTATTCCAGTTGAGACTAGCAATAGTGTTTAAGCCAGTGGTGGGCAGCTAGTGCCCTTCCAAATGCTTTTGCACTCCAGCTCCCATTATCAGTCACTGTTGACTATGCTTGCAAAAATGGATTGGATTTGCAGTCCATCACCCTTGGCAGGGCCCAATTTTGCCCAGCCCAATTTGGACTAATGCTTTTCAAGAGAGTCGGTTCGTACATTCACTTGCCATGCATCCATACAGCACATAACGTTCAACTGCCATCCATCAAGTACATGGTATGTATTAAAATAGCAGAAGTGATCACAGCTAGGGATGTGACACGGTTGGGTGAGAATTTTGTGATGATTTGAGCACTGAACTACAACCCTGGAGACCAGCGTGTCATTTCTGGCCTGGCCATGGAAACCCATTGGGTGACCTTGGGCGCATCATGCACTCTCAGCCCCAGAAAAAAACCATGATAGAGTCACCTTAGGGTAGCCGTAAGTCAGAAACAACTTGAAAGCACGCAACAACAACAAAGTGATCACTGCTAGGAGTCTGATGGGGACGTTGGTGAGAATTTTGTTTAAGATACATTATTAATATATTATTTCTCCATTATTAAATGTATATGTGAGATAATATGGGGTATAAACAAACATTTAATTTTCTGTACCTCTTCAGTTTGAGCTTCACTTTTTATCACTAATGTCTTGTTCCTCCTTTTTCTTTTAAGAGGCCCTGTAGAAAGCCATACAAATACTTCATTACCAAAATGCATGGGGCTCATTTGCAAAATGAAGCTTTATATACATCTTGAGCCTCAGTCTCTCCTTCATATCAGGTTTTATTGGATTTTTCAGCTCCTTCTGCTTTTGTTGAATTAAAGTTGCCACTTTTTTTTTTTCCTGGTAGGCTCCTCATCTGAGCTGCGTGGCAGGCACACATGATGTGCACCTCACCGCACTGGGAATAACTGCACTCATTGAATTTGTCCAGTCTGGATACTTAAGAAGTGTGTTCAATTAATTTTGTTTAAGTGAGAAAAGTTCCAGTTGTTCCTGCAAATTTAAGGGAAAAACTGAGTAGGTTTTCTTAATCTACATTGATGAAAGCAAAACCAACAAATTCTCAAAGCTCCTCGCATTATCTTAAAGTAATACTTTTTTTTAGGATGACTCAATTCACACAATATATATTTTTTAAAATGTATTTTTTTAAAAAAAATATTTATTTTAAATCCCACCTTTCTCCCAGTGTGGGATGCATTCAGCTGCCTGCCCACTAATGAAGAATTGTTTTAGCCTTAACCTGGTTTTAACTTGTCAACCTGTTTAGTGTGTTTATAGTCTATTTAAATTATTTCCATTGTTTTGAATACTTTTAATCTGCTGGTATTGGTTTCACTTGTATGCTACCCAATGATCTTGTGATTCAGGGCAGGATATAAATATGTAGTAAAAATATAAAATATAAATATAAAATGTATTATTTGTATAGAGTTGCCGTGCATCCTCCATTTCCCAAATATGTCCTCTTTTTCAGAGTAAAAATTTCTCTCCGCGTGGATTTTTAAAATTGGCCTCCTGCCCGCAGATGCCACCTCTCCATCACTGCCTTGCCAGCACCATCAAGAGCTCAGCTAAAAGAAGAGATGGCAGCTGGCCTGGCAGAGTGCTCAGAGGGAGGCAATGGCTCAGAAGCGGTGGGGAGGAAGGGAGACAGATCTGCGGGGGCAAGATGAGCCAGCTGAGCAAAGTGGGTAGAGGAGCCTCTGGTGGCAGAGGGCTGATAGAACAGGGAAGCTTGGTGTTGTCCGTGAGGTTGCTGCCAGGAGAGTTGGAAAGGTGAAAAGCTGAGGCAAAATTGTTATTATTTAAATATGATGAAGGTTAGAAATATAACTAACAACAATTATCACAGTTTATATAATAGGGATATTTAAATGTCAGAATCATAGCAATTGGTGGTTTGAAGTAGTCCATTGGCAAATGTGTCCTCTTTTTTTACTTTTCAAAATCATAGAATCATAGAATCATAGAGTTGGAAGAGACCACAGAGGCCCTCCAGTCTAACCTCCTGCTATGCAGGAACACACATCAAAGCATTCCCAACGGATGACCATCCAGTCTCTGCTTAAAAACCTCCAAAGAAGGAGATTCCATCACACTCCCAGGCAGCATATTCCACTCCCAGACAGCTCTGACCATCAGGAAGTTCTTCCTGAAGTTCAGGTGGAATCTCCTTTCCTGCAGCGTGAATCCTTTGTTCCTTGTCCTAGTCTCTGGAGCAGCAGAAAACAAGCCCACTCCCTCCTCGACATGACATCCCTTCAAATATTTAAACATGACTATCATGTCCCCTCTTCACCTTCTCTTCTGCAGACTAAATATACCGAGCTCCCTAAGCCATTCCTCATAGGGCATAAGGTTAAACCTTAATTATATTGAATATATATTTATATTTATCTAAAATATTTATATCCTGCCTTACATCGCAAGATCTCAGGATGTGTATGTGCCTTCAAGGTGCCTATAGACTTGAGATGACCCCATGAATTTCAGAGAGTTTTTCTTAGGTGAGGAGTAGTCAGGGATGGTTTTGCCCATTCCTTCCTCTGAAATATAGCCTGGAGCACCTGGTATTTGTTTGCAGTCTCCCATCCAAGTACTAACCAAAGCTGACCCTGCTTAGCTTCCAAGGTGGTATTCAGTACCTTTAAGGTATTTAGGCTGCCAGGGCATTGTACAAGTAAAAAAAATAAATAAGCAAAGTGACATGCACATATCTGAGTCATCAGTATGGTCAAGTTATCTGAGTGAATCATTGATATGGCTGTTTATTTTAATGCATAAATAAAATGGCATGCACTCTCTGAGTCATCTTCTAGTATGGCCAAGTATATCTATATCTCTGGCTCTTTTTTTTTTAAGGACCACCTCTATATAGGGAAAATATTATCCCCCCCCCGTTTAAAATCTCATTCTTCTCACTACCAAATGCTCTGTCAGTTGCTGATATTATTAGGAAACAAATCTCTGAAGATGGCAGATGGGTGACATCTCCCCTATCTTTGTGAAGATGGATCAAAGTCTAGCCACTGGAGTTATTTACCTGATGGGCATTTTGCCTTCTCAAGCAACTGCCATCTTATTTAGCAGCTTGAATAAATTCACGATAGACTTTATCAGGAACACACAAAACAACCTCATTTCTTTGACAAAAATCTACAGCAGGAGCCCAGTATTCTGGGAATATGGGATTTACAGATTTATACTTATACTATCTGGCACTTCATCTCCAACCTATTATGAGCTGGTGTTCATTTTATGATGTGATTACATTCCTTCATGGTCCATGATAAAGAAGGATTTAGCTGTTTGCACCAGTGCTTAAAAAAAAGAGAGAGAGACAGAGAGAGAGACCAGGGAAAAAACACACCCCTGCCCTTAACATCTTTCAATCTCCTGCTCTTCTGGAGGAGAATCTTTTTACCAAACAAGAAAGGCTAGTATACTCATCCGTCTGCAACCTTAGTCCAACCCTTGTTTGGAGGAATAAATGAAGAATTTGCAGAAAGAAATGTATTACTTGACTACATATGGGCATTAAAATAGGCTCTTAAAACTGCTCCTCGTTCTTATAGATGCCAGGGCAGTGGTCTAATATAGTTAAAGCAGTGAAATGTAACCGACACAGTTAAAACGTTGAAATTTGTCATAGAAACAACAAAAATCAGCATCAGGATTGAAAAGAGTGATTAAAATATTTTGGCTAGCAAAATCATTTTGAGCCACAACCAGCTACTGTTGTCACCAGAGGCAACAGTCAGTAGAACAGTGAATCTATTTCAGGTTTTATTCTGAACTTTCAAGGAGCTGTCCAAAGTGCTGAGCCTATCCCACCTGCTAAGTTCAAACCCTTGGACAGCTCCTTTCAAGTTTGGCTTAGGACTCAGGAAGAGAGTCACCACCTCACTGACATGGATGCTGTCTGCTGCCACTGATTGACTTCTGCCAGACCTGCATAGGGAGGGCATTGCAGCCCTCAAGGCTCTCTCTCTCTCTCTCTCTCTCTCTCTATAGCACTTTGATTCCACTTTAACTGCCATGGATCCTAAAGAATATTGGGATTTGTACTCATTAATTAACAGCATTTTCCAAGAAATCCAACACAATTCTTGGTTGTCTCAATAGGAGTACAGTGTCTAGATTGAGGAAAGAAATAGTACCACTCTATTTTGCTTTGGTCAGACCTCCTCTGGAATACTGTATCCAGTTCTGGTCACCTCATATCAAGAAGTTTATTGACAAGCTGGAACATGTCCAGAGGAGGTTAACCAAAATGGTGGAGGCTCTGGAAGCTATGCCCTATGAGAAACAGCTTAGGGAGCTGGGGATGTTTAGTCTGCAGAAGAGAAGGTTAAGAGGGGACATGATAGCTGTGTTTAAATATTTGAAGGGATGCCATATAGAAGAAGGAACAAGCTTGTTTTCCACTACTCCAGAGACTAGGACAAGGAGCAATGGATTCAAACTACAGGAAAAGAGATTCTACCTGAACCTCAAGAAGAACTTCCTGACGGTCAGAGCTGTTCGGCAGTGGAATATGCTGCCTGGGAGTGTGATGGAGTCTCCTTCTTTGGAGGTTTTTAAGCAGAGGCTGGACAGCTATCTGTTGGGAGTGTTTTGATGTATGTTCCTGCATGGCAGGGGATTGGACTGGATGACCCCTGTGGTCTCTTCCAGTTCTGTGATTCTATGATTCCAGTTAACAAAACCTCTGTCAGTAAAGCCCTTTTTGCAAATGTATTTTATGCCTCAGACTCCCTTTGCTTCCTCATCTTCTGTTTAGCTGGAAGCTTTTTGTAGCATTAACATTGGGAAAATGGCAAAGGAGGATTGGAGAAACACGGACTTTGGGCTCCAGGTTGCAACAGTGCATATGCTGTAAGAAATGCAATGAGGTTTCCACTAACAAAGGGGGGGGGTCTATTCTAGCTGATGCTGCTTTAACCATGTGTATCTATCTACAACAACCAAAGGTAACCAGTAGCTACTTGTTGACTAAATATCATGAAAAATACAAGCCAACCCTGTATGCATTTTGGAAGAAGCTTCCAAGTATTATCCCCAAGGTTCAAAATGTTTCAGTTTATTTGTCCATTGAGTTATTCCAACTGCAGATATTGTTTGCTGAAACAGAATCATGGAATTGGAAAAAATCACAAGGGCCATCCGGTCCAACCCCCTGCTATGTAGGAAGACACAGTCAAAGCACTCCCAACAGATGACCATTCTGTCTTTACTTAAAAACTTCCAAAGAAGGAGACTCCACCACACTTGGAGACAGCATGTCCCACTGTCTAACTGCTTTCACCATCTTCCTAATGTTTAGGTAGAATCTCTTTTCCTGTAGTTTGAATCCATTGCTCCATGTCTCAGTCTCTGAAGCAGCAGAAAACGAGCTTACCCCATCTTCCGTATGACATCCTTTCAAATATGTAAACATGATTATAATGTCACCTCTTAACTTTTTCTCCTCCAGGCTAAACATACTCAGCTCCCTAACATACTCAGTTCTCTAAGCTATCTGTTTCCAGACCTTTTATTATTTTGGTTGTCCTCCTCTGAACACATTTCAGCTTGTCAATATCCTTCTTGAATTTTGGTGAACAGAACTGGACACGGTATTCCAAGCGAAATCTGACCAAAGCAGAATAGAGGGATACTATTATTTCTGTTGATCTAGACGTTATAATCCTATTGATGCAGCCTAGAATCGCATTGGCTTTTTTTAGCTGTGATATCACACTGCTGAATCATGTTCCCATGTTGACCTGCTCTTCTTTTCTGCAGCGTGGAAATCTATCCCTATTTTTTCCATGTTATTTCTTGCCTTTGGTACCCAATGTTCTGTTAAATCATATCCAGGGGCCCATCTACATCACTACCTGAGGTATACCTAGGTATAGAATTTGCTGCCAGAGAGCTCAATGGCTGTAGTTCAGGAGACTGCGTTACAGAAGTGTAACACCTTCCCCAAACTGCACGTGGTATCAAACTGCTATCATTGTGCAGTATAAAAGAAGCCATTGTATACCCAAGGTAGTTGGAGAACAGCTGTACCTGATGGTCTCAGATCAGAAGTAAACTGATACCCAAACAGCCTCTCCTCCCCATATCCAGGTCCTAAGCTCTTTAATAAGTGTGGTCCATATATACGCTCTCCCTTTTTAATGGCTCCCATCACTACCAATTTTGATGTTTGGCAATAACTAGTTAAATGAAAATAACTTTTTAAACCTTTAAACATGGCACCTATGTGTTTTAAATGCGAGGGGGTTTTTAAGGTAAAATTTGGGGGAGAATATTGCATCTTTTGGAAGTTCTTGAACTTCTTGAATCGGATTGTGGACCCACTCTTTTTTTTATGTTTTATAACCCACCTTTCTTCTAAAATGAGACTTAAGATAACTTAGAATATAGTTAAAAGAAAAATGTTTTACCCATTTAATTGTGTTATTTAAAAGGAAGTCCCAGTACTTTTAGCAAGTTCCTAAACTGGATTGTAGAACCCACCCATTTGTTTGATTGTTTTCTAACCCACCTTTATCCTAAAATAGGACTTAAGGTGACTTAGAATATTGGTTAAAACAAAAGTGTCTACTCATTTAGCTGTGCTGTTGTTTAAAAGGAAGCCTCAGCACTTCTATTTATCTCAGAATTTCACTGGGGGAGGGAAATGGAATGGATTATCTAGGAAAAGGGCTTAATTTACTGGTTGTAGGGCTGACCAGGAGGACTCCCTCCAGCAATATTTTCTTGCAAGTCCCATTTGGCCTTTTCACAAGCCACTGAGGCTGGTACTGCTTGAAAAAATTGCTTTCTTAGACTACAGTTCTCAAAATCCCGTGGTCAGAATTCTCTAAATGATTATCATATTAGAACAACAACAGAATTAAAAGCAGTTTTAAAAACACACCACAGAAAATGAGCTAAAGGATTTTAAAAAACACTTCCATTACAGCAAGTCAGTTGCTAAAAGTCTTCCAGAATAAAATGGTCTTTGCCTGCTAGCAGGAAAATATTAGGGCGGGAAGGTAGCCTAACCTAGCCTAGCCTCACTTTGCTTCTCTTGAGAAGGAGGTCCACAGCCTTGAACGAGGCATGAGGATAAAGATAGCTGTGGATTCTGGGAGCTCTAGTTCCAAAAATTAATCATTCCTAGCTTTGAGTAGTAGCCAATAGACTATCATGTGAGACTGAATCCTGAACATTAATTATGTACCCTGCAAATAATGATCTGGAAGCTCTTAATTTTTTTCCTGTTTTTGCTTACCAAGAAGAGATGATCCATGCCTTATCAATAAATAACAGCAAACGTCTTGTCAGCTCATAGCAGTTTGATGGGGCTTAATTGGCCAAGTTTGCACAGGCATACATAGTTGCTCATTAGATGTTTCCACCTCACATGTATCAAACTTGCAAAGTCTCCTGCAATTAACGCAGTATGAAAGTTAAAGATAATGAAGCCATGCTGGGGGGTTTTTTTCTTCTCTTTTTTCAAGAGACCCCCTCTTGACATTTTCAGAACCAGAGAATATCTAGTGGATCTCAGATCGGCTCCACAATATTAAGAGCTCACAAACACAGGTTTCGAGGAAGGTTCTTTTGGTCATGTCTGTTTGTTTGTAGATGTTAAGGTTGTTGGCAGTATTTGTACCAGAGGCTAATTACTGCAGTGGAATGATTCTCATTGATTCCACTGCATATGAGCTTTGACCACAGTGGGTTTATTTAAAACTATGCTAGACAAGTTGATACATTTGTATTTACAGTATTTTCTTTTCATGACACTGCTCACCAGGGCCTGGATATAAAAATATTTCAAACATTAAATACGCAGGGAAAAAAGGCTATGCAGAGGGCAGGACACTTTTAAAAACAGTTTCAGAACTGCACATAGCTAAAACAGACAGTGCAGGCACCCTTGGTTGTAAGGACGGAAAGCCAAGCAAAACAGCGCAGTCGTAGCTGCTCACTGGAAACTCAGAGGGGATGGAGGCAGCCTGACCTCCTTTTAGAGAGAATTCCACAGTATGGTTGCCACCGTAGAAAAAGCCCTGTGTCATGTACTTAGACTCATGGAGTGATAGGAGACACAGTAGAGCTCAGCTGAAGGTATCATATTTGAGGCAGGTTTGTACAGGATTATAGAGAACAATGCTTGTGAATGAAATTGAGTTACAGAAATCGATTCATTCTGAGAAAAAGAGGGGATCTGGTGACACTCTGTTCCACAATGTGGTATTTCTAGTTTGCCAGCCCAGGGTTTAAAAAGCAGAGGAGGAAGGGGCAGAGGAGGAAATAATCTTGCTAACACTGATAGGTCTAACAGATGTATTTTAGCATGAGCTTTGGTGTATTATAATCTATTACTTCAGATATATTGATGGCATATAATATTCAAGCCTCAGGTATATCTGCACAGTTACATAGTTGCACAGGAAGTATCATAATGAGATAGGACAGACGAAAAGACAATTGTGGGACAACTGATCATAAAACTTCAAAGACCTGGTTTCGTATACATAGACATTCTAGACTTTAGTCTTATATCTAAATACACCCTAGGATGAGAGGGGGAACTACTAAGCAGGCCCACCATGTGTTTTTCCCCCAAAAGCAGGACCTGCCTTTTACATTGCTTTGGTCATACTGAATTTACCATAGATATGTTACAGAATCATAGACTCATAGAGCTGGAAGGGGCCTCATGGGCTATCAGGTCCAACTCCCTGCTCCATGTAGGTCTCCAGCTAGAGCATCCCCAACAGGTAGCTGTCCATCCTCTTTTTGAAGAGATCCAGAGGAGGAGACCTCACCACTGCTCTGGGCAATTGGTTCCATTGCTGAACCATTTTCACTGTCAAGAGGTTCCTTCTGATGTTCAATCAAAATCTACTCTCCTGTAAGTTGAAACCATTAGACCTAGTTCTACCCTCTGAAGAAGCAGAGAACAAGCCTACACTCTGCTCTCTCGAACTATTTAAAGAGTTCAATTATGTCATCCCTCAGTCTTTTCTTCACGAGGCTGAACATGCCCAGTTCCCTCAAACTTTCCTCATATGTTTTCTTCTCCATACCTCTTATGACCCCCCTTGTCCTTCCCAACCTGTTGCCCTTCTTAAAATGAGGCAACCAGAACTGAATGCAGTATTTGAGATGACACCTGACCAGAATATAGTGAGATTATTACTTCCTTTGACTTGGAAACTATGGTTCCATGGTTCTGTAGTTTTAAAACAGTTTGTTTCTACCTTTAAGCTTCCTTGTCTCTCCAAATTTCTCCTTATTGTACCTTCTTATTTTTCTGTTGTCTCCTCTTCATCCTTGCTCTTAGGTTGGTACACTCTGAGGTGGTACAGGAATGGGCAACAGTGTGCTACAGTATAGTGCAATGCTTGCCCCATGGGTCAGTTTTTGGCAGCCTACTTTAGATCCCCTCATCCCACTGACCACCTCTAAGCTTGCCACAGCAGGAAGTAAAAAAGTACAATATCTCTTTGAAACAAGTCATATGGCAGTGGTTCTCAACCTGTGGGTCCCCAGATGTTTTTGGACTTCAGCTCCCAGAAGCCCTGAGCATTGACCATAGTGGCTGGGGCTTCTGGGAGCTGAAGTCCACAAACATCTGGGGACCCACAGGTTGAGAACCACTGTCATATGGGAAGAACACACCCTGTTTTCAGAAGAAATCATGTTTCAAATCAAGTCATCTCTACATGCTTTTTTTTAAAAACCAGAGATGGGAGTCATGTGACCTTTCAGATATTGTTGAAGTGCTACTGCCAGTAGCCATAGTCAGGATAACCAATGGTAAAGAGTTATGGGAATTGCAGTCCAACCACAGCTGGACATTTTCACATGGTTCCCATTCCTCTCTCAAAAGAGAGAAGGCAAGGATTGCTTCTATTTTGTGAAATTTAGCAGCACACCAGCAAATTTACTAGTATAGTAACGGCATAGTTTGCTGCCCCTCATGACTTTAGGGAGACAATGCACCCCAAAGTGCCATAGTCCTCCCCCACCCTGAGACTTAAGATTGTTTCACATCCCTAACCCCAACAATAGACATATCCAGACTACACGGTTAAAGCCGCTTGATGCTGCTTTAACTTCTGTGGTTTCATCCTATGGGGTCCTGAGATTTATAGTGTGCTGAGATACCAAGAATTCTTTAATCCACATCCTTTGAACTACAACATTAGATCTCTTGACAGAGAATTCAAAATACTTTACCAAACTACAAATCCCAGGAAGCCATAAATGAAGCCACGACAGCTAGAAGTAGTATCAGAGTATTATAATTGTGCAGTGCTGATAGATCTTATCTTTGCACTCCCATGTGCACAGCAGAAATCCTGCTCCAAGGCCTTTCCACACTACACTATTACGTACTATTGTTCCGTTTTCCACATCCTATAGAATCCTGGGGTTTGCAGTTTAGGGAAGGATGTTTAGAATTCTCAGCCAGAGAACTCGTTGGCCTCAGTAAACTACAAACCTCAGCATTCCACAGGATGTTTAAGGTGGATAACAGCACTATAAGTAGGGATGAGCCAACCAAATCCAGGATTTGAGATTTGCGAATCCAAATCCCTGTGCCAAAATAGGCAAACTGAATCTTTCGAATCCACTAACCAAATCGTTTGTTGAAGACCAGGATGCCTGAAAACCTGGGAGACCAGACACACAAGGGGAGATGGCAAGTAGGTGAGTTTTTCCCTTGGAGTAATAATGATCTTTGCTAACAATTTCAGAAATTACAGCTGGGGTTGTATTCTGAGATATTTAAATTGAACATTTAATATTTAAGTTCAGCACTTGACTGGAAGGTACAGACTTGAGATTTCAAGGAAAGCTGAAAGATTCCTTTGCACAGCTCCTTTGCAAAACTCTTTCATGTGCAATTCTGAGGCTTGTAGTTTTATAAGGTGTCACAGCCTTCTCTGCCAAAGCGTGCTAGTGCAGCATCAAACTACAAACCCCAGGATGCCATGAGGAGCTAGGCAAAGAAAATCCAGTTTTAGCCTGGATTATCTCTGTACTGTAGTATGTGGCCCTGTTTACACAGGCAGGAAAATGTGGGATCAATCCACATTTTCCTGCCTGTGCAGAAAGGGCCTTCGTGTCATTTTCAATCTGGGGAGATCCTGAGGCAAAATTGTGATGATTGTCCTGGCCAGATTTCTTCAAGGGAGGTTTGGCTTTGTCTAGGCTTTTGCTAAGGCTGAAAGAGTGCATTTTGCCCAAGATTAGCCTTCTTTCCCTTGCTTTTTAAAAAACGCTTTTTAGAAAAAAGGATTTGAAAGATTCAAGATTTGTGGATTCCCAGAACTTTCCAGGGATTCAGAAAATTCTGGATTTGTCTCATCCCTAACTATAACAGTGTGGTGGGGAAAGGCCCCCCGACACTTGTATGTTTTCTCCCTCTAAGAACATGAGTGTACCGCAGTGGCAGAGGACACTTTTTTCCAGGCCAAAGGTCTGAAATTCCACCCCAATACCTATAGTTCAAGAACATGAAATATGGAGCAGGCTCTGGAGATGGTCTCTGCCTATATGACTGTGCCGGTCATTTTATGCCTTGTGTACTGAAGGGGACTTAGAAATCAGAATATCAGGCCTAATGCCAAGTGCACGTGCTGGGAAAATTCCATGATAGTAATGAACACAAAATTAGGCTTCTAGGTTTCAATAGGCCACATACAACATTCTTTAAAGAAAACAAAATATGCTATGTAACCCCCACAGTGTCAGTTTGTTCTTCTGGAGGAATTTCCTTAGCACCAAGATATACAAATAACAGGGATGCAAGCACTTTTGGGGTTAGTGCATGCAAGGCAGTTTTTATTTCTCCGATATTTTTCCTGCTCGTTGTTACTTCTCCTGTATTGGTCTGTCCCGAAGAAGCAACATCAAAGAGGAAGTGCTGTTTGCCTCTCCATGTGAGATGGTTGGGATGATGCTGTTGACGTGTGTCCTCAATTGCCGTCCTCATTTCAGAGGGGCTGGAACACAGGTTGAAAATAACATCATTGTGTCTCTGTTTCATGGCACTTTAAAGAGAGGAGCCTTGGAGTGGCTGGAGGCATAAGCAGCTTTCCCCCTAAGCATGTTGGTTCTGCTTCACTGATGGTGGCTTAGGCAGAGATAAAGTGGAGCTTCATAGTCTGACGTGGCAGATTAGGAACCTGCTTGTTTTGTGTTGTACAGCCAAATTGTCCATGGTCAATTTAGATCCATCTCAGTTGATTCCATCCACATGTTTGTTTGTTTTTTATTCTAATGATATTTTCTTTCTTTAAAAAAAATCAGAATAAAGCAGGGCTTTTTTCTTAATTGCTGTGGTCTCCGGGCTGCAGGCTTTCATTTGGAAATTTACAAAGCTGCAGAATCTATGAGAAGAGTTCTGTTCAGTGTCCACTCAACACCCTGTGGCATCTACCTATCTACCTCCTTAAGTTGCTTTTGCAGATTTCTTCTACATAGGGCTAGCTTAGCAGAGGGGAAATGGTTTGGAACTACAGGTTGCCTTACTTCACTCCTCAGGTTCAGTCAGGATGCCATCATTGGCAGGTGGGACCTATCCCTTTCTGACATCATCTAGCACTTCCCACTGGCATGATCCCCCTCCATGCAGAAATAAGCTCACTGATCACTGCTTTTAATCTGTCAGTCCATCCATCCTTTATTTTATGTCCTGCCTTTTTCCCAGACTGGGACTCATGGTGGCTTATAAAAGACAAAAGTTACAGGTTAAAACCATGCAAAGTTGAGATTAAAACGGTATTAAACTAACAGCTGAATTAAGACTGTAAAGTCAAAGGCTTTCACGGCTGGTATCCATAGGTTGTTGTGGGTTTTCTGGGTTTTGAGGCCGTGTTCCATTGGTATTTTCGTCCTGATCTTTCACCTGTATTTGTGGTTGGCATCTTCAGAGGATATGGTGGCGTGGAAGTGAAACAGAGTATATATACTTGTGTAGTCCCTGGGTGGGAGGGAGCAATTTGCATGTGTTACAGTTGGCCTGTGTGATGGCCTATTGTTACATGAGATATCCCCCAGGATTGTATTGTTAGTCAGGGGATATGCATAACAGTGCATTAAGTATATTAGCAACCCATTGTAATGTTCCCTGTAGAGCAGTGGTTCTCAACCTGTGGGTCCCCAGATGTTTTTGGACTTCAGCTCCCAGAAGCCCCAGCCACTATGGTCAATGCTCAGGGCTTCTTGGAGCTGAAGTCCAAAAACATCTGGGGACCCACAGGTTGAGAACCACTGCAGAGTCTGGGTGGTGTTCATTGGCATATTTTTGAGTCTTGATTTTAGTGTTCTTCAATACTGGTAGCCAAATCTTGTTTACTTTCCGAGTTTCTTCTTTCCTGTTGAAATTGTCCATGTGTTTTGGATTTCAGTGGCCTCTCTGTGTAGGCTGACATAGTAGTTGTCAGAATGGTCCAGAATTTCTGTGCTTTCAAAAAGGGTTCTGTGTCCAGGTTGGTTTATATGCCAATGAACACCACCCAGACTCTGGAGGTCCCTCTACAGGGAACATTACAATGGGTTGCTAATGTACTTAACACATGGTTATGCATATCCCTGACTAGCAATACAGCCTGGGGGATATCCTATTTAACAATAGGCCAACTGTAACACATGCAAATTGCTCCCTCCCACCCAGGGGACTACACAAGTATATATACTCTGTTTCACTTCCATGCCACCATATTCTCTGAAGATGCCAGCCACAGATGCTGATGAAAGGTCAGGAGAAAATACTAATAGAACACGGCCTCAAAACCTGGAAAACCCACAACAACCTATGAATTAAGACTGTTTGAAATATTGCATTAAAACAAATTAGAAACACTACTGTGCCATAAAAGGTACCACTGCTGTTAAGAATAAGTTTCCAGATGCTCGCTGGAATAGAAGGACCTTTACCTACCACTGAAAAGATAGCAAAGAGAAAGGGAGTTCCAAAGTCTGGGAAAAGCCACAGAGAAAGCCCTCTCCGACATTTCCACCAAATGTGCCTGTGGTGAGATAAAGAGTCTTGCTTCCTCTTGAAGATCTTAGAGTTTGGGCAGGCTCGTATGGTCCTCCAGATAACCTGGATCTGAGCCATATACAGCTTTATAGGTCGTAACCAGCACTTTGAATTGTGCTCAGAAAGAGACTGGTAGTCAGTGGAACTGTGGCAACAAAGGAATTGTGTGCTCCCTGTACCTAGCCCCCATTAACAATCTGGCTACAGTTCTTTGGACCAGCTGAAGTTTCCAAACAGTTTTCAAAGGCAGCCCCCACATGGAGGGTGTTAAAGTAATCCAATTGGGATTAACTAAGGTATGTGTCACCGTGGCCAAGTCAGATTTTAATAGCTTCAATTTGTTTTTAGTGATGCTGTTGTGTGCCTTCAAGTAATTTCTGACTTATGACAACCCTCAGGTAAACCTATCACAGGGTTTTCTTAGCAAAATATGTTCAGAGGGGGATTTACCATTGCCTTCCTCAGAGGCTGAGAAAGTATGATTTGCCCAAGACCTCCCAGTAGGTTTCCATGGCCAAGCAGAGATTTGAACACTGCTTTTCCAGTGTCCTAGTCAACACTCAGACAACTACACCACACTGACAAACTGAATTAATTTTCTCTTACCACAAGTGGCTACACACAAGTCAATGGGGAGGGAGTCTATAGTTTTCAAGCCACTATGGCATCCCGATCTAATCAACCTCAACACTGGGTAATACTCACTTTATTTTAATCAGTTTGTCTTTCCATGTTTACAATGTAGTTCAGAAAACAAAACTTAAAAAAAGACAGTTCACACAAAGATCAAGACTAAAACATGAGTAGAATCAGCAAGATAATCAGTACACCAGAAAAAAATATAGAAGAGCTCCAAACTCACACACTGCTTAACCTTTATATTAAGAAGAGTAATAAGATATAAGGGAATCCTGTAGCACCTGCGAGACTAACTGAGGAAAAGAAAGGTCTAGTGGTAAGTGTTTATACATTCCAGTTCATTTCATCAGATGCAACTGGAGTCAATGCAAAATTCATGCTAGAAATCTCTTCTTCTCTGTGAATCTCAAAGGTGCTACAGGATTCTTTTATATCTTTTCATGATGAAACAGACTAACATGGTTCTGTCTTTGAATACTCCTTCTATCTGGGATTGAAATGGGTTCCAGCTCAGACTATGGGATGTACCATCTCAAATCAAGAGCTCAAGATCACTTAATAATCTTTGTGTGTGATCTGTAGCTAGCTAGAATTTCCCAAAGGATCTGTCCCTATCCCACCACTATACCATACTGGCTGTTAAAATCCTGGCTCATCTCAATAAGACTTAAGCCTTAGCTAGTCCTCTAAAAGCTATTTCTGAATAAGTCTGGTGTGTTTTGCTTGGGAGAATGGTACTGTCAGGGTCCAGGGTGTGGGTGACGAGGATTATCAGATGCAGAAGCCAGGGCTGGGATAGGGAACAGGCACTGGGTCAGGAGGCCAGGAGTCAGAGTCTAGCAGAAGTCCAAGGCAACAGAGGTCTGACCTAGTATCAAAGGGCCAAGGAGCCAAAAGCAAGGGGCAGATCCATGAAACAGACTGAAGGTCAGAGTCCAGCAAGAGTCTGAGGTAACAGAGGTATGACCTGGCATCAAGGGTCCAAGGACCTGGGGGCAAGTGGCAGGTCCAGGGAACAAGTCAGAGTCCAGAGGTCAAAAGTCAGCAACACCAGGAACACTGAAGCATCAGGAGTGGCTATAGGGAACACAGAAAACCATATTGGTATGGCAAAGGTTGCAGGGAAAACTCAGCTCTTATATAGCTGACTCCTGGCCGCCCCAGCTGCCCTGCATCTGAACAGCCAACTGTGAGGTGCTGGGCAGGATTCTGCAGAAACTATAGTCAGGGCCAAGATCCTTGTGGGCAGAATCCTGCAAAGACTCTGTCAAGGACACAGACTCTGACAGGTACAAAGGATTCTGGTGCTGTGCCACCACTGAGAAAGATGGGTTCCATTAGGCTGTAGTGTCCAGAGCAGGTTGTTATGTCATACTGAACTCTGGTATGGCTTCAAGCAGTTCAACAGAATGCATGGCAGTAGCAAAGCATTGTCATTCACCACAGGTACTCCAGCACCTTAAGCTTCAGAAGCATCTACAGGAGAGGTATCAGATAGCTGGTTACATGGCAACACCTCAGGGCTTCAGAGAAAGGTAAAAGCCTTAGGAACAGGAGAACAAATGGGGGAAGCTAAGAGAAAGCACAAGTGTTGGCTTGTTGTGTTGTATCCCTAACCCTCTCCAAGAAGGGGACTGAGAAGATTGGAATGACAGCAGCCAGGGCAAAGCCAGGAAAGGCCTACCACTTTTTCTTTCTATAGCCAAGCAGGAGCCAGTTTTGCCATACCTCTTCAAATATGGTCCTCAGGTCTGTCAGCCACTGAGCAAGTTGTGGGGGCCTGATCCAAGAAGCCCAGGGGACCTGCACTATCAATCTGGCTGTGATCCTGCAACTGGGAGCTGGGCCTGGGAACTGCAACTAGAAAGAACAGAGGGCTCCAAAGTCACCTCCCTCTATTCAGGGGCCAGATCCTGAACAGGCTTACCTTCTCTCTGTGTCCAATCCTGCTGGCAATAATTTTTAGCTCCACAGCAGTCCAATTGGTAAAGGTGTGGAACTTCATTTGGGATAAAGCACTGGCTACGTGAGAGCCAGTGTGGTATAGTGGTTTTGAGTGTTGGATTGTGATATCAGGATTTGATCCCCAACTTGTCCATGGAAACCCAGTGGGTGACCTTGGCTTGGGCACATCATATACTCTCAGCTCCAGAAAATCCCATGATAGGTTTGCCTAAAGATTGTGGTAAGTCAGAAATGCTTGAAGGCACACAACAACAACAACAAGCATGAACTGAAGTCAAGAATACTCCAGGGGGCAAACCCAGTCATCTCTGTAAAGCTTTAAAAAGGAGTTGGCAACCATGTGGGAGTCAGACTGGTTTGTGCTGGGATTAAATTACAGTAGACACATCCTTGGGAGGAGGGTGGCCCTGCCAATAATGGCTCTCCAGATATTTGTTGGACACCATTTCCTATCAGTCCCAGCCTGCCTGGCCAACAGTGAAAGGTGATGGGAGTGCAAAATCTAGAGGGCTGAATGTTTTCCACGTCTGACTTAAAGTCTACAAAATAAGGGCCTAACAAGATAACCTTGCCTGCATATTCTTCCTTTTTGGGAACACTACTGTACTCCAGTAGCTCAATGCACAGGCCTGTAGTTTGCGTACAGTCAGAGGAATATTTTCTAGCTGTGGCTAAAGAGTTCAGCCTTTCTCATCCAAAGCAAAAGATTAATGAACATTTTATCCAGCGCATATGAGCTGCCGATCAAGAATATTTTCAGCAGTGCGCCCGTGATACGCTGCAGATAGTGCTGACAGAAGCTAAAGTGAAATGTCATACTTTTCAGATCCGATGCTCTGTGGAGTTGGAATTGGGCCTGCAGTGCCTTCAGAGGCTGACAGCTAAATCCTTCACTCGCTTGGCTTCCAACATATGGTACGAGGCAGGGTGTGAAAGATAAATTTCTTTGGATAGGTGCAGAAAATATGGTCAACTTTTATTTTATTGCTTGGCTTCATGGAAAGATCAAAAAATGGGCCCATGTTGTCTAGGAGCAAAATAAGAATTCTTTGAAATCCTAGCAGCACATTGTCAAAGTTAATGATATGCAGCTGAGACTGGCTTGGAGTGATAGCAGTCTGTGATGCAAGCATAACTGTAGCTGCCTAGGATAAAAGAGGTTTAGGTCAGTCTGGCTTGTTTTAAAGACCAGTTTTTCTCATATTCAAGAGGGACAGTGGGAAATATTTCTAGTGGCAATGGTTGAAATCATGGTGATGTCTTCTTGTTGTGCTCCTTCAAGTAATTGCCAACAGCACTCACCCAGAGATGAACCTATTATACAGTTTCCTTGGCAAGATTTTTTCAGAAAGGGTTTGCCATTGGTTTCCTGTAAGGCTGAGAGACTGTGACTTGCCCAAGGTCACCCAGTGAATGTGATTTTGCCAGTTTCTTCCTCTGAAATATAGCCTTCAGCACTTGCTATTCATTGGTGGCCTCCCATTCAGGTTTTATTAAATTAATTTGTTTTATTAAACTATTTATGCCTTGCCCTGTATCAGGAGTTCTCAGGGCAGCTTACAAAGAACATCAAAATAGGTCAAACAGGCTAAAAAAAAATAATTTAAATAATCTAAAAAAATTAAATAAAATGATTTTAAAAGCAGATTTGAAAAATTAAAGGTTCATAGCATGACATATAACAATCTTTGGGTTGAATTATTGAGGCCCAAACACTTTTGGTAAACAGTCAAGTTTTAACTTGGCACCTAAATGACATGAGTGTTGGTGCCACTCGGGCCTCCAGTGGGAGAGCATTCCACACTTGAGGTGCCATAAGGCTCTCTCCCATGTCTTGAAAGAGCGCATTGACCTCACTGGTGGGATATGAAGGAGAGCCCACCCAGCAGATTGTAATGCATAGGCATAGACATATATGAAGAGAGGTGATGCCTCGTGTCCCAAGGTCCCAAGCCGTTTAGGCTTTAAATGTCATTGGAATTCTGTCAGGTAACCCTCCATATTTCAGTTATGGGACATGTAGTAGGAGTTAAGTAGCAGCTTACTTGTAACAAGGTATGAGAACCAGAGACCGTTAGATAAACAAAGCTAGGAATGTAGTGATAAGTGCTGCCAGGCTAAACCAGAACTTCAAAGTCTCTTGCGGGCAGGATGAGAAACTCTTTGCCTTTTATGTTTTGAATTTTGCTAATTCCCTCCAGTTCACTCTCTGAAGTCCCGTACTATGTATCACGCTCCTAATAAATAGTGTTTATGCACTGATATATTTGTGTGTGTGGATTCAGTTCCTGACAAATTCAGACTGGAAAAATATTGGCAGGCAGTGCAGTTCTTTTAAGACTGGCATTACATGCTGTCTATGTGAACTGCTGCATTTTGGACCAGCTATAGCTTCTGAATCTTCAAGGGCAGCCTCATGTATAGCTCATTACAGTAATCTAATTGGGAGGTTACCAATGTATGGACTAGTGTGGCTAGGGTATCTCTTTCCAGGAAGGCAATAATGGTGCACCAGTTCAAACTGGCATGAAGCAGTGCAAGCCAAAAAGTCCACTTGGGCCTCCAGTGACAGAGATGAATCTAAGACACTCCCAAGCTACATATCTACTCCTTCAGGGGAGTGCAACCTCATTTAGAACAGGCTGTTTATCCAATTCCCAGACCCAAGAACAACATATCCACAGAATCTCCATCTTATCAGGATTCAATTTCAGTTTATTGGTCCTCATCCAGCCCATAACAGCATCCAGGCACTAGCTGAGTACTTGTCAGCCCCAGATGATTTGGCTGACAAGGAGAAATAGAGATGAGTGTCATCAGTGTGCTGATGGCATCCCACCCCATGCCCCTTATGAGCCCCCGCCGCCTCCGAAGTTTCACACGGTTATTGAACAGCATGGGGGATAAGATGGAACTCTGTGGCATCCCACAGCTCAAGCGCTACAGGGCTGATAAGGAATCTCCCAATGCTACTATCTGGCAACACTTTTCCAATGAGGAACAGAACCACTGTAGAATAGTATAGAGCAGAACCAGTCCAATAAGCTGCCATTATCAACAGTATGAAAAGCTGCTGAGAAATCTAGAAAGATCAATAGGGTAGCACTCCCCTATTTTTCCCCTAGAGTAGGTTGTCAGCCAGAGCAACTAAAGCCATTTCAGAGCTGTATTCTGGCTTGAAAACAGACTGAAACGGATCCAGATAATCTGCTTCTTCCAGGAATATCTGAGGTTGTCCTGTCACTACATGCTCAAGCACCTTGCTCCAAAAGGGGACATTTGCAGAAGGATGGAAGTTCCCATATAACTCTGGGTCCAAAGGAGTCCTCTTCATAAGAGACCACAGCACTGCTTCCTTCAAAGCAGCAGGCATGTCCCCCTGATGTAGTGAGGCATTTACCACCCCCTAGACCCATCTGGTCAATCCAAGTACTAATCAGAGTTGATCCTGCTTAGCTTCCAAGATCAGGTGGGATTTGGTGTCTCAATTATTTTCAAAAATGAGGCTTCTATGACTTTCCCACTACATAGGCCAATACTTTTTCTCTTCAGATGAGCCTTTTGTGCTGTTGTACTTCCTAATTTGTTGTGCCTTTGTTTATTTAATTTCTATGCCACCACTCCTAGAATAGTGTTGTTGTTGTTAGCCTTCAAGTCAATCCCCACCTATGGTGACCCCCTTTAAGGTTTTCTTTGCAGGTTTTAATCAGAGAAAGTTTTTCACTATCTTCTGTAGAGCTGAGAGAGTGTGATTTGCCCAGGATCTATCACTGGCTTTCCATGGCTGAGCAAGAATTGAAACCCTGGTCTCTCAGAGTCTTAATCAAACACTCAGTTTTAAAGATGGGAAAGTAGCATTCTACATGTGGCGTTATTGTGTCTGGTTGCAGGTGAACACTGTACATTGCTCTGCATGTTCATTGCACATGGATATGAATTGTGCATTAAGGTGCATATGCACAGTCAGTCACCTGTCCACAGTTCATTAATGAAGTACTATGGCACAACCACCGTGTAACTCCATAAGCAGAAAGTTACACTGTCTCCTCACTGCAGAATCTAAGCCCAATATCCACACTCTTCAGGTGCCTAATCTTATCCTGATCACTAAGAAAACTGTACTTTAATGAAATGTTAATTGGTTCTCATTGTTACAAAGAAAAATTTTGCTGTTCATACTCACTCAGTGGAGAAGGAATAGAAATACTTCCACAAGTTAAAGAATAAGGTCCAGAAACCTGGCATTTGTCCATGTCTACATTCTATATAGTTAAGCTGACACTTTTATGTTGCTTTCTTTCATCCACTTTCCCTTGCTAGGCAAACCCATTATTATCTTGATCATGAACATGTCTATTAAAATTATTTATACTCCACCTTCTCCCAAAGAACTCAAAGCTGTTTACAACATTAAAACAAATACTGTGAAGTATAGATTAAAAGCATACAACTGGTGGTCATTAAAAGCTAATTAAACTATTTATAACTTTAAAGGCAATTTAAGACAAAATAAAAAAGATTAAAAGTGGTTAAAAAACAATATACCACACTACTGAAAGGACTTTCTTTTGAAACAGTCAATTCATATAAACCTTCCTAGTTCATCTAAGGCTTAGAAGCAGTAATTGAGAAGGCACTCACTTTCATCCCCTGAAAGTCCCAAGCTGGCTCCAACAGGGGAATATGGTCCTTTCAAATAGCCTGAAAACATGTTTAGACATAAACAGCCAGTGTGATATATTGAGAACCAGTGGTGGTGGTGGTGGGGATCATGGTTAGAGTCCTTCATTTGGTCTTGGTTGAAGTGTTGAACATGAGGTCTCCAACTTATCCCCAGTGAGCCATGAAAATCTGGATAATCTTGGTTAGTCTGTCTGTCTGTCTGTCTTGGTCTGTCTCTCTTCTGACCTATCTCACAGCATTGCTGTGAAGATAAAACACAGATGAGAAGATGACTGTATGATTACCTAACTCACTGAAGAAAGGAAAGATATAAATGTTGGCTAAATTCACAATCACAGTTATGAATCTGTAACCTACAATTATACATTTGTGACTGGTTTGTGTCCATGATCCCTGTGTATTCAAGAGCATAGAAATGTGAAGGAATCACAAAAATCCCCTGGACTTACCAAGCAGCAGTCACTGTGAGCAGCAGGGTTCTGTTCTCCTGTTAATTGGGACACAGCTGTTGGATGTTTCCATCTCCCTTCTGCAGGTGATCTCCAGTGCAAGGGGGAATTATGACAGGGGTCCTGCTTCTGATTGTTGCATGGGAGATCACTGTCAGAAGGAAGATGGAAAGATCAGTTAGCTGTGTCCCAACTGACAGGAGAACAGACCAGTGTTGCTCACAGCAGCTGCTACCTGGTAAGTTCAGATTGGTACAGGACTATATCTGGCCAGGAGACACTACTTAGCTATATAACTAAGGTAGTTCTGTAGCAAAGTAGCTGATCTAGAATTATGGCTATAAACAGGGGGAGGAAGAGGAGATAACACTGCAGTCTGCAGAAAAAATACATTCAAACAATGTTCATGGTTCATTCTGCCTAAAGAACTCCCCTGCAACATTCCCTTCCTCCAATTTTCCCATTACCTCTATGTTACTAGTAAAATGATTCTTTTGTCAGTGCCAGTCCTGGGTTAGCATTCCTCTCCGGTTTGTCACAACATGTTTGAACTTAAATACAGCATGTGCAATTATCACATTGCACATTTCCCTGTAACCCCTCCTCATTTTCTGATGCACAACAGAGATACACATCTAAAGCTGGTTAACAGGTGCTGTACTGCTTTTAACTGTACTGCTTTAAAATGCCCCCCCTAATTTTTTAATGTATATTATAAATTGTGTTTAGTGATAGTGATAGTGTAACTGTATTTGCGTTATTGTAGCACACACACACCCCCCGCATAGGATGTTGTTAGGTATATTGTATCTATTTTAATTTGTAAGTTGCCTTGAGTCCTGGTCCTATAGGAAAATGGACAGGATATAAATCAAATGAAAAAGGATGGTGTCAAATGCAGTGTTAATTTTATTGCATATTATGGGGGAAAAGAGAGGAGCAGGAACACTGAACAACTACGATAGGGAACAGCCTAGTTTTGTTTGCGATGAATATGAGTGAGAGGAATGGAACTGTCCATGGTACCTGGAAAGCTTTTGTCTAGCTCCTGTTAGTGACATATACAGATATTAAGTTATGCGTGCAAATGTCTTTTAAAAAATAGTCATGCAGAGGTCAGAATTCTCTTCCTCTCTCACACACAATGAATAAAACCTCTCCAAAAGCTATCTTTTACACACTATACACCTGTAGTGAATGTCCCTCTGCTACCAGACAGATGCATTCTAGAATTATTGTTAGCATCATGGCTAAAAGTTATGCAGTGGTGTGAAAGAGCTAACTTGTATTAGTGACCTTGCTGGATACTTTATTAGGCATTTGCTGTGCAGGCTGAGGTTGACAAGAGGTATGAAGTCCAGTAATGGACTCTGGGCCTGAGTTTTTCTCTGTTGTCAACCTTGCACAGTTCTCATAGCAAGCAGAAATGGGTGAGGAAAAGAGTCACGCATGCACATTTTGATTTTCTTTGCTTCTGCACTATGTAACTCTTGCAGACCATCTTCCATTGGTCTAATTTTGGGGGAGAGAAACCTCAGCCCAAGGTCTCCCTGTATTTCCAGCAATGCAGACTGGATTTGATCATCAGCTAAGAGATACCATGGGTAGAATTTGTTTGGGGGCCCATTTGTACCATTGGTATTAAGGCATTGCTGGACCCTATCAGCAAAAGGGCTAGTTTTTATGCTATAGCAGCTGCTGCATCATTTACTATCAAAAAAGCTTATTTTATAGCAGTATCACTGACACTGAAAGAATCCTTGGAGAGGCCTAGAACTACATTCAGTTATGGACCAAGATAGTGCCCCCCCCATATGGTCATTTACTGACCATGGGACTCAGAGGGCACGGAGATATAAAAATGTCCAACTATTTGTCTGTAGGAGGAGCCCTGGTGGTGCAGTGGTTAAATGCCAGTACTGCAACCACAAGGTTGTGAGTTCGATCCTGCCAGGCTCCAAGGCTGACTGAGCCTTCCATCCTTTCACAGGTCGGTAAAATGAGTACTCAGCTTGTTGGGGGCAATTAGCTAAAATACATTGTAAACCGCTTAGATAACACTTAGTTGATAAGCGGTATAAAAATAAATGCTATTGCTATTGCTAGATGGACACACAGCAATGAGGTTTCGTCTTGGACCTCCCACTGTTAACTCATGAGCCTGGAAGATCATGTCATTGCTCTGTAACCAGCTACAAACACGTAACTGGGCTCTTCTCCACCACTGCCTTCTTCCCAGCAATCTGCTGACAAATAAATGGTTGTGTTTGGGGTGGGGGTTATCTTGTGCAGACTAGGATTTGGGTGGGGCTGAGAGAGGACATGGGGTATAGCTCCACCTGGGTGGAACTTTACTCCCTATCTGTTGATGCAGGAATTAGGCCTTTGTTTTGGTGTCTAATGTATCCAAGCCCTAGAACAGAGAGCAAAATTTCATAAATATGTAAATAGAACTTGCCGGAGGAGTAGGGAGAAGACCATACGTGGCTGTTGAAATATTTAACACTGGTCTGAATCTAAAAAGGTTATTCTAACTGATTGGATCATCTGATTACTTATCGAATTGGCTGTTTGGACTTTCCCCAGCTGTTTGAATAACTGAGGTTATGTTCCTTAGCCAAAGTAATATAGATAATTAAAAGACTTCCCATGAGCTCTTTTCATCCTCCTGACTCTTAGCTTTCTTGGTGCATGCAAATGAGCTAGTTGCCCTTACAGTTGCAATTTTGGCAAGAAACAATTCAGTTAATTCAAGATGAAATACTTTTTTAAAAAACAAAATAAATAAATAAACTATGGACACAACTTTGTTAGAAGCAACTTTTTAGGCCATGCCCCAAAATCCTCCTTCCTCTTGAAACATGGTAAATATGGAAAGAAATAGGAGAAGAGGACAAAAATGACATAAAAAAATTGCCAGTAAGATTTGATGAGCTGTGCAGAAAATTAAAGTCAGAAGACAGGTTGGAAAAGAGGTGTAGCTATGAGGGAGTGTTGGAAACATTTCCCCAAAGAAGAATTCTGCCCTCTGATGAAATTTTCCTTTGGCTCTCAGATTTCTACCATCACAGTAATTCAAAGCTTCAATTGAGCATTTAGAAATTTAGATTCCAAGGGCGTGTAAACACAGCCAAGGTAAGAGTCCTTGCGGTGGGTGATTTTCAGTGTCTCACTCTCAATGCTAGAAGTTTTGGGACTGGAGGAATTGGTTGGGGGGTGGAATTGTTATTTGGAGGGGCAGTTTTTGCCACACACTCCCATAGCTACACCTTTGGGTTGGACTCTGCTCATAATAGCTTGGAGATTTCCAAATGGGGACAGTTTGTTTCTGAAATTCTCCCCCATTTCCAAAGTGAGTTACCATTACTGATGAGAACCAGTGGCTCCTATAGATATCAGAAGTGATTGATTCCTTGTGGGTTTACTGCATAATCATAGCCTCTGACTTAACTTGAAAAGGTACAAAATTGAATACCCCTAATGAAAGCTGAAAGCAAAATGTACAAGTTTTTTTCAACAGTGGTAATTCAGGACTTGGACAATTTACTTTTGAAGGATTGCTGGGTTAGAGATTTTAGGAGCTGTAGTCAAGAAAAGTAACTTGTCCATCCCATGCTCTGAATGTTCACCTTTGCATAATTGCTTTCTGAACTATGCATAGAAATATTGGTTTCCTGTTACATATGTGCTCTTCAGAGACCCATTATTTTTCTTTATGCATCCACTACCGTTTTTTCATTAAAATATTAGTCTGTCAATCCTACCAGTTCACAAATTGTATGCCTATAAAATATGCTTCTGTTTCCTGTTCTGTAGTACCCATAGAGGAACTTGCCAAAAGGAGTAAGACACCAACATACAAAAATGAAACTAAGAGCCACAGAAAACAGCTGCTATAGAGAAAGCAATTTATGTAGGAGGATTTTTAATACAAAGTGTGAAACCCCATGCCTTTTGAGTGTGCAATTGTTTGTCACAGACATTTATTTTTAGTACTTCCAATCTCAGATCCCCATATGGAGGAACCATAAAAGCTGTTAAGGTTACCAGGGCATAATTCACCAATAATACTGCCACATACAGACATCTTGGAAGTATGTCCCATTCAGTGCACTAGGATTTACTTCTGAGTCAATATGTATAGGCTTGCGCTGCAAAATATTCTAAATAATCTCTTTTGAGAAGAATAGGTTTATGTAATTCCTTCTCATTTCTTTAAATTAATTCAGGAAAAAGGTATTATACATCATACCCATGTGCCTATTGTAGTTACAGTTTATGGACAACTGGGTGCTTAGTGGCTATGATCCAGCACATCAGGTCTACATGGGGCACATGGGGCTTTCCTGCTGGCAGGTGTAGACAAAGAAGGGATCACATGTATTCATAAAGCCCTAAGAACCAATGGAAACTTCTTCTTCACACGAGACTCTTTGGGTTGTGGTCAAATATGTATATTGACTTTAAACATATTCAACCATTCATGTGCATCACAATTTACATACTTCCATAAACTAACTGAGAGAAGTCCTTTCCTCTGAGATGCTTACAGTCTAAACAAATAATTTCCAAGATCCCTGCCTCCATATATACCTTTCTTTGTCCGTCTATCCTAGAGGTGAGAATCCAGATGTTATTAGGCAACAAGTCCTAACAGCTCTAGCCGATGTAGCCAATGAAGAAAAATGTTGAGAGTTACAATCCAACAACATCTGTAGGGACACATGATTCTCACTCCTAAATCTGGCTGATCATTTACTGTGGGTTGGCCAAAACCTGAAGGTAGAGGGGTTTTTTTCCCCTCACCTGATTCTTTTAGCTGAAGATGCTGATGCAAAGTTGAATCCAAAGCCTTCTAAAAGCTAAGCTTGGCCTCTTTTGTTGAATTATAATTACTCCCCTGGCAAAAGCACCTCCACATCTGTTCATTTTAGCCAGAGCATCCTTGTACATATATAGAAGATTCTGAGACTTGTAATAGCAGACATTTGCAACACATTCTGCCTTGGCTGGACTCTGCAAGTAGTTAATAATCATGTGCAAGTTGTTATTGTTATTGTTATTATCAATCTACTGGTTGAGGATGGAGCTCTGAGGAACTGGGATTAGCTGAGCAACAGGCTGCTTGACTTTGAAAAATGAGTTATCAGTGACTTTAAATCAGCAAGGGGTAAGCCTAAATGTTTGATTGGCTCTTTGAAAGGGGCCCAGTGTCTCCTGTAAAGTTCTTCCTTACTCATTTAACCCATACTTCCTTCCTTTTCTTCCCTGCCAGACACAAAGAAAGACAGAGGTGGTGGTGGTGGTAGCCACCTCTGTTTGCTTGGTTGACTAACTGTTACGCTTCAGCTTCTCTATGAGGAATTTATGTCTCTCCATATGTTGTTTAACTACAGTTCCCACAGTTCCTCACCACTGGTTACAGTGGCTGGGGATAATGCGAGCTGCAGCTCAACAACAACATCTAATTATCCACTTGCCTCATGCTACTGCTTTAGATTTTGCACTGTGGAAGGGGCTTGCATGTGATCAGTACAGCAGGCCCTTGATATCTGCTAGAGCAGTGGTTCTCAACCTGTGGGTCCCCAGATGTTCGTGGACTTCAGCTCCCAGAAGCCCTGAGCATTGACCATAGTGGCTGGGGCTTCTGGGAGCTGAAGTCCACGAACATCTGGGGACCCACAGATTGAGAACCACTGTGCTAGAGTGTGGTTCCAGGACTGGAACAGGACCAAAATTTGTGGATGCTCAAGTCCCATTATGTACAGTGGTGTAATAAAATGGCATCCTTTATATAAAATGGCAAAAACAAAGTTTGCTTTTTGGATTTTTTTTAAAATATTTTCAAGGCGTAGTTGGTTGAATCCATGGATACAGAGTCTGGAGATATGGAGGGCCGACTGTAGTGGGCTAACAGACCAACTGAAACAGCTGGCTTTGCTTAGATTTCTTGTCATTAAGTTTGCTTAGAAGTAGTGGAAAACAAAACTTAAAAGCTGGGAGTTTGCATTCCAGGAAAAGAGTGTCGTTTTCATGTTAAATACATTAATATCTTTTTTTCTAATGAGTTCAGTAAAGTCCTCCTCCTTCCCACTTTATTCTCATAATTAACCCATGAGATAGGGCCAGGCTTGGAGAGAGTAAGCAGCCAAACTTCAGCCAATGAGTTTCATGTCAATGGACTGGGGCCATTTCCGCACAAGACTGTTATAGCACTATGATTCCACTTTCAACATCCTATGGAATCCTGGAGTTTGCAGTTTCCAGCCGGCCCCTCCCGAAACTGCAAACCCCAGGATTCCATAGGATGTTGAAAGAGGAATCATAGCGCTATAACAGTCTCGTGCGGAAATGGCCTGGGTCATGGACCTTCCAAGTCCCAGTCCTCTACTCTAACCATTCCCTTTCCTTCATTCCTTCCTAAGAAAGAGGCTGCATATTTTTCTGTGTCTTCTCTGTAGATTTTCATGGATATGAATGATTAACAGTGTTAGTGTGAAATACTGCACAAGAACCTGTACCAACTTTGTTAGTAATCTGTATTTTAATTGTCTTACCATTTGATTTCTTACATAAAGCAGGTCTATAAACAGAAAAATAAACATCCCCATCCCCAAATGAACTGCAGAGAAAGAAAGCCAAAACACGTAAAAATGCTGCTGCATGTGTGTGTCTGTGTTTCAAAAAAAAAAATAGATCCCTGTATACAGGCAGCTTAATTGTGCCATATAAATTGTGATGAAACATATATGTACCCATCTAATTAGATTGAGCAATTTGGATTAAAACTACCTTGAAAAAAATGCATCATATTAACTTGTCTTCATAACAGCCTTTAGAAAGCTTAACTTCGTCTGTGCAACAGTGTCCTTAAGGACAGAATGCAAATCATTTGCTTTTTAAAGCAAAGATCTTCTGAAAACAGAATATGTTAAACTGTGTAGATTTGCATAATAAATGGGCAAGATCAGGTGATTTAACATTGCAATTCACGGTTCAGCATTTCTTGTGCTCAAGATTTCCTGCTGTGTTGCACAACATTACAGGCAACAGTTTTTTTACATAATTTCATAAGTGGTAGCATGGAGTTGTGGTGGCATAGTTCCAGTGTTCAATTGACCAAAGGAAATTCATATCTCTCTCTCCCTCTCAATATACATCTCTCTCTCTCTCACAAAACTGGAAAAAGGACAGTCCTGAAGGTTGATGGCCACAAAAACCTCCTGGCTGCCCCATTTCCATCTCCAGGACCATACTTTGTCCATTCTACCATAAAGTCTAAAGGTGGAATCAGAGGGCTTTGAGAAGGTGGAAAGAAAGCAAACTACTGGTAATTCAAAATGCAGCCGGGAATATGCAGGTTGAAAGTCCCCTCACCTAATCATTAGTGACTTCAGAGCTTTTCCTTATGTATCTAGTTTCTAGTTTCCCATTCAAATATCTATGTGTGTGGTTGGGTTCTTGACTAGATGGAAGAAGTCAAGAATTTAAAGGATCAAGCATAGTCTAATGCACCAATTATGCACATTCCAGTGTTGGCAACCTGGTGTCTTCTAGATCCATATTTTTTGCAGTACGGTGTTCTTCAGCCCAAACTAGTATGGACAGTGGTCAAGAATTCTGGCATTTGTAGTACAGAATACCAAATTGTCTACTGCTACTGCAGATAAACCAGCACAGATTCATCACTGGAACAAGGCTGAGTGATCTCTGTATTTATGCCATTCCAGATAAACCTGAGTGGAAGGCTGAACAGTTGTCTAACAGCTCAACTGTCAGAGATCTGCTGAAGCAATGTGGGCTTTCTCCCTCTCTCCAGGAATCAAAACTTGATTTTGAGTCCTGGAATGATAGTGATATTACACCTGATAGGAAGCAAGTTTTACAGGTAGCCCTGTTGTTCCACTGTCTCCTAGAACACCAATTCATCTAAAGTATTGCTAAGATTTTTCATTCCTCCTCTTGAGTATAGGTCAGAGATGGAAGGCCTCATGCTACCAGATGTGTGCTGGTCAGAGTTTCAGTTGGACTTCATCACCCTCTTTTGAAGATGGATGGGCTGAACATGGGACTTTGGCTTCCATAGACAGTCAGGACATCTTATCAAGTAGAAGCCACAAGCTGTCCATATTTCACTGATAGCCTTTGGTGCACTATATATTAGGTTCAGTGGTTGGATCTTGGATCCTCTTCCTCTTTGTCTGAGAAGACCTCATTAATTTCAAGTTTCCCAGCCGTGCTAATTGAAAATGCTTAGTTAGAGATGTTGTGGATTACACTAGTAACTTGGAATTTAACCACCGAGTTTTTGTGCTTCTCCAAATTTCTATGTGTATGTGCCTTCACGTCACCTTTTGACTCATGGTGACCCCATGAATTTCCTAGGGATTCTACACAAGGAATACTCAGAAGAAGTTCTGTAAGTTCCTTCCACTGAAATACAGCCTACAGCACCTGGTATTTGTTGGTTCTCTTCCATCCAAGTACTAACTAGGCCTGACTCTGCTTAATTTTCAAGATCGGACAGGATCTGGTGCCTTGAGAGTATTTAGTCCCTCCAAAACTATATTAATCCAAATCATCCATTTTTACAAATTTGGAATCACTGATTAAAGATTATGTTTTTATTATTTTGTGAAAAAATATCATGATGAGTAGCAGTGTTCTCAAAGCCACTGAAGCATATCTGTTCTAAAATCTGAGTACTGCATTGTAATATGATCTTTTAATGATATGTGGAATCTGAGTTGCTCCAACCGTCTATAGCTTCATAATTCTGGAATTATTCTCAACATGTCCAGTGTCCCTCACCTGTCATTCATGGCTCTAGGTAAGATCATAGGTAGTTTGCTGTTAATTAAAAAAAAATAGTGCTAGTAATTATTTTTAAAGGATGCAGTTATGTATAATAGGATATGATTATTAACTTTTTGAAAGTTTCCTTTATAATGTTTCATCTGCGTTTAATTTTATGGCCTTTAAGTGCATTGGTAGTTATCCAATAAAAACAGTTTGCTAAGTCCATCACTATGTTAGGCAGAGACAGAACAACAAACGGATTTTTGCAGCTGCTTCTTGTGCTACTAAAGGGAAAATGGGTTAGGAATGCACATCATTGCCATTGTTAAAAAATGATCAATCTTTTCAGTGTCAGGAGAGACATGGTAACTCCAGTCCCATACAAGTGATTATTTTGCAGCCTTAAGAATATGTCAGGAAAGGAGTTTTGCATGCACATAACAAAACAGGATTTTAATAATTCATCTCTGGATGCTAGCAGAATACATTTCACTGGTCATCTTTCTGAGATTACACAGGCAAGCTCTCTCAGGAAGATGATTTCTTCATTTGCGAGAGGAAAGCCAGAACAATATGTTTTTGCCAAAGGTCAGGTGTCCCATGCTCATGAGAACATTTAACATTTCTGTACTGCTCTTACTAAAGGAAATGACAAATACAAGAGACACATGAATACAGCTTCTGTCAGATTAATGGTCAAAAACCCCTGTGAGGTCCCTTATAGTATAAACTAACTTCCAAGCTCGATTCATGGGTGTGGGTTTCCAAATATGCAGTAGAATTTATCAGCATTATCCTCAGCCATGTCTATGTTATGTTGGGCAAGAGAATGACTCTTTTCTTTTCTTGTAGTCTCTGAGTTCATTCAGCTTACAGTGACCTAAGCCAGGCTTTGATAAATGCAGAGGGTCTAAGAGCTACAACTGCCCTGTTTTCCAGCTCCCAGAACTTCTGCATGCCACACCCACCCATTTTTTTTTTCCTGAAACAAGTGAATAGATGGGACTGAAAAAGATCCATCCATCAAAAATAGCCTTACAAGTTATGATCGTGCTTCCTGAGGGATTCTTATGGAGGAGGTGATTCTCTGTTTGGGGAGGAACAATTTTTACCCAATAATTGGATGATCAAGAGTGTCTGTGGAGCCCTGGATGCTGCACTGTGAACACTAGTGAGCTGCACATTATCTATGGACTACATACCTCCCTACATCTGACCAGTAATATCCTTGTCAATTATGGTTAGGGCACCATTGTCTTGATTTGATTGGTTTTGTCTGAAACAAGCTAATTTGGGCCAGTTCAGATTTGATCCAGATAAGATTGCTCAGTTCCCTGCCCCAGACTTTGTTGTGTTCCTAATTAGTAATCAGACAATTTAGAAGCCTCCCCAGTCCCAGTCCTATTCTGATGCTTCATTACTTTCCTCCCAAAGGAAACAGGGATGGGGAAAAAAACATGTGCATACATGATACTTACTTGTGGATCTCCCTAGGCCCTCAGAAGTTGCTTTTTTTTTTTTTGGACAGGGGGAATGCTCACTAGCAGGAACTTCTAGTTGGACACAGCTTCTTTTACAGAGCCCACATGCCCTAGCAAATTGCAACCCCTAAAGGATCTCTGTGTTGTGAAGGTTCCATTAACCAGGTTCTAAGGCTTAACATAAATACGTAAAGCCATCTTCTTCTCAAATCTAGCTGGAAGTTGCTGGAAATATTTTAAAGAAAGGGAAAGATATGCTTCTGGAGTTTAGCATCTTACCTGAATGGCAATGAGGTGATGTCTAACTCAATGCTGCTCAAAATGGTGGTCCATAGACCATTGCTAGTCCATGATCCATCAGCTGTGAGTCTGCAATAAGTTCCAGGAAAGAAAGTGAATATGATAACAATATGGGGAAAACATGATACTGGTCCCTTGTACATTGAGGGGAGGGAGTGCCATTTTGCTGCATCAGATAGGATGAGAAGCACTGTTCTACTGCCAAGGAGCAGAACAGCATGTGTAGCATATGTCAACATTGTCCTCAAACAGAATGGAGAAGTTCATCAATGGATCATTGTTCCTCGGTGGAACAAATGAGGAGTACATCTGCTTCCTGAGATGGTCACCTCTTCCTAGCTGATAGTAGGGCCAGCTCTGATGACAGTACTCTTGATTTTAATGTTTTCCAGGCAAATGATACAACGTAGTTGAGGGAAGTATGGACATGAGTCGGGAGGAGTTTGTGTCTATCAAATGTTCCTCCACAGAGGTGCTTGTCGTATCTCCTGGAAACTAAGATGAAAATGATGGGAGGATAGAATTCATAATTTTATGCATTGCTGAAATAACACCAAAACCAAGATTAAGCTTCAGTAACATTTAAAGGTTAGAACTTCCAAAATGAGGCCAATTTGTTTATCCCTGAAAGACACTGAAAGACCATGTTAAATCCTCCCCTCCCAGCACAGACCATTTGGCTAGGTCTTTCCTTGAAACTGTCTAAATTTAGGATTAAATACAGAAATGCACAATCACCCCCCTTTCCTATTTCCTCCCCTCGTGCAGAGCTGTGTTCGAAACATAATCATCTCTGCTGGTGGAGCTTTAATTGTATGATTTACAGTTCTAAAATTAAGTATGCATTACCAGTAACAATAAGAGGAAGAGAGGGAGGAAAAAAACACCTTGTTTAGTTAATTCTAAAATAATCTAGTTGATTGGTGGAGAGTCTTTTCTTTTCTTTTCTTTTCTTTTCTTTTCTTTTTTCTTTTCTTTTCTTTTCTTAAGCAAGTGACACATATAGGCTGCTTAAGACAATAAAAACTAAAGATTGCCAGCTATAATTTTTCTTTCTTTTCAAGGCAAATCAGTTTTGTGTCTGTGTTATGTATGTCTGTGCAGACAGGGTTTTTTTTTGTTAATACACAGTCGCTTGTAATCTCATAATTGTGCTTTTACAAACTAATACAAACATATTTACTAAAGCTTATTATTTCCAGCTTTGAATTGACATAGAAGAATAAAACAGCAGCATTTCTCTTATGTATCAGAGAATGCACCATGCTGCATATGGTCTGTGAAGATGGATAGAATTCTCAAAGAACTGGAGTCTGAACTCCTCTGAGCAGATACAGAGTCGGGAGCAGAGACTGGACAAAGTAGATGGATTCCCAGAATCTTCCAGCAAGCATTCCCATGGAACATGCTGGCTCAGGAATTCTAAGAAGTATATTCCAAAAAAGGTAGCTTCCCAAATTCTAGTAGGGTGTGGAGAACCCAAGGTTAAATTCCTGTTCGGGTAATGATTCTAACCAATTAAAAGCAGCATGGCTGGTTGGATTACTTGTTAGGAAAGAAGGAAGTTGCCTTGTGGCATCTGAGGCCGTATGTCTCTGTAACATAGGATTGTCTGCTCTTGTTGACAGTGACTCTCCATTCCATCACCCGGTCCTTTCAAACTAGAGATACCAGGTATTAGATCTGGAATCCTAGAATGTCAAACATGTGCTCTGTCACTGAACTCTGGTCCTTCCCCTTCCCTTATTTCATACCATTTTCCAGAAAAGTAATAGGCAAAATGCATTTTCCCCATTCAGACAGATGATTAATTATTGTATTGTATTACATAATATATATAACTATATATATTACGTAAATATTTAAGCCATTTCTGATTCCATGGGATATTGAAAGTAGAATAATGGCACTATAACAGTCTAGTGTGGAAATGGCTTTGTTCTCAGTACTCCTGCTTTGTAGCATTTGTATTTGTATCTACATTTGTGTCTCACATTTCTTCCAAGTGACTCAGAAGAGTATATATATCCCCCACCCGTTTCATCTTCTCAGATTGTTTTTCCATTTTGTGTGCCTTCAAGTCATTTCCAGCTTATGGCAACACTGTGGTGAACCTATCATGGGGTTTTCTTGGCAAGGTTTGTTCAGAGGGGGTTTACCTTTTCCTTCTTTTGAGGCTGAGAGAGTATGACTTGTCCAAGGTCACTCAGTAGGTTTCTGTGGCCAAGCGGGGATTTAAACCCTGTTTTCCAGATCCCTAATGCAACACTCAAACCGGCTTTATCTTCTCAACACCCTTATGAATACAGGAAGACTGGAAGATAGTGATCTTCATGGCTGAATAATTATTTGAAGTTGGACAGACAGGGCCAACATTTTAATGCAGTTCACACAGTAAAAGTTGCATTCCAAAAAAGTATACTTAAAAAAAAATTGTTAAAAAAAAGTGTCAAACATGCCTTAGTCAGTGGCACAGGGCATACAAAATATATATGAATTTTCATAAAAGGAACAAAAAAACATGGCAGTCTGATCCAGGCCAGATCACAAATATGTTTGTTATTTGAGAATGGAACCCTTGATATGATCTAAAGTAACTGAGTTACGCATTCCTAGCAAAAGGTGGGGGCTTGGCGAGTGAATGTGGTCGCATGAAGTTCCTGCATGCTTTCAGTGGCTGATGCTTAGATGTTACTTTGCAATACAATGTGTGGATTTTGAGGAGGATAGGGTCCACAGCACTCATAAAGTTGTGCAGAAATAGCAGTGTATGTCACCTCAGGAGTTGGTCCAGCATTGATTAGTTAATTATTTGATTGATTAGTTAATATCCCAACTTTTCCCAGCACAGGACCCAAACAGTACCATCCTTCTCTCCTTTCTCCATATGTACTGTGCATCTGTAATCAGCTTCTGGTTTGTCTTTCTAATTAAAATAATATTTATTGAAAATTTATAAATTTACTAAAAAAAGAAAAAAACATAAAAACACATCTACGTTTTACAAAAGCACAAACATATACAAAAACACACATAAACATATATATTCCAATGTACTTACATATCTACATATACATCATAGTGATTTTCTGTTTTTTTCCTGCTTGCAGAGTTTTACTCTTAACATAACATAAAGACATAAAATACTGAACATTTCATTTTACTTCCTAAAACCTTTAAATGTTGGGGTGATTATTAACATTTCCTTTAAATCCTGTTATCCACACGTTTCTGTAATATCTTCCTTTCCGATTAACATAAATTCTGATCCTCAAATCAAATGTATTCAAATTTTACATTTCAGAATATTATAATTGCAACAAACATAATTTACCAAATCATTACAAAGATCCAAGATAATCTACATGAGTATTTATATTTCGAGACCAGTTATGGCCATTTTGCCCCAGCTAGATTCCCAAAGTGGGGTTATAATTTTCCATTCCTGTTTGAATTGTTTGTTGGATTTATTATCACATAATAATGTTAATTTATCCATTTCTACCAAGTCGTATAGTTTAATTAGCCAGTCCTCTATTGATGGTATTTGTGTATTTTTCCAATTTTTTGCAAATACTATTCTTGCTGCATATATCATAGAATATATGATTCTATAATATTTCTTCATTAACCTCAAGTCTCAACTATCTAACATATTCAACAAATATACCTCTGGCCACGTTCGAAATTCAGATTTTAGTATTTTCTTAATATTTTCGTGGATTTGCATCCAAAACTTCTTTGCTTCTTTGCACTTCCACCAGATGTGGAAGAAAGATCCTCTTTCTTGGTATTTCCAACACTTAGAATCCTTATTATTTTTAGACAGTTTTACTAATTTTGTCGGAGTAAAATACCACCTATAATACATTTTGAAATAATTTTCTTTTAAATCAAAACTCCTTGTAAAATTTTTGATTTCTCTCTCATGCCTTTTCCCACTGTTTCAATTCTATTGGATGGTCTAGTTCTTATGCCCACTTTATCATAATATCTTTTACTGTTTCTCGCTCCATATCTCTACATAAAAGTAGTTTGTAAATTTTGCTTAATTAGTGTTCCTCTCCTGATTTTATTATTTTATCAAATTCTGTGTCTTCAAATGGTATACCCCTCATCTTTTTATCAATCTTAAATTTCTCTGCTAATTGTCTATGCAATAAGCAATGCGTTGTGCATTCTTGCGTTATTAATTCTTCCCTTGTCTTCAAATAAATGTTATTATTTTTACTTTAAGAATGTCTTTATATGTTACCCATCCATTTGTATTTAGCTTTCCCAACTTGTAGAATGCTTCATGCGGGGAAACCCAGAGAGGGATGGAGTGGTAAAAATTTGTCTCTCCATTTTACCCAGGCTTGAAGTAGCGATTTTCTAATATAATGGTCTTGAAACTCCTTACTTACCTTACTTTTTTTGTACCAAAAGTACACATGCCAACCATAATATATGTTAAACCCCTCTAGATTCAATAATCTTTCATCTGTTAGTTTTATCCAATCCATAAACCATGTTAAACATGATGCCTCATAGTAAAGTTTAATACCTGGTAGCCCCATCCCCTTCTTTTCTTTATTTTTCTTTCAATACTTCCATCTGATTCTGGGTTTTTCCTCACTCCAAATGAGTTTGGAAAGTTCTTGATTCCATTTTTTAGAAGGTATTTCTTTAGATAATATCAGTAAATTTTGGGATAAAAATATTAATCTAGGTAACACATTCATTTTGATTGTTGAGATTCTGCCTTACATTGATAATTTCAATTTGTTCCATTTTTTCAAATCATTACTTATTTCTACCCATATCTTTTTGTAATTGTTATCATATAATTCTGAATTATTTTTTGAGATATGTATACCCAGATATTTCACCTTATTGGCTAACCAAAATCCTGTGCTCTCTATTAATTTCAATTCCTGCTTTTTCATCATGTTTTTCATCAATATTAGAGATTTTTCCTTACTTACCTTATATCCTACTATATTTCCGAATTCATGAAGAAGTTCTAATAATTTTTCGATACTGTTTAAAGGATCTTCCAGGATTATTACTACATCATCAGCATATGCCTTTAATTTATAATTTTGTTTCTCAATACGTGTACCTTTTATCCTATTGTCAGCCCTAATTTTATTATTTAATATTTCTAGACATATAATAAATAATAGAGGCAATAGCGGGCATCCATGTCTAGTACCCGTTTGGATTTTTAATTGTTTTGTTTTCTCCCCATTTATTATGATACTTGCTTTCTGGTCTTTGTAGATTGCTTTTATCCAAGTATTAAAAGTTTCCCTAAATTCATCTTTTCTATTACTTCAAGCATATAACTCCAGTTCAAATTATCAAAGGCCTTTTCAGCGTCTAAAAATATCAGGGCTACTTCTTTTTCACTATGCTTGTGATAATATTCGTTAATGTCTAGTATAATTCTTGTGTGAATCTTTTGGGGAGGAATCCATTTTGATATTCATGTATCCAATTTGTTAAGATCTTTTTGAGGCATTCTGCCAATATTGCTGTGAAAATTTTGTAGTCTATATTTAAAAGTGAAATGGGTTTGTAATTCTTTTTATCTAGTGGATCTTTCCCTTCCTTAGGTAGTAATGTTATATTAGATTCTTTCCAAGTGCTAGAGATTTCCTGTTAATTTATTGAATTTATTGTTTGTTGTAATGGGTCTACCAAGATGTCCTGTAATATTTTATAGTATATTGCAGTAAACCCATCTGGACCCACAGCCTTATCTAATTTCAATCTCTTTATTGTGTCTATAATCTCCATCTTTGTAACTGGCTTATTTAAGTTCTCTTTCTGTTGTTCCATTATCTGGGTGATATCTCTCTGATCCAAGTATTTTCTAATTTTAATGTTTTGTTCTTTATTCATATTATTTCTGGTAAATAATGTTTGAAAATATTTAACAATTTTTTAAAATTTCATCTTGTTGTTGAATTCTTACTTGACCATCTTTTATTGCAGTAATCAAACATTTTCCTTTTTCTTTTCCTAATTTATATGACAACCATCAGCCAGGTTTATTTGCGTTTTTGAAGTATTTTTGTTTAATGAATTTCATTTTTTTTATTTAGTTCTTCTACTGCCATTAATGACAGTTGTTTATTTAAGATTTTTATTTCATTTTGCATCTTATGGTCCTGAGTGTTTCTTTTAAATTCTTCCTCCTCCTTCTGTAGTTCATGTCTTAGATTATTCTCCTTTTCCCTCTTTGATCTTATTAATCGGGCCTGTTGTTGTATTAAAAAACCCCTCATAACTACCTTGATTGCTTCCCACACCGTCTGTATTAGTGTTCTCTTATCTAGATTATTTTCAAAATAAGTTTTTAATTCCTGTTTAGCTTTCTCTATTATTATTTCATCTTTTAATAGATTATCATTCAGTTTCCAATTACACTCTTTTTTTATTATTATTTTGAAGTGTTACCATTATCGGGCAGTGATCTGAAATTGTTCTTGGGAGAGATTCAGTTTTTTTCAACTTGTTTTAATGTTGATCTGGATATAAAAATTATATCGATTCTCGACCAAGTCCTATATCTATCAGAGAAGCAAGTATAGTCTTTTGTTAGGCCATGCTTGTACCTCCAGACATCGATCAAGGAGCATGTATCAAGTAATCCAAAGAAGGATTTTGGAAGTTTCCCTTGGTTACTGCTCTTTTTATCCTTTTTGTTGATATCATTACTTTTAGATCTGTCCAATGTAGAGTCCAAGACACCATTCCAATCTCCCATCTGTAATATATTTTGATAATCTATATTTAATAGTTTTTCTGATAATTTTTGATAGAATTTAGATTTATTTTCCAGGAGTCCATATACTACCACAACTAATAGTTTAAACTCAAGGATTTGTACCTTCACAGCTAGGTATCAGCCTTGGTTGTCTTTAAATAGTTCTTTTGGAACATGTTTTTTATTCACGTAAATAATTATTCCTCTCTTTTTTCAATCGATGTTGCAAAGACTTCCCCTAATTTTGGATTTCTTATATATTTTAAGTCATGTTTCCTAATATGAGATTCTTGAATTGCAATTATGTCTAAATTTTGTTTTTCTAAATTGTGAAATATTCATTTTCTTTTATGGGGTGAATTTAATCCCTGTACGTTCCAAGATAAGAGTTTAATTTCCATTTTTAATTAAGTACTTTCTTCTTCTTTGTCTGTCTCTTTCTCTGAGTCCTGAGTTAATACCAATTCAGCTTCCCCTTCTTCTTCTTCCTCCAGTTCTTCCTCGATTTCCTCATCTTCTTCTTCTTGCAGCTTCGTCTCCTTGATTTTGTATTTCTTTTTCTTCACCTGCTGCTCCAAGAGATGAGGGGTTTTTCTTATCTAGATAATTTCTGCGTTCTGATTGCGTTTTTCTTAGCTGTTCTAGTTCTTCTTTATCCTTTTCCCAGAAGTCTTGTGCCTTATTTACAGTATTTAGGACAAGTTTTTTTTTTGTCTGTAGAAAGGGAAATACCTTCCATTTTTTCCCATTTATATCTGATTCGCAGTTTCTTAACAGATGTGTCAGGAAGTTGTAGTTTTTTCTTTTCTTCAAGGCATGGGGATGTACATCTTTAAATATTTTTAGCACAGACTCTTCTACCACCAATTGTTTTTCATAGTTTTGTTGAATGATCAGGTCCTTCACTCGTTCCCTGAGAAAATATATCATAATGTCTTGTGGGACATTCCTTTTTCTGCCACTGGGGAGCTTATTCCAAATATCTTATCCACCTTCAAATCAAACTGTTCCAGGCTTTGACTTGTCTTGCATGTGAGCATTGTAGCCTTGGCAAAACTGTGTTGTACCATGTGATGACAAGTGTGGGAGATGCCACTTGCTTTGCCTAGATTCAGAGATGCTTGCAGAATTTGATCCCCATGACATTCTTGCAAAGAAGCTAGTAAGATGTGTGCTAGACAGGGCTACTGTCAGGTGGATTTGTAACTGGTTGACTGACCATACCCAAAGGATGGTCACCAATGGCAGATTCTCATCCTGGAGACAAGTGACTAGCGGGGTGCCACAGGGTTCTGTCCTGGGCCCGGTGCTGTTCAATATCTTCGTTAATGACTTGGATGAAGGAATAGAGGGCACCCTGATCAAATTTGCAGATGACACCAAATTGGGAGGGGTTGCTAATATGCCAGATGACAGGATCAAAATTCAAAAGGACCTAGACAGATTGGAGAGCTGGGCCAAGGCTAACAAAATGAATTTCAACAGAGAGAAATGTAAGGTCCTACACTTAGGCAGAAAAAATGGTATGCAGAAATATAGGATGGGGGACACGTGGCTGGCTAACAGTACGTGTGAAAGGGATTTAGGAGTCTTCATAGACCACAAGCTGAACATGAGTCAGCAGTGTGATGCGGCAGCCAAGAAAGCCAATGCAATTCTTGGTTGCATCAATAGGAGTATGGTGTCTAGATCGAGGGAGGTATTGGTACCACTTTATTCTGCTTTGGTTAGACCTCATCTGGAATACTGTGTCCAGTTCTGGGCACCCCAATTCAAGAAGGATATGGATAAGCTGGAGCAGGTCCAGAGGAGGGCAACCAAAATGGTGAGGGGGCTGGAAGCCATGCCCTATGAGGACAGACTTAGAGACCTGGGTATGTTTAGTCTGCAGAAGAGAAGGTTGAGAGGGGACATGATAGCCATGTTTAAATATTTGAAGGAATGTCATGTCGAGGAGGGAGCGGGCTTGTTTTCTCCTGCTCTTGAGACCAGGACAAAGAGCAATGGATACAAGCTGCAGGAGGCGAGATTCCACCTGAACCTCAGGAAGAATTTCCTGACAGTCAGGGCTGTCCGGCAGTGGAATGTGCTGCCACAGAATGTGGTGGAGTCTCCTTCGTTGGAGGTTTTTAAGCGGAGGCTGGATGGCCACTTGTCGGGAGTGCTTTGAGGGTTTTCCTGCATGGCAGGGGGTTGGACTGGATGGCCCTTGTGGTCTCTTCCAACTCTACGTTTCTATGATTCTATGATTCTATGATTTTTGCAAACTCCTACACAAAACATTCTGATTCATGTCTCTCAGATGAATCTGAGAGTGAGAACAGAGCTATCAAACAGATTTTTACACTTCTCCAAATGTAGTATTAATTTTTAAAGGCATTAAAATGTGCAAATTGCCAAAAAATTCAGATCAATGTGAACAGGGCTTTGGATTTTTTTTAAAAAAAGTAAAAGTGAAACATACTGAAAACAGAGAGGTTACTCCATTTCTGATAAAGGCGACCTATTAAAAAGCCATAATGCATAATCTGTGGGATAGGTTAGCATAGTTTGTCACAGATCCTGGTCTTGGGTAAAATAATTCTTTTTTAAGGTTGTAAGCACAGCGTAGGATGTGGTGGGAATCATTGTTATTGCTTTGTAGCTTCAAATCGTTTCCGACCTACAGTAGCCCTAAGGCTAACCTATCATGGGGCTTACTGGGGCAGAGAGAGTATGTGACATGCCCAAGGTCAGCCAATGAGTTTCCACGGCTGAGTGGGGAATTGAACCCTGGTCTCCAAGGTCATAGTCCAACACTCAAACAACTACACCATCCTGGCTGTTTGGTGGGAATCATATACCTTTCCAAACATTGCTGGACTACAGACATAACCAAGGGTGATTAATGCTAGAAACTGCTGTCCACCGTTTGAAGGGCTGCAAGATTCTCACCCTTGCCCTAGGAATTGCACTTGAACTCTCCATGAAAGTTTGTGATTTACATTCTCAGTATCCAGGGTTTAGATTCTCTTTTATCTCCTCCAAAGCTCTGACTCTTCAGCATCTTATTTTTCATGTAGCATAACCTTAACACTGGGCAAATGTATTAAAATAATCCAATGCTTACTTTCGACCATCCAGAAATAATGCTGTGCTACCTGAAAGCACCCAGAAGTAAAGATCTGGCACAGAAGGGAATACAAAATATAGGAAATGGACACAGAAACAAGATCCAAATGTTTCTATCCCTCACCCTCCCGCCCATCAGATCAGAGTTCTCAGTGAATCCACTTATTGTTAAAGCATCACAGTCACACTCATCAGTGTATATGGAAGTTTCTTTGTGTCTCTTGACCTCGTTGGCAGCCTGATTTTACAGTAATTGTTCTTCTTTACACAGAAGGCTGTCGCTATCTTGATTTAGCTCTGTAGGAATTAAATGTGGGTAGAGAAAACAACTGTTTATAATTATACACATTTCACATATCTGCACTTTCATCTATCAGTGCTTGCATCAATCTCTTGCATCTTATTACACACAAAGGCGGTTTTTGTTGTTTTGAGTCCTCCAACTGGAGGGCATTCAGCAAATCTAATTATAGTGATGTGAATTTGTGAGAGGCCTGGCATCTTTACATATATTTTACATTTCCTCCTCCTCCTCCCACATCTTGCCACTCCTTCCCTCCCCTCCCCACTCCACAAAAAGTGCTTTGAGAGACTTTGCAATTAATCTTCAGCTTCACTTGATTGGAATTTATAATTCTTGGTCGACATCTGTCACTGGCACCATAAAGCAAGTGAAAACTACAACATTTAGTGCGTCTTTTGTGGATTCTTGTACATCTTTACCCGCCCCCTTCCTATGCGTATGCATGCACAGATTCTAGTAGTAAAGATAGTTGGCAATTTACATTTAAATCAAGCAGAATCAAAGAAATGCAGCTTCCTTTTAAAAAAAAGTCTAGTGAGACAATCATTGTTGATGTGTTTGAGATAAATAGGAAACAAAGCAATCCAATTAAACTAACATTTCTTTTTCCCCTTGTGTTTTTGTGAAAGTAGATCATCTTCTCAAACACATCCGTTAATTCTCTAGTGCATGATGATGGCCTTTAATTGATGGGGAACATGCCCCAAGCTGTAACATTTTACACATCTTGACTCTGAACTCCTTGGCTGGGATCTGACAAGTATGTGCGCCTATTACTTTGTGCCTTCAAGATGTTTCTGACTTATGGTGACCCTATCACAGGGTTCTCTTGGCAAGATTTGTCCAGAGAGGGTTTGTCATTGCTGTCCTCTGAAGATGATACATCTGTATGGGCCATTTCCAGGAACTGGGGAGTTATGTTGTCATCTTCCACAACCTACCCACTGTGCTTAAAAAAGGGGGGGGGGACAAAAAAGCACTTATGCTTTGAAACAAGGCAAACAGATGACATTCCACGAAGCCTTGGGAAAACCTGATTTGACCTTGGAATAAGGTAAGCGTTCCCTGTATACTTTATGGAGTGAAAGTGGCAAGTTTAAAATGAAATCAGGGCATCTTTCTTTCTTTCTTTCTTTCTTTCTTTCTTTCTTTCTTTCTTTCTTTTTTCTGCTGCGGCTGCCATTGCAGTAAGTTCAGAAAGAGAAGCGATGGGGGCCCTTAGAAGCTACAAAGATGGGACCAGGGCCATACGTATAAATGGGCCAGTACGGCTCATGTCCGGTCCAAATATATTTCTAAGTCTGCTTAGGGCAGGGGTAGTTCAGTTGTCTTTCACTCTCCATTAAGATAAGGGACTGAATTCTCTTTGTTAGTCCCAACCAGTATAGACCCATTGAATCATTTGTTGACTGTTAAGTCCATATGTAGGTAAATCCCGCTAAGACTAAGAATAAGGATCAGTCCAGCATCTTGCTATAATTGTCATAGTATGAAAAGGCATCCACAAACAAACTCCATTTGGAACTGTCTAGGGTCTTATTCTCACTTGTCTCTTGCATAAGGTTCTCCTAAATACTTTAAAGATAACCAGATCCTGCCTGATTGTGGAAGCTAAGCAGGGTCAGCTGTGGTTAGTACTTAGATGGGAGACCACCAATGAGTACCAGGCACTGCAGGCTATATTTCAGAGGAAGGAACTGGCAAAATCACCTCTGAGGACTCTTTGCCTAAGAAAACACAATGAAATCCATGGGGTCATCGTAACTCAGCAGGCAACTTCAAGGCACATACGCACATACAAACATACCTTGACTTGCCTACCATGAGTGGACTTTCCTTTACCTGACTTTATCAGATGTTACTCATTTCCTCAGTAAGCCTCATGTACTGCAAGAATGGAACAATTTACACTAGTCAAGGTAGACCGGGATTAGGCAGAAGGTTTATCTGGATCACCTACCAAACATCTGGGTGATTGGTTGTACGCAGCAAGGATTTCTGACTCCCAGGGTTTTTTTTTTTAACAATAGCAGGAACATAATCACATTCTTTTCCCACAGCAACAAAAAAAAAGTGCTTTTTGAGATGAAGGCACCTTAGAGTAACCAAGAATGTAATTTCATGTGTGAAAGAACAATAAAGAACTCTATGTGATGAAGGAGGAATATCATATGGTTCAAGTGCTGGATTGTGCCGTTTCTTGTGCTACTACTTAATATTCTGTTGTTGAAGTGATAATGAGATATATGGGAGGGGCATTTAAAAAAAAGGAAATCACAGGCCATAAATGTATAGCACTGAAATATTTTGAAGTAATAACTACAAACTAACTAGTTACTTTTCAGACCTGGGAAAGAAAATAGTTACTTTTTTTAAAAAATTATTAAAATTTTCAATAAAAAAACAATCCCCCCCCCCGCTTCCAGACATCAATTTTCCCAGTTGAATCTGAGGTTAACATTTCATTCCATGTAAACATTCATTTCCATACATTGTCTCTATTTTACAAAATAGTTACTTTTTAAAACTATGAAACTGGCCCAGTAACTAACTCTTTGGGGAGGGGTTATAGAACTATTTGTAATTCATTACTATTTGAAAAAAATAGTGTTATAAATTCTGATTGAGATATAATTGGATCAGGGCCATGAAAGCTATCATGGTGAACAGCTTTCATGACCCCACCCAGACATGGATTGTCAGCATAAGAAGGATGGCCCTACTATTAGGCGGAGTGGGGACACTAGTTCAGGTAGCAGTTTCTAGGGTTTGCAGAGTAAGGAAGAGGTTGATGGGGCAGAGCTGTGTGTGCTGCACCACGTAAACTATGCTTCTGCTCTCAAGTGCAATATGGAACGCTGGCCATTTCCGCATTACACTGTTACAGTGCTGTTATTCCACTTTCAACATCCTTTGAAATTCTGGGGTTTGTAGTTGACCTGAGGCCAAAGAGGTCTCTGGCTGAGAATTCTAAAGGCCCCTCCCTAAACTGCAAACTCCAGGATTCCAAAGGATACTGAAAGTGAAAGAATAGCACGGTAACAGTGTAGTGCGGAAGTGGCCACTATCCCTTCAGCAGTCTTGAAATCAGGTTTTGCAGCCGGTCTAGTAGCATCTGTACGTGAAGCAGCGACCAAGGAGGTGACTCTGTCTTGTCCTTTGCCTCAGATAGTAGAAATGTGCTTTGGTCAGCTCTGAGATTTAATGCCCTCTCATTTGAGTTAACTCACATAGGAATATTTTAAGGCACATTGATGTATAAGAATAACTTGCTTCCAAAGGTGGTCATTTTGAGAGACATGGTCATGTTGGTCTGTATCATTACAAAAATGGATCTTGTAGCACTTTTGAGACTGAAAGAAGTGTGTGTGCATCTGACGACTGAATCTATGAAAGCTTGTGCTGCGAACTTCTCTTTTTGAGTCAGTCTCAAAGGTGCCGCAAGATCCCTTTATGGACTGATGCCAAATGCATGTATTTATTCATTTTGTTTAGTTCATATTCTTCTGTGTGAGAGCTGCTTAATGCCCAGGCTGACCTTTTCTGTTTGCCTATGTTGCGAGGCAGTGCTTGTGAGAGGGTTATAAAATCACCCACCGCCATATCATTACAAATCGTACTGATACATGACAGACAGCACTTAGCTGAAGGAAACAGCAGGCAGCTGAATGGCCTCAGAGACTCTTTAAAAGGGACACTTTGACATGCCATCAATCAGCAGTGCAAGTCCCTAGAGGGCAGCTTTTGTAACATGTTAGGAAGAGGTGGGAAGCTGTTAGAACAAAATGGGAATAGGGGGATTTGACTGTAATTTTGGTTAGAGAAAGTTTCTACTTCTCTTGTTCCTTGATCGCAGCTTCTCAGGAGCATGCAGTCCAGTCAAAGGATAATTTAGATTAATGACTACTGATAATGACTAAAAGATGTCTAAGATGGCTAGAAACAAAAACTAAACTCAAACCAGCGCCGGTAACAGTCGGGGGGGGGGGGAATGGGATTTTGATGACATATTTAGAACCACTTGGTATCAAATTTTAACTGAAAGCGTGGGAGATCTCTTAATGTTCCCTAACAATTCTAATCATTAATAGAAGACGGTAAGGCTTTTTTCACCTTTGCACTTAAAGACCCCATGTTGATTTTCCTTTGAAAGGGTTACAATGATTCAGGATGAGCTGCTTTTCTTTGTCTAGAAAAAGACCTGTTTCACACATGATAAATATGCCAACATGGATGGTCCATCTACTCTAACTGTGTAAGCAACACAGCACAGCTGGAAACCCTGGATCTCTGACTTCTATCATTCATGAGTCTGACACTTTATATTTTTAGATGTACGCCTAGATCTTAGGTGTACACTTCAAAATATAAGGTACAGAATGACTTTAACATTGGGATGTAGATTGGAATGCTGAAGCTATGGACCTTCTTGGCCTTTCTTGCAGGGTCTCTCTTCTTGGCCCATCCTGGCCTCCAGAAAACTCCTGCCAAATAATACTTTTGTTGGGAGAAAAAGGGGCAATTTCTCTTCTTACAGGCCTCCAGGAGCAGCAGTTTTGCCTTGTATGCCTCCCCTAATCTTGTTGTTTCCTAGAAAGTTCTCAAATGGTTTCATAAAACTGGAAGTGAATTTCTGATATTTGCCATCAGGCCAGTTTTAAATTACAGTGCCCTTATGAATGAAAAACATCTAAGGATTTTCAAGAGGCCATCAACAGCTCTGCTCGGGTTTTGCAAACTCAGAGTTGTGGCTTCCTTGATTAAATCAATCCATTTGTAGTGCAGTCTCCTCCTTTTCCTACTGCCTTCCACTTTACCAGGCGTTATTGTCTTTTTCCATTGAGTCATGCCATCTTATGACCTGTCCAATGCTCAATAGCCTCAGTTTAATTATTTCTGAAAGTTCAGACTTAGTTTGCTTTAGGACTCATTCATTTTTGTTTTTGGTAGTCCAGAGTATATGTGGAACTCTTCCCCAATACCACAATTCAAATGGATTGACTGCTTTCCTGTCAACATTTTTCCTTGCCCGGCTTTTGTACTCATACTTAGAAGTCAGAAATACTATGGTGTAGATGATTCCAACTCTAATATTTAATGATATACCTTTACACATTAAAATCTTCTCTAGCTCTTTCATACGCACCTTGAGCTTGGAGGAGAGGTGGGTAACAAATAACATTTTTATTATTGTTGCTGTCCATCTAAGTCTTAGTCTTCTGGTTTCTTGACTTGCAGTCTCCATTTTGATTTATGACTGGGCCAAGGAATAGAAAATGTTTATTTTTATGCCTTCATCACCTGCTTTTAAGTTATATAAACCATCTCTGGTTGTTATTTTTGTTTTCTTAATATTCAGCTTCAACTGTGCTTCTCATCTTTGGGTTTCAGCTCCACTGACCAACAAATTCAGGTAGTCCTTAACACTGCAGGACAAACAGAGAAAACAAATAGACAGAATTATTTAAAATGCATTGGGCTAACCCAGCGGTTGTTGTAGACTGAGATGGAAAGTCAGATTTTTTTAAAAAAAAAATATGTGAACCAGTTAAAAAGTCGCTAAACAGCATCTGGTAGATGCTTTTTATATTAAAAAAAAAATCAAAAATTGCTTCTTCAGCCTGTTAGAAGTGAGCAACCAGGCAACTCTTGTCTCCTGAATAACATATGAATTGCTTTCGTCTTGCTGGCATTTAAAACAGCATGGCAGCTAAGATCTTTTAATGTACAATCCTTGTTCAAAAGTGTGTTCTGCAAAATGGTTTTCTATGGAAACATCCCCCAGGTGAAATACTTAATGGCTGGTACAGTTTAAAGACTAGCATTGGTTTCCCATAAGAAGCAAATGTTTCTTGTTTCCACTTGATAAAAGGATGTGTGTTATTAAAACCAGACACTTAGACACATGGACTAAAAAAAAAAATCCTTCAGCAATTTCACTTGATGTCTTAGAATCCATATTATCTGATTTCTACTGTCATACGATCAGGTCCTGTGCTGCATTAGGATAGTCTAGCAGGCCTTGTGTAAGTATGCAGCATCCCTGGGCAACTGTTAGAACCCCAATACACTCATAGGGCATATCGCTTTGACTTCTATTGGGCCCCTATTTAATTGTTGTCTCAGGCTGGGAGAAAATTTTCTGTAATACCCTGGACTTTGCGATGGACACTGTGAATCATTTAAATGGCATACTAATGTGGGAAGAGCCTTACTGGAAGGCACTGGGTGGTCATCTTACTGCTAGATTTGGCCCAGATATCTGGAATGAGGCCAACACGTAGCATTAGTAGATGGTGTATTACTGGGCTCAGAAAACAGTCCTGTGTAGATGTACCGTATTCAGTCGTAGATTGGGATTTGTGAGCTAAGTAGCTGCTGAAGTGGAAATCACATTTAGGAACAAAAATGTCTGTGATTGAATTCAGGAGTGTCTAGAATGTAAAGTAATACTTAGGTTGGTTGGGTGTCTGTACAGGGTTGTTTGGAGAGCTGTGTGGATCTATACTTAACAAAATAGTAATGCAAGGGAAAAAATCCATTGTTTAAAGACTTCAGAGGAAGTCAGTACAATCACTGCTGCTGCATAGCAAAGAAAATCTTAACATTGTTAGAAAGAAATGTGGCTTTATTTCTGTTATTTACAGAGATGATAATGCCTGTCTAAAATGTCAGAAACACAGAGAAATATAGCTACGGGGGGAGCAAAACAAAGAGATTCTCTCCAAATGAGAATCCTCCCATAACTTTTTCCCCTCAGTTTTCAAATTTCTAGCATTGCGGAGAGCGAGACACTGAAAATTGTTCATCTCAGGAACTCTTATATTTATTATGTTCACATTCTGTCGGTTACTTGGCCTGCCCCTTTTCTTTGAATGCTGAAACTGTATTTTTTTAAAAAAAAAATGTTCAGTGGTGTTTTGAGTTACTGCAATGCTAGAAATTTGGGGAATAAAAGGAAACTTCACTGGGGTATTCTTGTCACAGGGTACAATGCCCGCATTCTGCCCCCCCCCCACATAGCTACACTGCTGTGCACATGTACCTGATGCTGATACAAACTGTATGCAGTGCTAAGAAGCAGGGCAGTAAATGCGTAAGGGTGGCAGTCCAGTACTACTTCATTGTAATGTAATGATTTGAATGCAGACCTATGGTAGGCTGTGCTATATATACTTGTATCATTCATGCATCATTGTGTCATTCAGCTCATTGAAAAGCCCCTGAACCCACTGTGCAAGGGTGTTGCCTGTTCAGTGGGGGCAGACAGAATCACAGAAGTGTCCGGCTACATCCCCATAGCCAAATGGGAAATGATGATATCAGCACTGAGGACCCTGGTGAATCTCAGTGCTGATGTCACCATTTCAGCTCTGGCTACGGGCATAGCTAGACACTTCTGTGATCCTTCCGGGAATGGCTGTGCAAGGTGGCTTTGGGGGTTTCAGTATGGGGGGGGGGATCTTCAGGCACAGCAGGAGAAGGAAAGGAATACCAGCCACAGCAGCACTCAAAAAAGGACATTGACACATATTAAAGGAAACCTGTGAGTCTTAGGCCATTTCCGCACGGGGCGAGGGAATCGCCCCGTGCCGCTACTTACCGGGTCTTATGGCTCCCCAGTCCGGTCCAGGCTGCTCCGGAGCAGTGCGTGCTCATCGCTCTGCACTGCTCCGGCGTCAAAAATGGTGGCTTCCAGTGGGCCAAGGGTCTCAACCAACCGCTGAAGCTCACTAGCCTAAAGCCCACCCCCGGCAGATCGCAGGCTTGCATTGGTGCGAGCCTGCAAATCAGTACAAGGGAGCAGGCTCACACTGGCGCGCTGTGTGCTTTTGAAAAACCGAAAGAAACGGGTTTTTCAAAAGCATGCTGGACGACCACTTGGGGTCGTTCCGGAGCAGGCTGAGTTGTGGATCTACGTTAAATAGTCCGTACCCAGTCTGCTCCCATGTGCAGACATCCTCCCTGGAGGATGGACTGCACCGTTTCAAATACCCTGTGCAGAAATGGCCTTTAAGTCTTGAACAGGATGCTGATGAAGGTGTGTGTAAGCCCACCCTTCTTAAGATAGGTTCCAGGCCATTTGCTGAATGTACAACATTCATTAAAACAAACTTGCAAATAAAGCACTTAATTGCTGGCCATTTTATTTATAAATATAGAAGACAAAATTATACAGACAAGTTATCTGCTGGATTCTCACTAAGAATTAGAACCTGCTTGTACGTTCCACTGTTCTGTCCAGTAAATGGGAAAGAACCAGGCTAATTGGCTGTTATCCTCTGTTTTGCTGTGTTGACTGGCAGCTTTAGAGTCCCTGCAGAAATGGTGGGGAAGTAAGGCATTAAGCTTTCCTTACAGATGCATTTGGTATGCCACACATCCACCCTCTACTTTCTGCCTCGACTCCCATTATAAGAAATGCAGAGGTCTGAGTTCTCAAAGCAGAACTTCCAAAATCCATCTTCTTTGGCTATAGGAAAAGAGGAGTTCAGCAAAATATCTGTATACTATTGCAGTTGGGGAGGTAAAGAATATTTGATCAAGGTAATGGTGGTGGTGGTGGTGGTGATGATGATGATGATTTTATTCCTTTATGTATCTCCCACCTTTTTTCCAGCTTTGGGATTCAAAGCAGTATAGAGGAAAAGTTAACCATTTGAGGGTTACGAACAGAGCCTGACAGAAGATTGGACACAGTAGTTTATTTAGATTAGGGATGGGCATAATGCAGCCTGTGGACCACATTTGGTCTGCAGAATCCCTAAGTGTGGCCCTTGAAGTGCCTCCAGAAGCCCCAAGATCTTCCCCATAATAATAGATTGGGCAGCAATTGTCAGGGGAATTTTGGAAGGATTCCCCTCCCCTCAAAAAACTGGCCACAATCTGCCAAAATTTCAGTGGTTTGCTTTACCTGACATCCAAAGTCCCCCAAAAGGAAAGAAAAGAAAAGAAAAGAAACTTTAAAATCACTGAAAATCAGTCCAATAGCAGACAGAAGTGGCCCTACCTCCCTACAGTGATGCTGAAATGCAGCAGCCGCTGTCCACAGGTGGGTTGCAGGGAGGGAAAATGGCCCCCACCACCTGTGCAGTTGCCCATCCTTGATGTAGAGATGTAGGTCTGAGCGGAGTCTGGCACACATCCTCAGAGTCTACTGGATACCAGTCAATTTGAGCAAGCTTATAGAGGATGTTTACAAAACCATGTAGTGGCAGCAAAAGGCTGTGACAATCATATAGACTGATCAATAATGAGCGAGCACGATTTGCAAATTAAGCACATCATTTGTTCTTTGCATTTTACACTGGTGTATGATCTGCTTTATCAGTAGAATTTGTCAAGATGTTTCAGGACATAGGTCAGAAAGCCTTGTACATAGAATCATAGAATCATAGAAATGTAGAGTTGGAAGAGACCACAAGGGCCACCCAGTCCAACCCCCTGCCATGCAGGAAAACCCTCAAAGCACTCCCGACAAGTGGCCATCCAGCCTCCGCTTAAAAACCTCCAACGAAGGAGACTCCACCACACTCCGTGGCAGCACATTCCACTGCCGGACAGCCCTGACTGTCAGGAAATTCCTCCTGAGGTTCAGGCGGAATCTCCCCTCCTGCAGCTTGCATCCATTGCTCTTTGTCCTGGTCTCAAGAGCAGGAGAAACAAGCCCACTCCCTCCTCGACATGACACCCCTTCAAATATTTAAACATGGCTATCATGTCCCCTCTCAGCCTTCTCTTCTGCAGACTAAACATACCCAGCTCTCTAAGTCTGTCCTCATAGGGCATGGCTTCCAGGCCCCTCACCATTTTGGTTGCCCTCCTCTGGACCTGCTCCAGCTTATCCATATCCTTCTTGAATTGGGGTGCCCAGAACTGGACACAGTATTCAAGATGAGGTCTAACCAATGCAGAATAAAGTAGTACCAATACCTCCCTCGATCTAGACACCATACTCCTATTGATGCAACCAAGAATTGCGTTGGCCTTCTTGGCTGCCGCATCACACTGCTGACTCATGTTCAGCTTGTGGTCTATGAAGACTCCTAAATCCCTTTCACACGTACTGTTAGCCAGCCACGTGTCCCCCATCCTATATTTCTGCATACCATTTTTTCTGCCTAAGTGTAGGACCTTACATTTCTCTCTGTTGAAGTTCATTTTGTTAGCCTTGGCCCAGCTCTCCAATCTGTCTAGGTCCTTTTGAATTTTGATCCTGTCATCAGGCGTATTAGCAACCCCTCCCAATTTGGTGTCATCTGCAAATTTGATCAGCGTGCCCTCTATTCCTTCATCCAAGTCATTAATGAAGATATTGAACAGCACCGGGCCCAGGACAGAACCCTGTGGCACCCCGCTAGTCACTTCTCTCCAGGATGAGAATCTGCCATTGGAGACCACCCTTTGGGTACGGTCAGTCAACCAGTTACAAATCCACCTGACAGTAGCCCTGTCCAGCCCACATCTTACTAGCTTCTTTGCAAGAATGTCATGGGGAACTTTGTCAAAGGCCTTACTGAAATCAAGATATACTATGTCCACAGCATTCCCTTCATCTATCAAGCAAGTAACTCTATCATAAAAAGAGATAAGATTAGTCTGGCATGACCTATTTTTGAGAAATCCATGTTGACTTTTCGTAATTACGGCATTGTTTTCTAAGTAATTAGAAACTGACTGTTTGATGATCCGCTCCAGGATCTTTCCAGGTACTGATGTCAGGCTGACTGGGCGATAATTATTTGGGTCCTCTTTTTTCCCTTCTTGAAGATGGGGACAACATTTGCCCTCCTCCAGTCTGCCGGAACTTCTCCGGTCCGCCAAGAGTTTTCAAAGATTATAGCAAGAGGTTCCGCAATGACCCCTGCTAGTTCTTTTAAAATCCTAGGATGCAATTCATCTGGCCCTGGAGACTTGAATTCATCCAGTGTGGCCAGGCATTCCTGTACTACCTCTCTACCTATTCTGTGCTGCATTTCCCCCACATCCTCACCTGCTCCCCAACCGCCAGGTTGAGTGTTTTTATCCTTTTGGGAAAAAACTGAGGCGAAGAAGGTGTTGAGGAGTTCTGCCTTTTTTCTTCCTCCTGTTATTAATTCACCATCTTCCTTGCGCAGTGACCCTATTGTCTCCTTCTTTTTCCTTTTGCTGCGGACGTATTTAAAAAAGCCCTTTTTATTGTTTTTAATGTCTCTGGCCAGCCTAAGTTCGTTCTGTGCTTTAGCCTTTCTGACCTTCTCCCTACATCTCCTGGCTACTTGCTTATAATCTTCTTTGGTGATTTCCCCCTTCTTCCATTTCCTGTACATGTTTTTCTTAATACTTAGCTCAGCTGAGAGCTCTTTAGTCAACCATTCCGGTTTCTTCAGATGCCTTCCATTTTTCCTCCTTAATGGCACAGTTTTAGCCTGTGCCTTCAGTACTCCCTTTTAAAGAACTCCCATGCATCCTGAACTCCTTTCTCATTGACTATTCTTGACCACGGGATTTCAGCCAGCAGCTCCTTCAGTTTACAGAAGTCTGCTTTTTTAAAATCTAAGACGAATGCCTGGCTACACTTGCCTTCTCTTCCCCACTGAATGCCAAATTCTAATAGGGCATGGTCACTCTCTCCTAAAGATCCAACTAGTTCTACGTCATTAACAAGGTCTTCCCTGTTGGTCAGGATCAGATCCAGAATATTTGATCCCCTTGTCGCCTCTTCCACCTTCTGGACCATGAAATTGTCTGCAAGACAAGCAAGAAACTTGCTGGACCTTGCCGCCTTTGCAGAGTTTGACTGCCAACATATATCCGGGTAGTTGAAATCTCCCATTATTACTGTATCTCTCCTTTTTGAATGTGCAGTCATTTGGTCTATGAAAGCGCCATCGAGGTCCTCAGTCTGGCTTGGAGGTCTGTAGTAAACCCCCACTATAATATCCCTATTGTTTCTCGCTCCCTTAATTCTTACCCAGATGCTCTCGACCTGGCTTCCGGTGTTCAAGTCACGGATCTCTTCACAGGTGAAAACATCCTTGACATATAAGGCTACTCCTCCTCCTTTCTTATTTGGTCTATTTCTACAAAATAGGCTATACCCCTCTATTCCTACATTCCAATCGTGAGACTCATCCCACCAGGTCTCAGTGATGCCTATCAAATCATATTTATTTTGCTGTACTAGGAGTTCAATTTCATCTTGTTTGTTTCCCATACTCCGTGCATTAGTGTAGAGACACTTAAGTCACTTACATGCTTAGTGTAACTTGAAATCTTGAAAAGCTTACAACCTTAAATCTTTTTTTTAGGGGAGGGTCTAAGCAGACTTTTTCTTCAGTATGGCTCTGATATACGTAGGTCCTATAGTCACTTTTTAATCTTTCCTCGTCAACAGTTTATGAAATTAAAACAGTGACAAATAAAGGTCCTTTGTTTTTCAGGGTAGGGGGTGCTTTGTCCCTTTAAAAATTGCCAGTCACTGCAAGATTTTTCTCATTTCAGTTTTCATCTTTTTTTTTAAATTCCTGAAAGATATTTTTGTGTGTGTGTTTCCATTTGTGCATACAGTCACCCACAAAAATGCCCATTCATTATATGCAGAACCAATGTTTTCATGCAAATTGTTTTATGCACATAAAAGCCCTTCATGAAATGTTTACAAAAAAAGTTCCCAAATGCAAAAAGAAAAGAACAACTTTAAAAAAAAGTGGAAACACTGCAGCCTTAGCCAGAGATGATTCTTTTTTTATTCTTATCTGCAAGAACAAAATAAGCAAAGATTTAGATCTCTTGCTGAGGCCCTTCTTACCTCCAAAGAAGCTTACTAAATGTTTGTCCCAAAGGACCATTAATGAACCTGGCAATCTAACAGCTTCCAAAAGTCTTGCCGTGATATTTTCTTGGTCCAAAGGGCACTGCATAGTCATCAGTAGACTTCTTGATCTGGTTGCTCAGGAATGTGGCTTGCTTATAGAGAACTGGGTTAAAAACTGGCAGTTCACCTCCAAAGTGCTTTGCAAACTGTAGAATTAATCAGTGGATTGTCGGAGAGCTGCAGACTTATTACTTTTTAATGGCATTTTTTATTACTTGCTAATTATAAGGTGGAAAAGGTGTGAGGCACAGCAAGTATCCTAGTTCCTTAAGTAAATCAGAGCAGAAGGTCGCCATAAATTGAAAAGTTATTAACTGCATACTTTGCTGAAGATATAATGCTTACCATTAGAAAACCTTGAAATAAAGAGACTCTCCTTTTTCTTCTCTCCCCTTGTTTTTTTTTTTAATGTCCACAGATGGCACAAGCTAATTATTCTCATTTGTATCGCACCTTACACCTCACTTGATTTTTTTTTTCCTGGAATGTCGAAAAACAGATGATCACGTCAGTTTTTGTAGCTGTGTGAGAGATTTTTTTCATTAACAGGATCAGGCAGGACCATCTGTGAGTTCTAGTGAAAAGTTTACCACCAGCAGTGAATTCCAAACTTTCAAACAATGGGTGAATGCATAATTTATCCCAGGGAAGATAACAATGCTTTGGCAAATTTGGCTCGGGGTCTGTTTAGCTCTAGACGCATATTGTTCAATCTGTCTCAGAAAGACATTGGCAGAGAAGCAGAATAAGGGTCTAAATCAGTTGTGGGCAATGAACTGGTTTCCCATAATACTGCAGTCAGGATACATTATATTTACTCGTTAGTATTACTACTACTACTATTACCATCAATTACTGTCAATTACTATTACCGTCACCACCACAACATTTGGAAAGCTTGCTTTTTTATATGATCTGTATTTTTCTGTTCCTTCCAACTCCGTAACAATCCAGATAGGATTGATGACATTTGCCATTGTTGTTGTTGTGAATCTGGAGTAAGACCACCCTGTGAATGAAAGACATCCAAGTCACTGTGTTGTCTACAACCCTGCTCAGGTCTTGCAAATTCAGGGCCATGGTGTCCTTGACTGGTTTTATCCTGTAATGCAGTCTTCTTCTTTTCCTGCTGCCTTCTGTCTTATGAGGCATTATTATCTGTCCTAATGGGTCATTTCTTCTCATGATTTGTCCAAAGTACAAATATTCTCAATTTAGTAATCTTGGTTTTTAGGGAATTCAAGCCTGATTTGTTGTAATACCCATGTATTTGTCTTTCTGGCAGTAATAGTAAGCATAACTGTTTCATATTCACAATCGTTACTTAGACGCAATAGTCACTACTTAGTCTCAATCACTACTAGTGCCACAATTGGAACTTGGCACACACACCCTCCCGCCAGTCTACTTTACTGGACATCTGCTGAATGGGGTCAATCTGCCAATGATTACAGCATGATTCAGGCCAGGAGAAGTTACTTACTTGAATACTTATTTATGTATAAGCTGATACAAGATTCCAGCCATGGTATGTAGGTGGTGGTTGTTGTGTGCCTTCAAGTCATTCCAAGCTTATGGAGATCCTAAGATGAGCCTATCACAGGGTTTTCTGGGACTGAGAGTATGCGATGCTCCCAAGGTCAGCCAGTGGGTTTCCATGGCCAAGTGGGGAATCAAACCCTGGTCTCCAGGGTTGTAGCCCAATGCTCAGACTACTACACTACACCATGCTGGCTCTCTTGTTATGTAGGTAAAGGTAGGGATTACTTTTGGGCGTGATGGCACTGCCCTGCCATGTTGTCACTGTAAAACATATTCACACTAGAAAATGAGAGGATGATTATAGTTCTGACATTTTCTAATTCCAGAAAAGGGGGGATCTGAAAGGGACCCAGAGAATTGAGGGAACTGTAGTTCCCAGTTTCTAGTTCAGAGGTTGTCTGCTTGTCATAGGGATCTGAGGCGAAAACTGACATTCTGGGTTCTTTTATCTTTACATTATCTAAGCTTTGGAGGCCACCTAAGCTTCTTTCCTGGAAAGCTTCCAAGAGGAACATGTGACTATGTTTCCCCATGATGCTGTGCCCAAAACTATGGCAAAATGATAAACACACATGCACTGGAGTGACTTGAGGGGAAAAGAAAGGGATGACGCAGTGATGCCTGTTGGCTTCAATGTCACTGGAACAGTGAATCCACTCTAGGTTTTAGTCTCAACCTTAAAGGAGCCATCCAAGGGATGCTTCTGAAGATAGCATTCAGCACTTTAGATAGCTTCTTTGAAAGGTGGACTAAGCCCCAGCTGGAAAGTCATGATTAGTAGGAGAGAATGGTAGGTACCCCCAACCCAACCCCAGTGTCCTGGGTTGGAATCTTGTTTTATATTCTTAATTGAGAAACAGAAGAGGACAGTTTCCAAAATAAGGGAAATAAAAAAGGAATCTAGGTGAGTAAACATTCTTGCCATTCATTCAGAGGATGATTCCCATGTGGAAATTGAAATGGGCTAATAGGTTGTGCTTGTAAACAACTACTAATGTGTTTCCCAGCATTGTTTTGTGCATGAATCCATTGTTTCTGTTACAACTTTGCCTTGGTGTGCTCAGAATTTACCATGAGTAGCTTGGTTGAGATAGTGACTCAGAAATCAGAGAGGCATTAGCAAGTTCCCAAGTCCCCAGTCCTTGCAAACCAGTGGCATCATTGACTATTAATTAGGTTAGAATTCACCAGATGTTACACTGTAGTTCTTCTGCACTGACTGATCATCAGCCCTCACTTAGGCTTACTTCCAGGAGAAAGATGGAGATTTTGGAGTCAAAGTGTGTTAGGCATGTTTCCCAGAGAGCACTGCAATTGGGCTTCTTTGATAACCAAGTGGATTATTGAAATATCTTCAGATTCTTTGCACTCCTTAGATCAGTGGTTCTCAACCTGTGGTCCCCAGATGTTTGTGGACTTCAGCTCCCAGAAGCCCCAGCCACTATGGTCAATGCTCAGGGCTTCTGGGAGCTGAAGTCCACAAACATCTGGGGACCCACAGGTTGAGAACCACTGCCTTAGATTCTATTCCACCTAAATTCCACTTATTAGGTCTCTTTTTTTGTTCTTCTTGTTGAAAATTAATAGGCACCATAGCATGATCTTGGGCATATCCTGTTCATTTCACAGTAGTGATGAGTGAGATTGTTGTTTTAGTTTATTTTTGACAGGATTTCCACAAAATCTAAAATTTCCTTATATTCATAATGAAAAGAATTCAAGTCTTTTTTCTAATTTTAATCTTTATTCAAATTTATATTGATCTTAAAATAATAAAATAAAACAACATATCAACATATTATGTAACATATCAATAGTAAAATAATAAGTAAAATAATATAACATACATACGTACATCCAATTACCCTCCCACCCGTCTGCTACTACATCTTCATATCGACCACCTCTGGAGAAGACACCAAAGTGGACAAATTCATCTGTTCAGATCCAGAACTTTTAAGGATTGCATTCTTAAAAACTTGAATTCTACCTTTTGTCTATTCAGCTGTTTCAGTGCTGAGTAGAGCTTACCCCCCCTTTTTTTTTCCTGTGAGGCTCCTCAACTTTGAGATATAAAAAGCATCCACATATGGGGAATAGGCATGGACCTGACCAGTGCAAAGAAGAGGAAATTTAAGATGTCTAAACCAAGAAAAAAAGGTGTGGAGACTCCCTCCAAATTAGGATATGAACTACAATCCCTGGTAAGGAACATTATTGGATATGAAACAGCTAAAGCTAAGCACTTGGAAGAATCATTGGTTTAAGTCAGAAAAAAATAATCATCAGTTTGAATCTCCACTTGAAATCGAGAAGATACAGGCTTCATTTTGGCTGGGTAGACACCAGAAGGACACTACTTTCTGTGAAAATATATAAAAAAGGGAAATTGCTGAGGGTTGGTTGCCTTTTTGTGTATGTATGTGTAATGTTGTCAAGTTTTTGTACACAGCCCAGAGCACTGAATGAATGCTTTATAAATAATAGACAGTCTGTCATGCATCTATCATTTAGCTGTCATTTTCCCAATTATTATTTTTGGTTAGGTTTCTCTAGGGAAAGAATTGGCCAGAGGGTAGAACTCACAAGGTGAACTGATACGTATTGGCTGCTCTGATTCACTCCATTGGGCATATTTCCCATGATGCTATTCCCCTACTTAAAAAAAAAATCTTGCAGCCTGCTTATATAGGCCCTGTATAGGCCCTATTCAGTTTTTTTCAAGTAAATTACTGGGCCAAGAATGTAAAACAGCTTACAACTATACTAAATTGTCACAGCTGGGAGTGTGGAAGGGGAGACACTGCGTACCTTGCTTTGCCACATAGCTCAGTTTGCATCCTTTGCATTCTCTGCAAAATAATTACATTGCAAACTCATTAATTTGACTGGCCGTGGGGACAAGTGAAGCATCTGGATAATCAGAAAATTGGTATTCTGTTTACAAAAGTTTAGTCTACGGGTGGGCATCTTGTTCAGCAAGGACGTCCAAAATCAGGAATATACATATATATATGTAACTGAAAGGCCATGTCTAATTTCAGGTTGTTGGTAGCCTGGAGCTAACACAATATGTACCCTCATAATTTGCACAGCAGACAAAAATGATCATTTGAGTATGGATTTCTGTATGAAATCTGTTCCTTCCTGAAGTCTTAGAAAAGTATAACAAAGCCCTATAGACCTTGAGACTTGGTTATATGAAGGGGTGCTTTGCTCCTACCTCTCTCCCATATTTGACAGTCATTGGTGGGAGCTCTGTGGGGATTACTGACTCCATCTAAGAACCTTCTCACTGATGACACTAGATTTCTAGAATATCTTTCTCAGAAAAGCTTGCCTTGCCAACTGGCTCTTGGTACTTAGAAAACAGAGCTGGCTGTCTAATTCAGGAGAGCTTTTTTACCTGTCTGAGCAATTAATCTGGTGCTGCATTTGGAATTGTAAGCAATTCTGTTTCTTTTTGCCCTTTGGTCACTATCTGTTGTAGATTATATGCTTTTAAGTGCAGGTCATTTTAGGAAACCTTTGATGTGTATTGTTCTCTGTGGTTGCATTCATAAGCTAGGGTCTAAGAACATATTGCTGAGAAGCAGAATAGAAATGTAAGTACATAAGAATATCTTTATATGGCCAGGATTAAAATCCCCAAGACAGGCAACTTTTTCTAATTCCCCCCTCCCCACTAACATTATTCATGCCACATGATGGTTCATTATGGCAATATATGATATAATGTAGGAATCTGCTGTTCGGCTGGGAAGCTAAGATCAAACTTGGTTTGACTGAACCTCTGAAGTTTTAGGCTGGCAGCAATATTACAAACCCTAATAAGGTTACCCACATCGCCAGAAGTTCATTCACTTGCTTGTCTTCTAGTGTGATATATGCTGTCCTCTGTCAGAAATGCGCTTCTGCAGCTTCTGTTGGTCAGTCTCCATGCAAGAGGATAAATGGACATAAATGTAACAGTAGAAGTGACAACAGTCAAATGGAGTGGCAGAACATGTCAACGTTCCTAGGCATACAATCTTAGACCTCTAGCAGCTGTTCTGGAACAATCTCTCTCTACACACACACGCACAAAGACTGATAAGAGAAACAGGAGAATTGGAAATTTTTTTTGGACTCCAATCCATTTGCAAAGATATGAACAAAGGTATGAACTACATAGAGTAATGTGTGTAGTTTCATAAGTAAACAAAGAGTTCTCCTCAGGAAAGACTCTTAACTTCAAGAAAATTAAGTTTTGGGTAAGTAGAATGTAATTCTTTAAGACGAATAGACTAGCTGCTTGACAGACCTTTATTAGTTCATACTTTGAAGGTTTATGACCAGTGTCACAATTTGCATCTCTCTGTACCCATAATCCTCTGATACCATCACCATAACTAACTGTGTCTAAATACTTATGACTTGAAGATTGAGAGTGTATTCCAGCAATGCATCTGAAGAAGCAGATTGAAGTCCATGAAGGCTGATGCTGAGATAGATCATTTAGTTTTAAAGATGTCACAACGTTTTCCTTTTTTAAAAAACTGAAACAGACTGACATAAAGTAGTTCCATAGGATGTGGCATATATCCTTATCTCCCTCTCTATGGAAACCCCCAGTTACCTTCCAGAGTGATAGACTTTGTTGCTATCAAAGCTGAGATGCTTTTGGAACATTAGAGTTGTGTGTGTGCGTGCAGATATGTAGATAGATAGATAGACAGACGGACGGACGGACGGACGGACGGATGGATTATACTGTGAAGTATTATAGTGTGAGCCAACTGAAAGAAGGGGGTTTGACTTTCAAAACCTACATGACTCTCAGTTATTGTTTTTGTACTTTTTTTGTCCAATGTTAAGCACTTCTGAGAAGAGCTAGATCAGCACAATGGATATATTTCCAGCATTTTTCTCATTTGAAAATGAGACCTTATCACACAAACACACACACGCGCGTGCATTGATAGTTTTTCACACTCCTGAAAGGTTGGAACTGTTCACAGTGGATGAGCGTTGCAGGCAACAAGGATTGTGTGCTAAATATTAAGGAAGGAAGGAAGGAAAGAAAGAAAGAGACAGAAAGAAAAAAAAGAAAAGAGCTGCACAGGGTCCAAACTTCAGGTATAAATCTTATATGAATAAAATGAAGTAATGCCAAATATTCATCCCACTGAAAATAGCACAGTGCAGAGGAAATCTCAGTGCTATTACACACTCAGATACACCCTTGAGTCCCCCCACTACTTACATACACATATACCATTTGTACAAGTATTGTGCACACTGGTGGCTGGTGGTTTCCTTGTATGTGGGATAGTTAACCTTTTCTGGTTTTAGTCTGAACTTTAAAGGATCTACCCGGTGTGCAAACCCCATCAGTAAAACCCGTTCAGAATCTTGGATAGCTCCTTTCAAGTCTGAACTAAAACTTGATGGTTTGGAAAACACCTTACTTTGGCGTGGAATATTTTGAGGGCTACCTGATGCAAAGTGAGTCTCGATGCAAACCTCAGTTCACAGATCTAATTCTCTCTGCCTCTTTGTGACTATCACTGGGAACCAACAAAGAGTGTGGTTTTTTTCTATATATGTGTATATATACCTACGTCGATGGCATTTGAAAAGAAGACTGATTCATATTTTCAAACAATCATGTCTTGGTAGATTTGGATGGAATTTTTAGAAACAGTTGCCCCTTCCAAGTGAATGAGGCCTGAAAAATAGGAATTAGTCTTGATTCTGTTGCATTTCTCTGAATCTCACCTGCCTTCCCATCTAAGCCTTTGAATATCTCCCTACAAAATGTTACATTTTCTTCCCATGTGAAAATTCCTCTGCATTTTCCATATGCATTTCCTTTAATACAGCATCTGTTTGTGGACTTTTGCTAATGCTGTTGTTGTGTACCTTCAAGACACTTCCAACTGAGGCTGAGTGTGACTTAGCCAAGGTCCTCTGAGGCTGAGTGTGACTTAGCCAAGGTCAGCCAGTGGGTTTCCATGGCTGAGCAAATATTAGAACCCTGATCTCCAGGAGCCCTGGCCTAACATTCAAGCCTTACACCATGCTCTTTTGCTCCTACATGTGACTGAAATCCTGTTGTCTAGTCCCAGCTAGAGTAGGCCTGTTGAACCAATTGTTGAATGATGAGTCAACCTGTTCTGCTGTTTTTAACTGCTGTCAAGTGGACTTTGACTTATGCCAACCCTATCGATGAGAGACCTCCAAGTTACCCAAGCCTCAGCTGCCCTGTTCAGGTCTTGCATATTCAGGGACATGTCTTCCTTAATTGAGTCTACCCATCTGTAATGCAGTCTTCCTCTTTTCCTGCTGCCTTCTACCCTACCAAGTATTATGGCTTATCATGATATGGCCAAAATACAACAGCTTCAGTTTAGCCTTCTTGGCTTCTAGCAAGAGTTCAGGCCTGACTTGCTCTAGGACCCATTCCTTTGTCTTTTTAGCAGTTCAGGTTATCCATAGAACTCAGCTCTAGCATCACATTTCAGCTTATTTTCTTCCTATCAACTTTCTTCACTGTCTAGCTTTCACAACCACACATAGAAATCGGAAATACGATGGCATGGATAAGCCTAACTTTAGTATTCAAGGATATATTTTTATGCCCCAGGGTCTTGTCTAATTCCTTCATAACTGCCCTTCCAGGTCCTAGTCTTATGATCTCTTGACTTCAGTCTCCGTTCTAATTAATGACTGAGCCAAGGTATGAAAAATCTTGAACTCTTTCAGTGTCTTCCTCCTCTTCTTTAAGGCTATGCAAATCATCTGTGGTCATTATTTTTCTTTTCCTAATGTTCCTAACCCTTCCTTTGCACTTTCTGCCTGTCTTTCTTCAGTAATCATTCCAAGTCTTTGGTGTAGGTAAGTCCTTTTGATTTCTCTCTCTAATCAAGACTAACAAGAAGATTGAGGCTTTCTAAAATGAATTTTCGCCGCTGAAAGATACCTTGTGACTATTTTCTCATTGCACACATCTTTAGCCATTCACATTTTTAGTAAGGATACATGATTTGATTCATATGGGAGATAAAACAAGATTCACAAAGGTGAGGTGCCTTTTCTCTCAGATCAAGTGAGGTGTTCTTTTATTCATGTCATATGTTGAGAGGTAAGGAAAGGGTAATTTTGGTGAGAGTGTCGAGACTATGTGTATTCTTCTTCCATTCCAACCGCTGCACACACTTCCCTGCCACACCTCTTTGGCTGATTAGCTGAGAGAGGAGCCATTTTCCCAGTCCAGTGCTGAGTGAGGCTTTCTTTCTCACCACGGAGCAGGGGAAAGGGTTCTATTTCTGATCTGCTGTTGATTGAGATAAGCCCTTTCTCACCTCCAGCAATGAGAGATGGGAAAGGACTTAGTTCCAAACTGCTGCAGAACAGAGATAACCTCTTTTTCCCCCAACCAAGCAGTGAAAGCAAAATCTCTCAACTAAGAGGCAGAGGAAGAAGCTTATCTCTGATCTGTAGCAATCAGAAATCAGCTGAACAGGCCAAAAGAGAGTGCAGGGGCTGGAGAAGAATCCTAGCAGACCAGATGGGGTACTCCTGTAGGCTCTATCTGGTCCAGGAGCTTTAAGTTCCCTGTGCTTTCTCTAAGCATCATCTCCAAAGAAGCCCAGCAGTGAGGCATAGTGACCTACAACAGGCTCAGATGGAAATAATAATAATAATAATAATAAAATTTATTTCTATCCCGCCTCTCCCAAATGGATCGAGGCGGCATTACAGAACATATAACTACATTAAAACATCAAAATGTAGCCCACCCTCCCCACCCACCAACCCTACCATCCCCCTAACACACTAACTATTAAAACAGATTAAAATAAAATTAAAACTAAAAATTAAAAACAAAAACAATTAAAAACAATTAAAAACAAAGGGACAATTGATGAGAGGCAGTGGAACACTAGTCTGGGAAGGCCTGTCGGAAGAGAACAGTCTTGACTGCTTTTTTAAAGCAGTCAAGACTGGTAATGTGCCGGGTCTCCTCCGGCAGGCCATTCCATAACTTGGGAGCGACCGAAGAAAAGGTCCTCTGGGTAACCGCAGCCAACCTAGTTCTGATTGGCTGCAGTAGATTCCTCCCAGAGGACCTTAATGTGCGGGGCGGATTATATGGGAGAAGGCGATCCCGCAAGTAGGCTGGCCCCAAGCCATGAAGGGCTTTAAAGGTAAAAACCAATACCTTGTACTGTGCCCGGAAACTAATAGGCAGTCAGTGTAAAGACTTCAATATACCTTTCATTATCATTAACTTCTCCAGGCCCTGTCATGTATGATACTAGTATATATACCCAGCATTGTCCGGGATTTTATTTTGTCATAGGTAATACTTGTTAGAAAGATTTGAGATCCTGGGTCTCTATTTCCCCAAACTGTATTGTCCTGTACCTGTAACTTTTCCCCGTATTCCCCAATCCAATCTGCATTTGGAGTTATTAACATAGAGAGATTAGGTTCCTGAGGGATACACTGCCCTCCTCTTTGCTGGTAGGCCTCATCTCCACAGCAACCAGCCAGGCCCAAGAGCTCTCTGGCTGAGAATTCTGAAGGCCCTTCCCTAAACTGCCAACCCCAGGCACCCACACAGGCAGCCAATCATATGAGGTCTTCACCTGACACAGCCAATCATATAAGGTCAGATCTTCAGCTGTCACAGACAAACTCACAAACTTTGACTTTTATATATTAGATTAAAAGTGCTAAGGCATTTAATACCTTTTTAAAAAAATAATAGCAGCAGCTGAAGGACATGGAAGAGGATGCCAGATTGGGGCTGCAGGGCATTAAGGAGGGGTTTAACTCTCCCTGCTCCTTGCTGTCACTACTAAAGACACTTCCTTCCTAGGGCTAATGGCAGCTTTGGGAAAATGCTTGGCCTAACTGTGGATTAGGTGGTAGGGTCCTCATCTTGTTTGCATCTACTGTTGCTAAAGGGGGAAAGCCAGGTATGTTCAGCGCACTAATGCATTAAATAGAGAGGATGGAAAATTTACCTTTTCTTTTTTTACTACAGCTGCCTAAGGAATTCTAGGAACTGTATCGTCCAGGTTCCAATTGGACTCAATGCAGCTGGTGACTTCCATGGTACTAGAGTTGCAAATCGGTTTTGAATTCTAGTCCAAACTTTAAATGAACTTTCCAAGATGTTTACCCCTGCAAATAGGTTCAACACCAGCAGCAATTCTTTTCAACTGGGGACTAAAACCCAAACAGGTTTACTTCCCCGCTGACATGGGAGCTACCAGCTTCTACTGTAGTAAACATTGCATCTCTGTTAATCCTACTCTTGTGGAAGCTGCACATCTCAGTACTGTACCTGGCCATTAGCCAAACTATCTGTAGCATTTCTGGGATTGACTTAACTGGTAGAGATATACGTAAAGCATGACTGCCATACTTCTGTCAGACTTTGTGCCTAATGAGGACAAGCCAAGCAGAGCCAAAGGCAGCAACAAACAACAAAATCAAAGTCTCTAAATTGCTGAAACTAGCAAACAAGTTTGACTTAGAAGCCTTTATAGCTGTCAGGAAGTATCATGTAAGTAATGTGGCAGTGATGGAGGAGGAGAATGCTGGTATGACCAGAACCTGTGTGATTTCTATCTGCAGCCAGAGAAGTGTGGAGTTCCACCGATTTTCCCCCTGGTCTAGCATCCCTGAAGTTGCTAGGTCAAGACCTGGTATAGATACCAGTCTTCTGGAATACTGTAATGTCTTCCTCTCCAGCCCTATAATTTCATTATCTGCCAGCAATTTGTAGTGGTTTAACTGTTGGACTATATCAGGAGACCGGGCATCAAACATCTCTCAGCCATGGAAACCCACAAATCACATTCTTTCAGCTTCAGGGGAAGGCTAAGGCAAACCACCTCTGAACAAATTTGGACAATAAAAACCCTGATAGGTTTGTTTTAGATTTGTCATATGTTGGAAATGACTTGAAGGCACACAACAACAATAAATTGTTAAATTGGAGATAAAACTCTTCCCTGTTTTTTTTCTGTTTGAAAACATCCTTCCCTAATGGTTGTCCCATAATCACATTAGCTATTTTTGCCGCAGCAATGAATTGAGGCTTTATGATCATGCAGTTATCTGTGATGACCATTTATGACCTTTTTTTCTCCAAATCACTGATTTCTAAAGCAGATGCATGATGGTGTTTAATAAATGTCCACAAACCATTATGAAATCCTTGGATGAAGATAAAATGGGATGTTAATTATTTTTATCCCTGAATTTTTACAGCAAAGCAATCAGTGTATGAGCTCTCTGACTGCTTGGTTTAGTGGCATTTTAATTTTTTCCAGTTCATGTAGGCTCAATTAATTCTAAATTTTACAGTTCAGATTCAGATTGGAAATGATATCTGAAAAAGGGAAGATCAGCTTGCTAGGAGTTCAGGAGTGGTAAGTAGTGAGGTGGTAAGCAAAATTTTCATATTATTCCTCATGTGGTTTTCTTTTCATTCACCATATTATATTCATTTTTTAAAAATGCGTTGTATCCAAAGTCTGTAAAACAACAGTCTAAGCAAACAGGCATGGAGGCAGAGGCGTCATCTATCCCTGTGTTCTTCTCAGTGGCTTCCCCAGATGAGAGAGACCATAGCTCTATGTTACAACAGGACTCTTTCATACTACACAGTTATAACTCCGTGATACTGTTTTAAATGCCATGGCTTCATCCTATAGGATTCTGGATTTTGCATTTTAGGGAGGAGCATTTAGAATTGTCAGCCGGAGAGCTACTCTAGTGCCTCACCAAACTAAAAAACAAAAAACCAAGGATTCCATAGGATGCAGTCATGGTGACTGAAGACACATCATAATGTTATAACTGAGTAATGTGAAAGGACCTTAGCTTTTGGTGTTTCCATTTAGGGCTTGAGAAACACCAGTTGGAATCCTAGAGAGATGTTTCTAATCCATGTAAGACAAAGCTGGGCTAGGTGGCCTGATTCAATATAAAGCATTTTTTGATTTTCCTGCCAATTTCTCAATCAATATTTTATCCCAAGTCATCAAATACGTACACCTGGATTGAATTAGAGGTTTTGTGCCCATTCAGACAATTTTGTGCCCAGTCCTGCAGTGTACAAAAGAATGCTGAATATGAGGAATACATTTTACAAGGGGGGATGATATTCCTTCCTTCCTTCCTTCCTTTCTTCCTTTCTTTTTAGAAAAGGTAGCTCCCTCCATGCTAGGTCTTGAAGCTCCTTGATCACAGAAGGTTCAACAACAGCAAGAGGGAAATGGTAGCAAAGGTACGGTCTGATCTAGGAAGGGAGCAACTTCTTGGTATGAGGGAACACATATTGCTCCCCTCCCCACCCACCAACTGAGAGCTGCAGTCCTTCTGAAATTTAGTAGCTGACACCAACATTTCTGCAGCCACTACTACAGTTCCTCCTGAAATTTATCAGCAACTGTGATGATTCTCTATGGTACAGGAGGGTACCAGAGTGCCCTTCTGATGCTAAGGATGTAAATCCTTAATTATCTCATCCTTGCATGCAAGGATTAATAATTATTTCATATATGTCACCTTTCTCCCAGTGCAAGAGAGAAAGAAGCTTGAAGCCATTTAAAAACAAAGTTACTGTAGTATTCCCCTTGCTGTGGGAGACAATGAATACTTTTATGCAGATTTGCCATGTATTTAAGTGTCTCCAAGTGTTCCTGAGAGTTTTTCTGCACAGAAAATATTTGGGAATTGTTTTGCACAAAAGTACACACTTCCATCCCCTTACTTCCATCCCCTCTAACTGTCCCAGTTTGATTAATCCTTTGTCATCCCACTTTTTTATCTGTTTTTAAGAAGTCCCAGTTTCTTCCTCTTCCTTTCACTTTCCCCCTTTGTCCTCAGCTTACTTCAGTTACTGAAAACTGAATTTTCACTCAACTCATCAGCTGGGAGAGGAGAGGCAGGGGTGGAATCCTGCCCTTCTCAGTAAGTTTTGGCAAAAGCAAACTTCTGTAGCCTCCCGTGTGTGTGTGTGTGTGTTTCTTAAAAACTTTTGACCGTACTCTGATGTTGGTTGGCTAAAATGGTAAAATACTGGAAGAAAACTCTGGAAAGTCTTGCTGCTCAGTATTCGATCCAGTGGGATTTCCTAATTGTCACAAAATCCATTTTTCAGCTGGGCAACAAGTAATAGAGAATATTCTTTCCATCCCAACATAGAGTCCTGTAAGACAGATAAGGCAGAGTATTACCTTCTGAAAAGGAAGGAAGGAAAGGGAAGTTTTTGTTGTGCTGCTGAATATCAGTGCTTTGTGTCTTTGCACAGTGCTTTGTAGTCCTGCCACTTGGCAGTAGTAGTAACTGCCAAGTGGCAGGACCATAAAAAACAAAGAAACATTTAGGAACCTGTCCACAGCCTATGGTCATATTTTGCCCACCAAGAGGCATGCACCAAACTGTGTAATATATGTGTTTCTGAATGAAACAGAGGGAATTACATATTTGAATGTTTCATGATAAAAATGAAACCCATTCACTTGGCAAAACTAGAATTGGCAGTTTAGGGAGGGGCATTTAGGATTTTCTGCCGGACTACTCCAGTGCCTTACCAAACTACAAACCCCAGGATTCCATAGGATGGAACCATGGCAGTTAATGTGCAATAATAGCACTACAGTTCTGGAGTGTGAATGAGGTTTGGGTTTGCACTGCTAGTGACCAACAAAACTGTCCAAAGTTCACCTGCCATTTTTAATCTCTGCCCAGGACTGCAAACAGGGGGGTTATCAATAAGATAGCCATTACAGATGACAGTCCTCTTTATGAAGTATTTTCTATTTGATTGGTTGTCTAGTTCAAGTCTGGTTTAAATATTAAAAATGACAAAAAGGAAAGCAGGAGCTTTTGGAGCTGCCCATCAGATGTTAGGATATGGACAACAAAGTAAGGAGGCACAGATGTCAGTTGGTCCACTCTTTGCCACTATGGTATTTCTGTTTTGATTCTAATCATTTTATCTCTACATGCATTTCTGTGTGTGAACATGCCACATTTTATGTAAATTTTTGTCTTTTGAGGCAAAGAAGAAGTGGCCACCCTAGATTTTAAGGAGCCTTCAACATAAGATGGTTGAACTGCATTCGGCACAGTACATAATCTCTTGTGCTGCCCAAGGCCCTTTCACATGACACAAGACACTTTCACACGAGACTGTTATAGCGCTATGATTCCACTTGCAACATCTTATGGCTGCCTGGCTCCTCCCAAAACTGCAAATCCCAGGATTCCATAGGATGTTGCAAGTAGAATCATAGCGCTATTAACAGCCTAGTGCGGAAATGGCCACAGTTAACAGCATGCTGATTCTACTTTAGCTGCCCTGACAACATCTTATGGAATCCTTGGATTTGCAGTTTGATGAGACCTTACAAGAGGGGTTAGCTTTTTAGTTTTCCAGCTGTTTTGAACTTCAGCGCCTATAAAATCTTCACTATGGGACATGCTAGCTAGGGTTTCTGGGAACTGAAGCTGGAGGAACAAATATTGAGAAACACTGCACTAGAGCTCTCTGACTGAGAAGTCTAGATATCCCATCCTAAACTATAAATCCCAGGATTCCATAGAAGGGAAACCATGATAGTTAAAGTGGAATCATCACTCTATCATTTGTGTGTGAAAGAACTCCTGGATCAGATCAGGCTTGGCCACAAATTATGGTGCATTATGGTTCATTATGGTGCATTATGCCAGTGGTATATTTTTCCTCCTGGGTGTGTGACAGTGACAAGGGAACACAAAGAAAATCTGCCAACTCCAAGCAACCTGCTTCTCTGATGACTTGCTTCTTTCATGGACACAGCAGCCACAGCTACACCACTTACACCAGTCTAGTTACAGTTGTCCAACACAGTGCACAGAAAATTGAACAAAGGCAGAAGGAACTAAAAATGTCCAATAACCCTGATGTAAAAGAGAGTCCAAAGCTTAGAATGTATAGAAAAGACTTTATTCCACAAATTAGCACAAATAAAATAAAGCCCTTTGAAAAATGCATCTTGAGACTCGGAGTCTTTTTCACATCTGGCCCAGTAAGCCAACAAGATTCCAGCCTTGAAAAGCAAGCCTCCTGCCAAAATCCTAGAACAGCCCAGCCTCTGCTATTAGAGACAACGCTGATAAAGGCTGTCTGAGAATGTACCCTAAACCACCATATTTGCAGAAAATGATATCTGTTGCAACTGCTGATGATGCTGATGCCTGCTGTATTGATTCTGATGTCAAGATGTTCTTTGTGGCTCAGAGACTGAACTCCTTTCTTTTGCCTTTGGGATTGTTCTTAATGATAGGCATGTTTCCAAGAAATGGCCATCTCTTGGCTTTCTCATTAAAATACAGGCTGGGAGAAAAAAGCACTGTTTTCTCACCATAAGCTGTGACAGTGGGTGGAAAGGGGGGAAAGCTGTCTCAATTTTCACTTTCATGACTTGAAAGAATTTATTGGCCATTAGATCCTGAATGTATTCTCCTTCTGTTCTACCCACCACCCTCCCTTCCATCTCAGTACATATCCTATAACATTTTTGCCAAGGAGGCTGCCTTAAATCTTTAACTAGGAAAGCCAAACTTTTCATCTACATTCATTTACACTCAACCGTAAGGAAGAGAATCATGAGTTACTTTGCAGCAAAACTTCCCAACCTTAATAGTTGTGTTGTAGGGAGATCAATAGCTGGGTAATGAGCTATCCATTTTCTTCCTTCTGCCTTAACAGGGGAATCTGGGTGTGCTGAGTTTAACACAGCACTGTGAGATGATAAACTGCCTTTTAATAGAACATTAACATTAATCTAAACAAGATTAGCCGTGCAGAGCATTGTACGAATAAGCTTGCTCAATTAAAACAGATGGCCGCCCGTGCGGAATTATATTATGTTAATGTAACCCTTTCTCTCTTTCATACACTCACGCAGGCTCAGACTTATAGCACTTAGTTTTAGCCTCTTTCATTCTGCAAGCACTTCTGAATAGCATGTTTATCATATTTATATCTGAATAACAAACAAGAGAGCTGTAATGTTCCTACTAATTATACAGGCACTAATAACCATTCTGATTTTGTTTCTGTTCACATGCATGCACGTGTGTGCAACTTATACTCACGGATACACATAGAAACACAGGCAGGTTGAGAGTCATCAGCCATTAATATCAGCTTTTAGTGCGAGGAAGAGAGAAGGGAGGGGAGGAGAAGCATAGAAATCTTCCAGCAGCATTTAATGGGCAATAGGATCCAAAAGTAATGATCACCATTCTACGTCTCGGCGTTTGAACACAATTTTAGTCTTAACTATTTTATACCAGCAAGCTTTGCCAACTAAATCACCACTTCTGTTTTTGTTTTCCTCCAAGGCAGCCGTGAGCTGTTCACTTGGTGGCTTCAAATATGCTTAACATATGTTTTTGGTGGTACTATGACTTATTGTGTAATAGCACACCATCGACACACATGGCACTTTGGAGAGTGACAAGCATAAGAATGACAAGTCCTTACCCAAGGAAGTTGGCAAGTGAAATGTTGCCTGTGGGAGGGAGAAGGTAATAGAAATGGGGTGGCATGGGGTGGGGGAAGAGGCCAGTTTGGTATGAAGAAAGGTGCTTGGGAAGCCAAGCTCGGAAAAGTTACTCTATTTGGATTGCAAATCCCATAGCTGGGAGATAGTGGGAATTGTAATCCAAAAACATACCTTTCCCAAGGGCTTTTGGTGCAAATAGGTTGTGTGTAAACTTGACAACATATTTAAAATAAACGAGAAAGCACTACCTCTTTCACTGTATGAAAGAAAGATCATATTAAATTATTTTCACCCACTAGCACATTTCTCTTTGGAAAACCCAAAGAGAACATCTGTCCCTGGTGTAGCTCCTCTGTTAGTTTTAGAGGTTCTAGTGGGACAGCTTTGTATTTTGTTCCAGACTGAAGCAATTTAGTTTCCCAGCCGTGGAGAGGAACTGGAATATGTGTAGACCATTTGCAGTAATTCAAAGGGGATTGCATTGCACTAGGCTTCCCAATGTCCTAACTTGAAATCATTCCCATTAGTTGCTGATCTGCTCGCTCCTCATTTTGAGCCTTTTTCTGCTTCTTGCCTCTTTTGCCTTATTTGAATGAGGCAACTGTTGGCTCTTCAAACTTGAGGCCAAGAAGACTGCAACTTTCTTTCTCTCTTTGCTCCCCTTAACGTAGTTCTCTGTTGAGTGAGATTCTGTAGATGGATTGATCCTTTAGAGTCTGTTGTGGAAACTGCGGGTTCCAGAGGCATAAATCCCACTGGTAATATGAGTGGATTTAATCCACTGGAAAACCATAAGCTTGGTAGTATGTCAAAGAATTGTCTACTCTTTTCTGAATGTTATCCTCCTCCCTTGCCAAGCTGTGAGCCCCAAGGAGAATAAGCAAAGCCTGAGGTGAACAAATTTTCAACAGGAGTCATCTAGCCACACAAAGCAGAATGCGGCAAACAGATGTAGAATCTGGCTTCCAGATTGCCAGTCTGGTTCTTCTGGCCCTGGGAGAGCTCCCAAGAAAGGCAGGTGCTGCTTGAGCCAAATCCAAAGCTCAGTGAAGCTTTGTCTATCATATCAGAAGCCAACATGCCTCTATATATCACTTGCTGGGGAGCCTGAGATGGACGGTGCAGTTGGACTCATATCCTGCAGGCAGGCTTCCCATAGGCAACTGGTTGGCCGCTGTGTGAACAGAATGTGGGATCAGATAGGCTTTTGGTCTGAGCCAAAAGTGTTGTTCTTATGTTTAAGCAGTCCGTCTGTAGAATGCCTCTGTTTCCTTGGCCACTGCGGTATATCACAGGTACACTATGTTGTGGATCTAGGCCTTTGAACTACAATACCAGTGAATGGATTTTGAAAGGATACTGCAAAGTTAACCTAGTCCAACTCCCAACCAAGGCACTGTAATCCACTCCCTGAACCCTAGCTTCCTGGCAAATAATTCTAAGTACCTCACAAAACTACAGGTCTCCGTATTCCGTGGGATGAAGCCATGGTAGTTAAAACGGTATGAAAGTGTTATAATTGAGTAGTGCGGATACACCCCCTGCTTAGTCTCACCACTGATTTTCACAAACAATATGTGTCCCCTAGGGGCAACTAGCGGGCACCTGTCAGAAGTTAGGGGCAGTATTTCCCTCTCAGTGGAACTTGGAAGAGTGCATCCTTCCACTGGAAAAAAAGGGCTGATATTGACTATTTGGTTATGCATCAGTGTCTGAGTAGTGTCTCCTCCAGCCAGCAGCTGGATCAGAGGTGAAGGAGATCTGTCCAGATGCCAGTCACAGAGCAAGGAAGATGATACTTCCAGACCCCTCCCGCTAATGATTGAGGATATGGCAAGGACCTGTAATAGGGCTTCTTCTGATTGTCAAACCTCACTCACTGCTAGGAGGGGGTTGAAAACACCATCCTCCTTGTGCCCCTGTTGGCTGCTGGATAGGCTTCCTTCTTGAAATATGATTGTTGGCAATTAAAATGATCTGGGGGCATTTAAGAGTAAGACTGTGTAGTCTTAGAGGAAGATTATGTAGCCTTACTGAATACAGAGCAGTTATGAATTTGTAATTCTAGGTTACACTGCAATACTGTATGCCAGCCATGATTTTCTTTTCAGAAATGGCCCTTGGAAACGTATGTGGCCACTAGGTCACACTTTTCCCACCTGTGCCCTAGGGCATATTGAATCGTACTTTAGCAATGGTGATATGACAGCATCCTCTATTTGACCTGGGTGCAGCAGGCCAGTGTAGCATAGAAGACGGACCATGTGGCACATGCTATGCGGACACTGCTGCTGTTACTGTTTCCTCCACATTGCACAGTGGCTGCTCCATATGTATGTTGTGTCACCCTGCCTAATGATAGGGCTGGCCCCAGAAACAGCCAAACATATAGCAGCATTAAATCATATAATCAAAATGGTGGGCAGAAAATTTTGGAAAAAGGATATTTAAAAGAGCAGATAGAAACAAGCATAGTTAAACACAACTGCCAAGTACACCCTCCAGGGAGCCAAGATTATTTGCAGCTCCATTTTAACTCACTGTAGAGTTGATGGCAAACTTAGATTTGTCTCTGAACCATATACAAAATGGCCTCTCGCTGGAGCAGAAGGAATGTAGCAATGGCAGTGTTTCTGAAATGTGAGGGAACAGCTGCTTGGCAGAATCTGGTAGTAGTATCTGTACACTTGTGATTTTGGTGAAAATAATGGGTTTTGGTAAAACATTCTTTTTTGTCAAAGAGCAAATGTATGTGCTTTCATAAAGAGTAAGATATGCAAAACAGCATGCTATGAATGTTTCATGCAGACATTTTGCATGTCATTAATCCTCCCTCCGCTTTAGTCGCTCCAAAATAAACATAAAAGTGTGCAACAAATGAATAATAATTGATAGCTGCTGGCTTCAAACATTAGTAGCATCCTATAGCTTGGGAAATAAAAATTAGTACTTAATAAAATATTGAGTTTAAAAAGTTTAGAGAATAGCTATGGTCCAGCAGAAGCTATATACCAGTATAATCCAAAGCAAATATTATTCAGTCTTTCAGGCTGCATGTTTTCTGTCTTTTCCTTAGAAACACTCCAGACTGTTCCCTGACCTTGCATCCAGAAAAGCAAGATCTTGTACTTTATGTACCCGTTTGAATCGTTCCATGAATGCTCCTGTTTGCAGAATTCATTCTGCATTTCCTAGTAATAGAGGAGCAAGAAGCTATGTAGAACATTAAGATGTCATCCCACGGAAACTGATTTTCCTCGTAACCTCCCTACACAGTTCCTATCCTATCATTTGGCTACTAAGAGCTAAAAAAGAAGAGCTTTTTCAATTAAAGAAGGCACCATCCTTCAGGGATGCTGATTTCCCCATATATAGGATGGGAAGAGCACTGCTATTATACTGTGCCTTCAAACCGCTTCTGACTTATGGTGACTTTAAGGGGAACCTATCACAGGGTTTTCTGGGGCTGATTTTGTGTTGTGCCCAAGGTCATATAGAGGGTTTCCATGGCCAAGTGGGATATTGAACCCTAGTCTCCAAGGTCGTAGTCCAGTGCTCAAACCACTACACCTCGCTGGCTCTGAAAGAACATTAGTGATACTTATTCATCAAGGTTGGTGAGGCCCTTGCAACTGTGAATAGGCTGCGAATAGGCGACTGTTATGAATAGGCTGTTTGTCTCATGTCTGGAGTCTACTCCCCTTATTACTCTGAGCTTTAAAGTATCTATTCACGTGCTGAACCCATAACCCGAAGAGGTTCAGGACCTTGGACAGCTTGAGAGTCATAGCTGGAGGATGTTCTCATCCCATTGACATGGGAAACTCCAGCTGTCATTTGGTTAGGCTTGGTTTTTCTTCAACTGTATGAACCAACAGTTTGTTCTGTGGACACTGAAATGGCTACCTACGGATGGCATGGAGTGGTGCAGCTGTGCCCCCACTTGCTTAAAAATTAAAATTATGATATCTATATATTCTTAAGGAGAGAAATAGCTGCTGATGAACTGAATGTACCCAGCTTTGCTCCCATCCCTTGCTATGCTCATGCAGAAGGAAAGGAGAGAGTATAGCCTGTTTCCCCCTTGAATCCCATAGGCGATCTGAAAGACTGTATGTGATGAAATTTGGGGCTGGGGGTATCTGAAGTGCCAGGGGAGCCTGGAAGCATGCTGCTAGGCAACCAGAATAGCACCTCAGGAGAGAAATCCAGCCCAGTGGAGTGTGGGAGGAGCTTGTGGCTTAGAAAAAGAAGTTGTATAAAGTCAAGTACCTGTGAGTATTTTGATTCCTTCAGTGAGAGCCTAGCAAGGAGCTAGGGAGTAGAATCACTTAGTCAGAATTTGTGGCTGTTTTGGGAGGTTTAGTTCTCAGTGGAAGCCTAGCGAGAAGTGGAAAAGTAATAGAACCGTAGTAGGATCTGTTCAGACGGTATGGCCTAGATTGGAGGTTGAGTCTTTGGTGGGAGTCTAGCCAAAGTGTTGTTATACAATAACTATACCTTTTATGAACGTCTTAAGACATGATTAAACTGTTTCTGAGTAGTGAAATAAGGCTTAATACAGTCTGAAGAGTGCACTGAACATGTGTATCAGCACTGAACTAAGTGTGCACCCTAATAGGCTATCTTATTCTTATTGTTATCTTAATAAATGTTGTAGTTTATCTTTGTAAACACTGACTGGGCTATATATGCAATATTTTGTGCAGAAATTATGTGTCTTCACATGCGAGGATGAAATAGTTGACTATTACATTCCTGGCATATAGCCCAGTGCTAAATGTCTAGTATTAAATAATGGAAAAGATTTCCATACAAAAAATAAGCAAAAAATTTATTAATGCTTCATACAAAATCTCATCACTCGTAAGACTTAGAGAACACAAAGAGTGATAGCGAAAAGAGGTTATCAACTTAATGATCCAAAATGCTGGAGCCAAATCAACTTAGTGAACCAAAATACTAAAGACAAATGGTGGGGCAAGTATACATTGAAAAAAAACCCCTGAACAGTAGCTATTAAACAATTTTATATACAAACAGACTAATAACCAAAATGTTCATCAACTGACATGCATTTGATCTGCTTCTTTACACTTTGAAGTTTTGCTTCCTTATGACTTTGGCAGTGTGTGACACCCTCTGCTTCTTGAATTTTGTCTTCATTATCCTGGAAGTCTTAATGGATCTCCATTAGTATTCCTCTGTGCTCTTATCTCATGAAAGTACAGCAGTTCATGGTGAATCCCTAAGATGGATACTTAGAAGGTAGGAGAAGTAGTACTAGATCTGGGACAGCTTCCAAAACAGAGGGAGGAAGTTGTTTTCATCAGCAAGTGTTGGAACCACGCTATCTGTTCCAAAAGAATGCTGAGGCAGTACAACAGCTGAAAGCATAAGATCATAAAATTGCTCTATGTTAAATCTCAATACCAGAACAGATGGGACACTGTTGTAGAAAGAAAAACACCCTTCGGATTATCCTAACAACTCAGGTAGCAGAATCAGAACGTAGAAGCAATTAGTTACTGGTACCTGATTGTTTGCAATTAGTTCCTTTCCTAGATAATTGAGGAATAATCATCCTCTAGTGCAATTGTAGTTCAATGAAAGATAGCTTTACTTCTCTTGCACTATGGCCCTTTCCTCATGGGGGGGCGAAACGGGGCTGCGCACGTAGGGGCAGAGCTTACCCGTGAGCGGGTTGCTCCGTCCCTGCGGAGAGCGCGGATCCGCCGTTCTAAACACCACCGAATTTCGGCGGCGCTCAGCGGCGCCCAAAATGGCGGCTGGCGGCTTCCAGCGGCGCTCCACCAATCAGGACAGTGCACCAGCTGGAAGCCCGCCCCCGGGCAGATCTGCAGGGACGCGCTACCGCGTCTCTGCAGTTCTTCACCAGGGGCTGCCACAGGGCAGCGCGGGTGAGTTTTGTAAAAACCACTTCTGAAGGTAGTTTTTATAAAACTCGCAGCGCCACCCCCGCGGCTGCGCTAGAGCAGTTTGAGGTCTAGAGCCTCACTTTTTTTAACTGTGCTAGCGCACCCCGCAGTGAAGAAGACCTCCAAGAGAGGTTGCCCTAGCGTGGGCAATATGCCTGTGTGGAAATGGCCTATGACTGTAACTTTTAGATACATATAGTTGCAGAGTATGGCCTTACTAAATGGTAATGGAAGAGGAATATCCTATGGTTCAATTAGTGGGTCATACTGTTGATTTTTTCTTAGTCATGGTTGTTGAGGCAACCAGGATATGGATAGGAAGAGAATGTGTTTTGTATCACAAGTCAATGGCTTGTAACATTCAGATATGTGCATTTTTAACTCACCAAGACTGCACTCTTAACTGGCCAAGCTGTCCCTAGCCAGCTATACCTTTGCTGAATCTAGACCCTCCCCAGCCTGAGAATATTGGATATTACTTAGGACTATTCTCATCCTAGCCTAATTTTTTATGCTGGCATAATGGCTGCATCCCTGGGCTGAAGGAGGATTGGATGTAGCATAACTTGCCTCCCCTCTGCCCTGTGTTTGGCTCTTCCGTCCATAGATCTTGCCAGCAGAATAGTTCTGCCAGCAGACTAGTTTGCAGATCTTTGGGATCAGCCAGTAGAAGAGGGTTCTGCCAGCAGAAGTACCTTGGGGCTAATCCTAAAATCATACAGCTGGTAGATCTTTCAGTTATGCCTGCACTGTCAAAAGTAACTATTTCTGACACTTTTGAAAAATGAGGAAGCAGAGGGTTACTTTTTTGTTTGTTTGTTCTTTAAATCATAGCAATAATGATACATAGCTAACAACTTTTGGGCAAGGCTTGTACAATCAGATTTAAAAATAATTTGTTCCCCTTATTCACTGCAGTGTTTGAAAAGGAACCCATTTTTAGTTGCTAGTTCTGAGAAAGTGTTGCATCATGTTCTACTTCATATTTTTCCTTATTTTTCTATTACTTTTCCTTGTTTTTTTGAGAGAGAAACACATAGCATTGGTGAGAGAATGGCACAGGAGAGGTAAAATTCCTGTCAAAGCAGCTTGTTGTTACATCCTCATTAGGCAAGAAGTAATGACGTATGTCAGCAAGTGTATTTGTAATGTGCTATTTCCAAACCATACCTTGGAGCTATACCTGTAACTAACTACTTGGCAAAAATAATGTAGCAGGTTCTGAGCAGAACTGAGAAAGTGTTGTGCCCTTAAGAGTGGGAGGCAGCCCTGCCAGCCAGAGAAGAAATCACTAAGCATAAGTGGACCTGTGCTCTCATTCACTTAAGGGCAGATCTTTAGGAAAGTCTTGAATAGATATCGGCAAAAGTATGAGATGATTTGCTTCTTGGAGAATGTGTGCACATCCCCTAAAGTTGTCTGTGATTGACAGCTTTGCAGAAATCCCCCATGTAGTTGACAGCAGTATCTAATGGCAAAGACCTGATGTGAAACAAATGATGGCCAATTGATGCTCCAGGACAAAGAGCATCATCTGATCATTGTAACTCGGCAGCTTGCAACAGAGGGAGAGAGGCCCCCTGACCTTGTGCTGCTCTCTGAAGGCATAGCGCAGATGTGAAGGGGCCGTCCAAGCCATCATATACCCAGCAGGGTATACTGATAACCTGTAATATCTTCTGCAGTGTGGGTGTACCGTACAGCACAGGGACTCTGGAAAGAGGACAGCTTTAACACTCAACAACAATTTGAAGGATGAAAATATGTAGTTTCCTGCTCAGGCTGCAATCTCCAGGGAGGTTATTCCCAAAAATGTTTATACTCTTTTACAAAACACATACTGAATAGAAAGAAATAAGCAGGAATTTAGTGAAAAAGAAGACAAAACAGATTGCAGCTCCAACAAATTATTGCCTTATCGTTATTTTTCACAAGTCCAGCAATGTATAAAATAAGGTCACTGAGAAATACCTTCCCCGCAATATATACACAGGCAGACATATCCTTTTAACATCTTGATGGGCTGTGATCCAGGCTAGTTTCATAGTAAAAAATTTGGAGTATAGAGATAAAATTTACTGACAGTCTTGTGATGGATAGCAGTAGGGAATATCTAGAATCAGCTGAAAAATAATCTCTCTCCTTGCGATAAATAATCATTCCCCCACCTGGAAAAATGAGAGAGGGGAGAATTTGCGCCTGTTTTCTGTATAATCTAACCCAACCCTGGCTAAATTATTTGGCATTCTGAATATGTGACCTGTTCCTATTACCTATTACTCAGGAAAAGACTTCAGTGAGGAACCTCCTAGTCTGGGCCTAAGACAGCAATTCTTAATTAGGGGTTCATAAATGTCTATAGATGTTCTTCAGGTTGTTTACGAACCCATTCCATTTTCTTTTCTTTGATTTCCTTCTGGTTAGGTTGAATGTTTAGTCAAGAAGATAATGCAGTAAAGTAGCCTGTCCTAAATTTTAGCTTCCTCTTTTCTGGAGAAGGGGTCTATTGCTTTCATCAGATCCTCAAAGAAGTGTGTTATCTCAAAAACATGGAGAATCACTGAACTTAAGAAGTTAGTCGTTCTGTGTGTGGATGTGGGTGTGTGTAGGCAGGCCTCAGATCCTCTGTTCAAGCATAAGAGGAACCAGCAGACATAACCATACTCTTTCAGAGAGTTATGGGGTTGTGGTCCAAATATATATATATTTTTAACTATGCGGTGTAGCAAGATATGTTACATTAGGCAGGCAAAGACAAAAGTGCAGGAGCAGGAGGGTGGAACATCAGTCACATGCATACGTATGTAAGATTTAATAAACAAGGTTCTTGCTCTTACAATCTACAAGTCAAGCCAACAAAGGAAGAGGTATTGGGGAGGAAAAAGTAAATCTAGCAAACTTGGGCACTAATTCTCAATGTTACCTACTTTGTATAATGGCTGACTTGAAAGGAAACAAATGGCAGGGTGGAGAAGCCCGGCTGAATTGGAGTCTCAGCAGAGCCAGCCCTTTGTGCTTGCTTTTTGCCGGCAGGCAAAGACCCTTTTATTTTAACAGGAGTTTGACTTTTAATTGGGTGTGAAGAACATTTTTTTATGGGGTATGTGCTCTTTGATTTCTGTTTTAAAAACATTTTAAATTCTTTTAAAATATTTTTAATAGTGTTGCCTATTCAAAGGTTGTTGTTTTTTTAAAGTTTTGTATTATACATTGTTTTAGTTGTATTTTGTTCTTAATTTATACAATTAGCTGCCTTGGGTCCCATGTTGGGAGAAAGGTGGGATATAAAATAGACAGACCAAACAACAGATAGATAGATAGATAGATAGATAGATAGATAGATAGATAGATAGATAGATAGATAGCTCCCTTGTGTTTCCAGCAGTCTTATCTATCACCCTGCCACAGAAACAGATCTTCTTTCATTGCTGAACAGCTCCCCCAAGATCCTTGCAGGCTCACCCCTCTAAGATACAACACAACTGCACTGCCTTCCAATTTGCTTCTGAGCTCAATTCAGTATGCTGGTTCAGCCTACAAAGCTTTAAATGGCTGGGGGCAGGGATATCTGAAAGATCTCCTTCTCCCATATGTGCCTGCACAAAATTTAAGATATTCAGTGGAGACCTTGTTCCATGTCCCAGTATTTTACAAGTTCATTGGTGTACACATGGCACAGGGTTTTCTCCATACCAAGACCCCAGTTGGTAGAACTCCCTGCCAAGGGAAGGTAAGCTGGCTCCATCTGTTTCAAGCTTCCAGCAGGCAGGTAAACTCCTCCAAAGCCTTTTATGTTTTTAAAGAGTGTTTTAATTGTGTTTAGCTTTTTTATCTCAGTATTTTTTTCGTTTTTTTTACCTGTTGAGCATTGTCTGAGGGGCCCTCTGGGCTGGGAGGTGATATCTAAATACTTTGAAAGAATGAATGAATGAATGAATGAATGAATGAATGAACGAACACCCATGATTGTGAGAATGGGACAAAAGTGACTCTGGAAGAGCACTTGCTTGATTGCAGTTGCAATCTGTTCTTGATTGAACCTCGTGGTAGTGACCTTCTAAGAAACAATAAGGTGCATTTAGGGTCAAAGTGCATTTAACCAGGTGGGTTATGAGGGCAACCACATCCTTTTCTAGGTTAGGATGATGTCTTCTCTAGTTCAGGGTGTCAAAGGCTGCAATTCTTCAGTGATTTCCAGGTGCTACATACTAGTGGTTGGGACTGTGGATGAGGCCAGAGACAAAAATAGATAACCACACCCCCACACACCGCTACACACCCTTTCTTTTCCTTGCCCTCTTCCTCCTCACTGAATGGCCTGCTGGGGAAGAGACAGATCATTCTTACTAAAGCCTAATCGGTCATGGAGGGTTTTTGAAATCAGGCCTAGTGCCACCAGTTGCTAACCCCTGGTATAAAAGATATCATACAACTAACGTAAGTTTTCTAATTGGGGGAAAATGAGTTACTTTTTTAAAAAAAACCCTGAGGAGTAGATGAGCCAGTCTCAAAAATAGCACTGTGACTCAGTGAAGAAGGTGTTTTGTTTGGATGAATCTGCCTTTGATAATGTGAGAGTGGTGACTTTTTAGAGATTGGTAAATTCATGAGACTTTGTTGGCAATTAATTACTGAAGTTATTCTACACAGGTCAAAGAAGGTGAAATCCAATAATAGGCACTCTGAGGGGTAATGTTGCAAAGGCCTCATTGTATGATTATTCATATCACCCAGGAGCTTCCATTATCTATATATGTGTTAAGCCTCCATCAGACTGACACTAAGGCCATTTCCGCACTAGCCCGCGCTGTTCTACTTTCCACATCCTATGGAATTCTGGGGTTTGTAGTTTACTGAGGCCAAAGAGCTCTCTGGCTGAGAATTCTAAATGTGCCTCCCTAAATTGCAAACCCCAGGATTTCATAGGATGTGGAAAGTGGAATAATAGTGCTATAACAGGCTAGTGTGGAAATGGCCTAAATGACCATGTAGCAGAAGGAGCTTCAGTGTTAGGTGATGAGTTTTACACACACACACACACACACACAATTCACTGCAGCATTCAAATCTGTCTGGGGCATCGGACCTACATCTACTTGTTCTGTTCTGAAAACATTGCAGTCCACAATTGCCATCTTAAAACTTCAAGATGATGACTTCAAGATGAATGTCCCAGCAGCACTAGCCAAAAGAAGCAATGGTGAAGAATACTGGAAGCTGCAGCCCAAAATCTGGAGAACCACATGATTCCTACCTTTGCTTTAAAAAGAAACCTTGGGCAGCACCAGAATCAGTCCAAATTGCCCAGTTGGGCTTGGGATTTGGGATGCCTCCAAATCTAGCATGTATCTTAAGCAGGTTTCTGCTTCCCAGTGCAGGTTTTGCTCTATGTCCGTCATCCACAGCTTTGAGTACCTGACACATCTATGTTCAGCACCTTACCAGCCGTGTGTCATCTGAGGTGGGGAAACTGCAGCCTGCAAGTGTCTCCTGGTGGCATTTGTGCACATCACTGGACCACAATTGGATCCCAATAAGCCTCCCAAACTCTACCTAGTAAAATTTGGAGGCACAAAAGTGGTGCCCAAAAGGTGAAAAGTCATACTTCTGGCATGGTTCAGCAAAAGTGGGAAATGCAGAGAAATCGTAGCCATAGAAACAGTCTAAAGAGCCAGATAAAGAAACTGAAAGCAAATTCTATTTTCATTTTCCAATATTCAGGCATTCATAGCATGCTGGGTGATTCAAGGGCAAAAATTGTTCTGTGGGCCCTCCACAGGAGCTTCTACCTGAATTTGTGCATTTACTAGGTGGGGTAGATTCTACTTTGCCAAACTCCACCAGTTGCCCTTTAATCTTTTATGCTTTAGCTTCTGTACTCTACCTCCTACATCTCTACATAGGTTCAAGATACATTCTTTGGTGAAACTGGGCTCTGAACTTGAAGGATGAGACTGGGACTCTGAGAAATCAGGGTTCAGATCCTGATGGAAACCAACTGGGTGGCTTTGGGTGAGTCACACTATCTCAGGCTCAGAGGAGGGAAATGGCAACCCCCCTCTGAAGAAATCTTGCCTAAAAACCCCTGAGATAAGGTAACCATAAACCAGAGCCATCTTTAAGGGAATCACAAAAAGGACAACACAATCAGAACACAGTTTGCACTACTTGACAAAACGTCCAATGATGAAGTGCCTGTTGTTCAGTTGTTGTTGTTTTTTAATTAAGAAAAAGAATATGCATGGAGGGATGTGGCCCCCCCTTCCCAGCTTTAGAAAAAAAATCTGTCTTTTGTGTCCTTTTGAAAAGCATTTGGCAGGCAAAAGGAATCTGTTTACAAAAATGAGCTGAGCTACTAAAGTTCAGGTTCGTGTTTGGATTCAGCCCCAGCAAACGGAAGCTGATGCTGTGCCAGACATCTCAAGCTGCCAGACAACAGTTCATATCAAATTGGAAATTAAAGGAGGGGTGGGGGAAGAGACTTATCAAGGAAATTCTGAATGCGTCTCTGAGGGTTTGATTTTGCTTAATTCTACTCAACCTAAATAATTTGTGGACTTTCTGTATGTGGATGTTTGCAGACTTTCTCTAACTTAATGTTAGGAGAGAAGCCAGGGTGGAGTTGGCACTGTTGGATCATGAAAAAGTTGAACTCAACAGGCAGGGAACAGGTATGCAGGTTGGACAGGATACAGGCAGAAGTAGGACGGAGCCAGACAAAAAGAAACAAAAGACACAGCAAGGGGGTTCAAGTCACATCCAAAGTGTTCTATTGATCCAGCTGCCAACAGCCTCTTCCTGGTTCCTTTTGTAATGGCTGCTGGGAGATTAGAATGAAAGAAAAGAGGGAAGCTTAAGTGGTCTGAGGTAAAACATGAATTCCAAAGGAAATAAAGCTGAAGAATGCAGTGCTTGGCAGTTGTACATAGCTCATTAAGGAAATATACCCATGCCTGATACTTTGGAAGCCATGGCTCTAGACCAAGATGGACAACATTGGCCCTCTGGAGGTTTTTGGCATACAATTCTCATCAGTTTTAGCCAGCACAGTGAGTGGAAAAGGACTGTAGGAATTGCAGTCCAAAGAGCAAAGTTCATTACCGTGCTCTATACAGTTAGACAACTGAATGGTCAACAGTGACCTAAGTGGAGGAGTTCAGAGTGAAAACTTAAGGAGAGTTGTTGGTCTATCATGCTGAGGAATTGAGGAAGGACAAAGCAAGAGAATAAGTGGAAGTTCAAGTAGATCCTTTAGACTTTTTGTTCCTCCTCTTTCAGGGCCAAACATAGTAGCATTTTTTATCATTTTCATGGGATCATAGAGCTAGAAGTAACAGCAAAGGCCCATCTAGTCCAATCCCCTTCCGTGCTAGAAGACACAACTAAAGCATTCCCCAAAGATAGCCATTCAACCTCTGTCTAAAAAACTCCAAAAAAGGAGAGTCCATCACATTCTAAAGAAATCTATTCCACTTCTGAGCAACTATTACTGTCAAGAAGTTCTGCCTAAAGTTTAGTTAGAATCTTTTTTTTTTCTTGTAATTTAAATCCATTGGTTGATGCCCTAGTCTCTGGAGCAGCATTTCATTAACAAGTAGACCTAGATGCCATACCACAAAGTGCTGTTGAAAGACAACACCACCTCCCACACCTAGTTTCAAAATTAGTTAGCTTTCCCACATATGGTGGCTGCTTCGTGTTCAATAGACATAAACCGAGAAGTCAAATATGAGACCCTGACAGCTAGTGAACACCAAAGACAGGCAATAAGTGCTGCTATGTGCCAACCATCAGTTACATAGTTAGGGCAGTCTAGGGAGGGCAAGACTCCTGGGCTACCAGGGCTACCTGATGTCCCTTGCCTCTCCTCTAGTCTATGCCATAGAAGGAGGAAAAGGGAAGAACAAGGAACACAATGGCAGTCCAGCAGTCTTAACAGCTTTTTCACGCTGAGAGAAAAAGATGCAGGGCTGAACATGTAGCCTGGTTATTGTTCTAAATGCTTGCTGGATCAAATACACTATGGAGGAGGAGCAAGAAAACCACTTATGCTCAGCACAGATAATTCTCTCAGTCTCCTGTATTTGCTTGGCTCCAGCAAAAAACTGAAAGAGAGGGAGAGAGGGAGGGAGAGAGAGAGGACTATATTCCACTTTAACTGCCCTGGAGCATCCTGTGGAATTCTGGGGTTTGTAGTTTAGTGAGGCCCTTTGGCTGAAAATTCTAAATGTCCCTCCTAAACTGCAAATCCCAGGATTCCATAGGATCATGTCATGACAGTTCAAGTGGAATGTAATATTACAATACAGAAAGAAGTGGTTCCAACATTATTCTTGCTCTCCATTTCCTCACAGCTGCTATAGGAGCCATTATGACCTCTGTCTTCCCTTCCTGCTCCTTTCATGGCAGAGAGGGTGTGGAATGATGTGAGTGATGTGTGTCTGGTGTGCATTCCCTCCAACAATTCACAGAGGAAAACCATGACCACCATCTTCCTTCCTCTTCTCAATTGCAGAAGATGCTGTCAAAGCAGCCACCACCAGTTTGTGTTCCTGTCTTGACCCTACCTCAGCCACTTCTGCCACTGATATTTCCTCATCTTCCTCCTTCCACTCCCTGCCCAAGCACTGGCTGTTGCTCCTTGGTCACCCAATTCTCACCTGGAGAACAACAGGGGACTGGACTGGACTGGACTGGACTGGACTGGACTGGACTGGACTGGAAAGTAACACCACCAATTTAGGCTGCTCCTCCTAAAGTGATGGAGAGGTGCTGCCATTTGACATGGTTGGTGAAGGTTCCTCAAGGCCAGGTGGAGGGAGTGGTAGCAAGAAAGATGAGGAGAAAGCTCTTGGCAGGGACAACACTAGGGGCTTTGGCCACTCAGCCCTTAGTGAGGATAATCCCTTATCGCTTGGAGAAAGCAACAGTGGCAAAAATGAGGAGGAGGGCAGCAACTTCGCCCTTATGTAGCCATGGTGATGGAGGTCTCCAATTTTTTTTCCTGCTGTCGAGTGGGAGGTGAGATGGAAGCAGGTTGGGACCTGCCACTGATAATACCAGAGTCTCTCTTGACTCAGCACTGGTTCCATATGAGGTGGAACAGCCATGGAGCTAAGTATTGGGACAAGGAGAACATAGTGGTTGCATCTGTAATGGTAGCAAGGCCCAGGTTGCTTCTGCCTTGCCCTCATGCTCCAGGAGAAAGAATTCAATGACATAGCCATGTTAGTCTGGATCGGTGTGCAAAGGGATCTTGTAGCATCTTTGAGACAGAGAAATAATTTGGCAGCATGAGTTTTTGTAGACTAAGTCTGCTTTATCAGATGTATGGAGTGAAGTGCCTAGGGACAGACCTTTATAGCTATGAATAAGCAGGTGGTATGTGTGAACAGCAATAGAAATGCATGGGTATGGAGATGAGCTGAAAAGTTCAATTTTAATGATGGTGATAGGGAGACAAAGGCGGGAGGAAAGATATTGCCTAAAGCCACGGTGAGTAGATAACCGTACTCACCAGTAATTCCCTCCACTATTCATATGATTATTTATTAGTGTAAATGGGCTAGAGGAAGAGAGGCCAGGAGGCAGATAAGTAGGTGCTGGCCCTGACTCCTAAAGCAGGACAGATGTGAGGTATGCTGTTATAAGTGCATGAACATTCATGAGAGGGGATCAAGGCAGAAAGGGGACTATCATAGAATTGGAAGAGTTGGAAGAGACCACAAGAAGAGACCATAATGGCAGAGACCCTGCCATTAAGGAAAACGCCGTCAAAGCACTCCCAACAGATGGTCATCTGCTCTTTTTACAGTGATCCCTGTTTGGAGCAGCACTGGGGGAACCCTCAGAGAGGTACTGAGGGGGCATTCCTACTTATTCTTCATCTAAGCTATAGCATTGCAAGCCGTCCAATGTTGTCAGTTATTAAATGCCTGCCAAATGTTGCTTGCCAAGCACTGTCATACATCAAATGCCCTTTACAAATAATGAAATCGAACAACAGTTGTCAAATACATCTAGCAAACTTGTGGAGAATATTTTATATTTGGATAATATTTTTACATCACATTTTGTACTGAAAAGGTGTTGAGGAAGCTGTTTGGGTGCAAATTTGTTTCTGCTCTGATGTTTTATTTGCTCAAGAATATTGTGATATTGTGGGTATAAAAAGCTACAACACGATCCCTGCATCTAGGAACATGCATTATGCTTTTCACCTAACATTCTTCCTTTCTGAAATGTGAATACTACTAGCCATGTATAAAGTTTACATCTGCACCATTTCCCAAATTTCTACCCTCCAGAGCATATATTGACATTTGAAATGTTTCTCTTTTATGAATGTCTTAGCAAACAAGTTTGTGTTGCCAAAAGAAAAGAAAATCATTAACGCGACCATGGCAAACCTCAAGACTTTCACTTACAAATTGAGTGTGGTGGGATTTATTTACTTCATGCTACAGTAATAATTAAAACACACCTCCATTGCAGGTAGCTCCCACAACTTGAACTTTGCTCTTTGAGTGAGGCAACTCATTGATTAATCCATGGGGTCATTCGGGCCAATTTATGCAGACTTAATCATTAGAAAGCCCCTGCAACAAGACCAGGAGCTGTGTGGGATTATTTATTGACATGTAGGAGGACAGACCAGGCCAGCCAGAGTGAAGGCGGAAAAAGAACTTCCCTGCTAGCTAAGCCTTTAATTGCAAATCATCTCATTAGTTTAACAGTAAACCCGGTGACTCTGAGGAGGAGGTGGAGTGATTCAACATGTTGGGCTCCAGGAACATAGGTGGGTTATATCACCTACTGGGGTGTAAATTGTGTACCCTGGCAACCTGCACTGCCACAAGGTTGCCTCAAATGAAGGATACTGCAGTTGCTTGTAGGGAAGGTGAACCCCTGATAACCATTTTACACAATCTTTCCTTCACATAATAATCATAATGATGTGCTAAGTCTGGTCAGGAACAAGGGCTTAAGAAAAAGAAGATGTTTCAACATAGGCTGGGAATGGCCATTGGTGGGATGAGTTATTTTTTGAACCACCAAAATCTCCCAGCAAGTGTGGCCACTGACCAGTGAAAAGGGGAATGGACTGGACTGGACTGGAATAGAATATCTTGGAAATGGGTATAACTGGCTGGCTAAAGAGGGACACTGAACCCTATAATATTCTGTTAAACAATTTTTTTTTCAGATTCTTTCAGCTGCTCCTAAGTTGGATTTGTAATTGGTTGACCGACCGAACCCAAAGAGTGATCACGAATGGCTGCTTTTCATCCTGGAGAGAAGTGACTAGTGGGGTGCCACAGGATTCTGTCCTGGGCCCAGTGCTGTTCAATATTTTTATCAACGACTTGGATGAAGGAATAGAGGGCATGCTCATCAAATTTGCAGATGACACCAAATTGGGAGGGGTTGCTAATACGCCAGAGGACAGGATCAAAATTCAAAACACCTGGATAGATTGGAGAGCTGGGCCAAGGTTAACACAATGAAATGCATCAGAAAGAAGTGTAAGGTCCTACACTTAGGTAGAAAAAATGGAATACAGAAATATAGGATGGGGGACAAGTGGCTGGATAGCAGTACATGTGAAAGGGATCTAGGAGTCTTCATAGACCACAAGCTGAACATGAGTCAGCAGTGTGATGCAGCAGCCAAGAAAGCCAATGCAATTCTCGGCTGCATCAACAGGAGTATGGTGTCTAGATCGAGGGAGGTACTGGAGGGAGCTTTGGTTAGACCTCATCTTGAATATTATGTCCAGTTCTGGGCACCCCAATTCAAGAAGGACATGGTCAAGCTGGAGCAAGTCCAGAGAAGGGCGACCAAAATGGTGAGAGGCCTGGAAGACATGCCCTATGAGGATAGACTTAGAGAGCTGGGTATGTTTAGTCTGCAGAAGAGAAGGTTAAGAGGGGACATGATAGCTATGTTTAAATATTTGAAGGGATGCCATGTAGAGGAAGGAGAGGGCTTGTTTTCTGCTTCTCTGGAGACCAGGACAAGGAGCAGTGGATTCAGGCTGCAGGAAAAGAGATTCCACCTGAACCTCAGGAAGAACTTCCTGACAGTCAGGGCTGTCTGGCAGTGGAATATGCTGCCTTGGAGTGTAGTAGAGTCTCCTTCCTTGAAGGTTTTTAAGCAGAGGCTAGATGGCCATCTGTTGGGAATGCTTTGAGGGTGTTCCTGCATAGCAGGGGGTTGGACTGGATGGCCCGTGTGGTCTCTTCCAACTCTACATTTCTATGATTCTATGTTCGCTTTGAGCGCTATGCCTCATGATTTCCGTGTTGGTCAAGAGATTCTAGGGCTGGTAGTCAAGGAAGGAACTTTCCCTAGCCCCAATGAGGATCTAATTTTCTCTTTATTGCGCCACCAGATAACTAGCCAAAGAAAAGAACCAGTTTCTGACCCACCTAGATTCTACTTTTAATGTTTGTCCATTTGGAGGCCCACAGGACTGTAATCTGACTTTTTGGTTGTTGGATTTCATCTGTCCACCTGTCTGAAGCCCCACTCTGAAGTATTGAGGATCCTTCTTTGCTTTCAGTCTCTGGGGGTCTGAGGTAAACATTTTTTCCCCAATGTACAGATTCTCAATTTAACTTTTTAGGAGCTGGGGGATCGATAGGAAGAGCAGCATGAAACGCAAGAGGACATGGAGGGATGTATGGAATGACAGAACTCCTTTGGTAAATTTGACCTTTGTAGTACATACATATAACAAAAAAAATCTGAAGTTTTCTTTCTGCTGGGAGAGATTATGGCCCTTTCCGCACGTGGAGGGGGAAACGGGGAAAACGCTCTAAAACGAAGCTTACCGGTAGCTGGGTAAGTCCGTTGCCATGCGGAGCATCGTGATCTCACTGTTCCGCAGTCCTCTGGCGTCCAAAATGGCAGCCTCGGCGTCCAAAATGGTGACTTCCGGCTGGCAGAGGCTCTCCACCAACCGGAGAAGCTCGCCAATCTAAAGCCCACCCCCGGCAGATCTGCAGGCACGCACTAGTGCACGCCTTCAAATCTGCACCGGAGCGCGGCGATGGAGCTGCACGGGGCTGCACGCTCCGTGCTTTTTAAAAACCTCTGAAAAGAGGTTTTTAAAAAACACGGCGCGCCACCAGTTCCGGTCGCTTTGGAGCGGATTGAGGTGCAGAACTATGAAAAATAGTCTGCCCCAACCTACTCCACAGTGCAAAAGACCTCTGTCGGAGGTTGCTCTGCACCGTTTTAATACCCCGGTGCGGAAAGGGCCAATGAGACTGGCACACTTTTCAGTGCTTTTTTCTCCTTTCAGAACTTGCAAAGAACTATTGCGTTTTGTGCACATACACAGACATGCACACAAAGGTATTGTGTGCAAATACAGCATGTCTTTGCACACAGATATTGCTTTTAGCAGAAACCAAATTGTTGCATAAAAGTTCTGACTTTCACCAAATAATAATAATAATAAAAGAAATTATAATTTTTTAAAAAATGTGCAACATCTTTAATAACATGTCAAAACATCCTTTCTTGCCAAAGACCAGAACATCTGCAACTATTCTTTATGGTTCTTCTTTGTAGTCCTCCATGCTTACTTCCAGTGCTAGTCATTCAGGTTTATTTTTACTCATGTATTTTTTTCCCAAGCATTTTTAGCCCACTCTTCAGATGAAAAGGTTCCCAGAGGGGCCTACATGAGATCAATAACAGACAAGACAGTTCTTGTTTGGAGGCTAAAAGACAATCTAAAAGAGACAATACAAAAAAGAAAAAGGGATATTGAAGAAAGTGAAGAGGGAAAGCAAACTTAGGTGCTGATTTTTCATACTACAAACTTCTTAAAAGATTAGTGTGAATGGAAGCAGTTGCGGGTGAGAGTAGTGTCCAAGATTCTGCATCAGGAATACTTAGCCTAAATCTTCACATGTGGAAGTTATGCATTAATTGTGCTATATCAGTGTTCCTCAGCTAAACAAAGATGCCGAATGTGCAATTAAATGCCCACCCAAATGCTCACGCACCAGTGTGCCATGTGCTGTGCAAATAATGTGCATTTTTTATTCATGTGCAAATACTTATCCATTCACAATGGCACTACATGCACAACTCCACTTAGGTATCCTTGAACTTTAGTTCCACATTGGGCAAAATGTGGAACTTCCCGCTTCCGTAGGGAAAGTTACACATACAGGATTGCAGCCAAGAAGTCTACTAGAGTGAGTCTGAGCACAATCTGTGAAATGGATTCTACCTCCTATCTGCTCCTCTTCTTTCACCACAAAGAATGAGTGCAGCTAGGTGGCACTTGAGAGAAGTGAGAAGCCAAATGGAGCTGGTGTCTCAACAGAGCTAAGATAGAAGAGGGGAGGTGGATTCTTTCTGAGAGCTTTCCCCTTTCTACAGAGAAAATGGAAGAAACTGGAACTGAGAGCTTCAGGAGAGGGGAATTCAGGGCAGTTCAACCCACATAATCTCTCATAATAGGTTAGAAAAGAGAACTGACCCACCCACGTCATATGGAATTGGATCACTGGTCAAACTAGCTATTTTTATTTTCAATATTTAAACATAGCTATCATGTCACCTCTTAACCTTTGCTTAGCCTGGAGAAGAGACCATTAAGAAGTAACATGATAGCTACTTTTAAATATTTGAAGGGATGTCATATGAATGATGGAACAAACCTGTTTTCTGCTGCTGTGAAGACTACACAGAGCAGTGGTGTCAAACTTTCCATTTAAGCATTAGGAAGAACTTCCTGATGGTAAGAGCTGTTCAACAATGGAATGCGCTACCTGGGAGTGTGGTGGAGTCTCCTTCTTTGGAAGTTTTTAAAGAGAGGCTGGGTGGCCATCTGTCAGGAATGCTTTGATGGTATATTCCTGCATGGCAGGGCGTTGGACTTAATGGCCCTTGTGGTCTCTTCCAACTCTATGATTCTATAACTCAATATTAAATGGCAGTAGTTTTCTAATATTCCAGGAAAAAAGTTTTTTCAGGCATACTTGGAGATGTTAAAGACTGAACTGGAGCTCTTTTGCAGTGAAAAGTATCTACTGTAACATTGGAGAAGATGTCCACCTATTCACTCCCTGAGCTTCTCAACAAAAACTTTATACCTGAGGCATAACGTGGAGAAGCTAAGCCTGCATCACTACGGTTAGATGAGATTTTTCTAGTACAAGGCTGAGCCTGGAAGAGTTACCTTTCTGGATTGCAATTTTTACAGTCACCCAGCCAGTATGGCAAATGGTAAATTTTTGTACAGGGCACAAATTGCTCTTGGGGTGTGTGTGTCATGATGGCCCTATGGCAATGACTTGAAATGTAAGTCTAAGTCAGCTGATTCTAGTCTGCTTCTCTAAAATATGTTCAAATTCTTTAAAAGTCACACTGGACCTTTTGTTCTCAGCCTTATTGCTGGTAGACTGCTTTAATCAAAGTGTGCTTTATGATAATAGTCGTACTTTGTCATACTGGTAATAGCCCATGTGCTGGGTTTCACTTCATTTAAGTGAAAATCCAAAGTTAAATCAAGATTCTGTTCTGCACAGATCTGTGACATATTGTGGAAATATTGTTCAATAACCCCAGAAAATATTGGTAAGCTGAAGAAAGATCCGTTCCTGGTACTCAGCATAACGTCCACCATTGACGACTCCAAACAGAAAAATTGACCTGAGGCAAAGATGATGTGTAAACTACTTTGTTTTGCTCTGAGTAGTTTCTGTTTGCATGTAAGGCTAATCGTATTCATTAGAAGGCTTCTGGCTTGCAGTGTATTAAACAGATATTGACCTAAGGGGAAAATTCATTGACTCAAGAATGAAAGAGCTTAACCAAAGAGATATAATTGGTTACGTTTTTTCCAGATTTTCAGTGTTGTCTTGAATAGCAAAGAGGCACCATGATGAGTGTCCGAATTGCCTAAGCAAATGTGTTTTAGTGTCAGTGAGCTGGTGTATTTCATTTTACTGCCAAAAATGATAATCTATACCTTTAAGCAAGAAAGGATTTATTTTCCTGAGCCTCACACGCAGGCTGCAAGCTATTGTTTCAGATTTCTTTGCAGAGGGGTGGGGAACAACAGGTGGCATCCTGACAGTGTGGCAGCAAATCTGTTCTCAGTTTTAGTCCAGACTTTAAAGATGCTGTTCAAGGTACAGATCGTAAAGTTCTGACTAAAACCCGGTAGCTTCTATGTCACCCATTCAGCTGACGTTGAAGCTACCACCTGCCACTGCCACTGACCCATGAGACTAGTTTGGCTCATGCAGAGGAAATATCCAGAGGTATTCAGAAAAAGACATTTGAACACATGCAGAGATGCAAGTTTGGCCACATAACCATGCAGATGGTACAGACATAGAAAATATAAGTTAACTGATAACCTCTGTTTGCATTGCAAAACTATTTAAATTCAGTGGATCAAAGTTAGGAATTATCATATATTCAAGAATGTTGAAGGTATGAGATTTAGCTTACAGACTAACTAATTAAACTAAAGAGTATTGCTAAAGATAGCTAAGTGATTTAACACCTATAGTGGCTCCAAAAATATGTTGTGTCTGTTCAAGCCAAAATAATAGAATAAAACTAACAGAATAAAATTCTTATTTTCAATCCAACTGTTTTCTACAAGAACCTGTTTTTGAAATCCTTTTTTTGGAGAACAGCAACTTTCAGGCCAACAGGGAGATGTTCACCTATCTGTTTTTGAACATGGTCATTTCTGATGTCTTTTGTGACAAGACTGATCTCCTTTGTTTTTGCGGAGAACAGAATGGCATGATGGGCAGGGGTTAGCAGAGATCATTGGAAGACAAAAAGGTGAATGAACTACTCATCTTTTGGCAAGTGTTTTTAGGTCCTGTGCTAATTTTGCTACAGCAGATATGTGAGCAGGGTTGTGTTCTGGGTTTGTGCTTGCATTTGTATGTCTGTGCTTGTTGGTGGCAATGTGGAGACATCTCAAGGCAGGAATCTTAGAGTTCAAAGAGACCATAAAGACCATCCATCCAATCCTCCAGGATTATTGTCCAAAATCTTTGAGAGGTACATATCACAGAGACACTGTAGATCATTGATGATGTACTGGATACTTTTTTTCCCACTAAGAGGTATAATGACAACTGATGTTTACCACTTTACTTCCTGAGTCTGTCCTATAATAAATACTTCCCTGATATCAGTCTGGGCTGGTGGCTGATACATTCTTACTGTTTTTTTCACTTCATTAGGTGAGCGTTGTAGTTTAGAGAAAGTCTTGACAGAAATCCTTCAGGTGTGGTACTGTGGCCAGCCACCTAGGACAAATGTGGCAGTGCAGAGCTACAGTCCCTGGAGAATTTTGTTTTTCCTGAGTGGAAACATCCAGCTATGTGTAATGGTCACCGTTGTTTCAGGATAAGGTTAGGTGTTCATCATAGATGTCCATCATGTCTTTCTCTAAAAAAGGCACCCAAAGCAGGTTATCATTTAAAAGAAGTACACTCTAGCTAAAAACATATAAAGAGCAACATTAAAACAGAATTAAAATATTTGCAGTGGTAAAACAATACAAAACATACCCTTACAAAGCATAAAAAGCAATTTAAAACAGTTCAGTTAAAGCAACATAGCACCCTCTAAACAGTGTTCTTTAAAAACCTTCAGTCCTAAAAGCCTGTCAGAAATTTTTAAAAAGGCCTTTGCCTGCCAAAGGAAGGACAGTAAGGAGGGTGCCATTCTGGCCACCCTGGGAGAAGAGTTCCAGAGCTTAGGGGCAGCTGCCAAGAAGACCCTGTTTTGCATCCCAACTGCCCATGCCTTGTGAGGGTTGCAAGACAGAGAGGAGAGCCTCTTCTGAGGATCTCAGGGCTCAGGGAGGCTCATACAGGGAGACATGGCCTTTCAGTTAACCTGGACCTAAGCATAGAAGTTTTTATAAGTCATTTGAATTGTACCCAGAAACAAACTGGTAATCAGTGTAGCTATAGTAGCAGGATAGGTGTATGGTCCCTTTCCCTCACCCCAGTTAACACCCTGGAGGCAACAGTTTGTTTCAAGTGAAATTTCTGGCAGTCACTTAGGGATGGGGGGTGATGAGGTTGTTTGCCCTGGGCGGCAATGTTTTTGAGGCATCCTGGCTCGTAGCCACACCCCTGCATGCCATGGCCATGCCCCCACACACCACGGCCATGCCCCCACACATGTAGCCATGCCCCCATGCACCATGGCCCCTCCCACTCCCAGCACTCCAAGCTCCACCACTGATTTCTGAACACTCTCCAGAGGTAGCCCTATGCAGACTGTGTAACAGTAATCCAAACACAACGTTACAAAGGCATGGGTCACGGTGATCTGATCAGTCATCTCCAGGAATGGGTGTAGTTGGTACACTAGCTTTAAGTGTGCAAAAGCGCTCCTGGCCACCACAGAAAGCTGGACCTCCAGGCTAAAGGCTAAGTCTAAGGCCCTTTTCACACCGTAGCTCGATAGTGCGATGAACTAGAGCCCTCACCCTATTACAAACATCGCAAGAGAGCCCGTTGCACTCCGCACACAGTAGGGCATTTGCGAGAGAGCACCGGTCCCCGCCCGGTGCCTCTTCCACATGTCGGTGTCCTGGGCCACACCCAGGTCCCACCCTGTCCCCGCCCCACCAGCCCTGATTGGTCAGTGGGTTTTCTTTTTTCCCCTTTTCTTTCAGCCTATCGTGCTAACGTTAGCACGATAGATCCTGCTAACAGGCTGTTTCATACTATGTTGGTAACATGCTAACGTGCTAATGTGCTAACGATAGCACCAGGTTTGGGAAAAAACACACAGTCGGCCAGACCCGGAAGCTGCTGTCGACTCGAGTGTGAGTGGCGACGCAGCCCCGGGGTGGCCTCTCGCGGCGACGCATCATGCAGTGTTCCCTGCTGCGATGGGGGCAGTGGCCAGCCTGCTGCTGGGTGGAGCATCCCCGGGAGCTGCGGCGTGAGGGACAGAAAGCAGGGACTGCCCACAGCCCACCCATTCCCGGGTCCTTCCTGGAAGCACATCGGACGATGGCTCCGCAGGCCCTCTGGTCACGCAACCGATGCATGAAAGGGAGGTTATTTTCGCCTTATTTTCAGGCGAAAATAAGAAAACGCACTATCAGCGCTATCCGTGGCTGTGATAGCACCTGGTTTGCCAGAACGTCATGCGGTACAGCGGCTCGTGAAGGGGGGAGGGAGCGTGCTTAATACCCTTTAAAAACGCCATGCGAACAGGGTCTCAGAGTACACATAAATTGTAAACTTGCATCTTCATAGGGGATTTAATGCCATCCAACACAGGCCAAATCCCTGAATGAAATGAACTGGAATAAAATGTTCATCCATTCCTACAAGAAGCATATAGCCTGAAGATATGTCCTCTTTAACTAGGGAGCGCTGGTAAGTTGGTTTTTGAGGCGGGCCTAGAGATCGCACATTTTACTTTGGGGTTTGCTGTGTGCTTTCTCTCTGGTTCACTTGGATGCTGCCCTGTGTCCTTGTTGTTCCTTTTCATTTCTACTAAGATGCCTTTATGGGCTGATGTTTTTTTTCTAGGACCTGAAAGGATATCTCCTGTGTTACGAAGGAAGGAAATGCTTTGACATTTTGAAGTTCTGTGATTTCACTGATAGGGATAATCCCTCCACCAACACAGATGATAACTATTACACACAAAGTTGCTGTGGCCAATTCATCAGCCAGAGACCAGACTGCTGGAGACAAGTTTCTCTGCATTGAATTAGGCTGGTCCTTGGGTGATAGACACAGAATCCACCTTCAGGGCTTCATAGCTGCCATAGCTTTCAAGAAACCAAGTTCACCTGCATCTCTACAGTGAGATGGTAGAGTCAGACAGTGTGAAGAAATTAAGGAAATGCCATCCTCAAATTTCTTTCTGCAGTAAACTTCCAAATATAATTATTGCTGACTCTTGCTTACTTGCTGTATTTTTTTTCTTTTCAAAGCAACGCAAGCAAATGATTGCCAACAAGTCTCCCAAGTGCAATAATAAAACAAGAATGCTTCCACCTGCAACGAAGGGTGCGTTTAGAGGTGATAAAAATTTCATGGAGCTAAATGTGTTCTCCCAGGCAAATGCAGAGCTAAATCCCCTCCTTTGAGTTTTGTGTCTTCCGTTAAACTCTACCATCATTAGCTCTTTGTAATCTGTGCAATTCAGTCCCAGGAGAGAGGCGGGAAGCTAAATGTCTTGTGTTTACTTACAAATAAAAACCTTCTGCTCGTATAGAAATAAACATAACCTAGTCTAGATATCAGATTGCATAGCAGGCTGATATTGCATGACAGGATATGGGAGCAAATATACCAGCTGGAATCCTGTTAGAGTAAGATATAGATATATAGATTTAGATTTAGATGATAACAGATATAGGTATATATATATAGAGAGAGAGAGAGAGAGAAAGGGTTGAAATGCAATATGTGATTAATATTTTTAATTTTTAAATTATTTTTAGACTATTTTAAATAATTAACAAATTGAATTTTTAAAAATAATTTTTAAATTATTTTATTTATTTCTTTAAAGTATTTCTAAGTTCTATTTATCATTTCTATATAGATAATATATTATATATTATATTATACATTTTCAGGGTTATACTGGTGGTTGTACTTCTTTTTTATACCCTTGCATTAGGAAGGATCCATTACTGTCTTATGAAAGCAGTTCTCTATTCACCCACTGCAAAGTACACTGGCTTCAGTACCAGTCCATTGTATGGGCCCAGCTTAGGCCCTAAAACAGCTTGGAACAGCTGCTGGAATGGCCCAGAATTGCCATCAGACATACTCCAGAATGTTACCACAGTGTAAATATTCTTGTGGAAAATTACCCTCTGCTGGCATCAAACATGATCTCAGGCACAATTTTGGTGGGGCTTGGGGAGAACTCTACTTTGTTTTCTAAATGGTATAAAGAAGTGGGCTGGTGAGGTTCCTGTGGTATTAATTGTTTTCAGGAGCTTCATGGACTTCCTTTTCACAGTATAAGTATTGCTCCATTATGTATATAATAATATGTCTCCCTTTTCCATGGGGGAATACATCTCGTTGGTGCATGAAACTGTGGATAGTACCAAACCCTATGTTGTCATTGGGAGGAGCCCTCTGGCTTTTCAGGGCAGTATTGGCAGAGGGGTGGTTAAAATGAGCAGCAGGCAGGCAAGGAAGGTGCAGCTGGTAGGACTCAGAGCAGGCCACATGGATGCTGTCACTTGGACACTAGCCGCAGATTGGGGCAAAGAGCAGGAAGGAGGAAGGTGGGTCTATGAGGACAGAGGTTAACCACAGTAGTGGGTTGACCATTGGACTACAACCCTGGAGACCACTGTTCAATTCTCCACTTGGCCATGGAAACCCACTGGATGACCTTGGGCACATCACACACTTCAGCCCCAGAAAGTCCCATGATAGGTTCACCTTAGAGTCACCATAAGACAGAAGTGACTTGAAAGCACACCACAGTAACAGCAACAACAAGAACAAGAGCAACAACAACTGAAACCTTGGAAAGTGAAACTGCAGATAAGGTGTTCCTGTATTCAGCCTTCCAGAAATCTATCTGAGTCTTCGAACTCTCCTTCCAGTTTAAATTACCACTGAGACACAAATTGAATGCCTTGTTCTTAGAGTGCATTAACTCTTGAAAATGAGTAGGAGGTCCAGCCGTGGCTCACATACTGTCTTGAGAGTGTCCCCCAGAAAGTACTCAGAAATGGTTTGTTGTAGATGAAGATTGAGGGAAATGAGAAAGCTGTCTTTACTGTTAGCTTTTTCCCACTTATGATCTTCCCATTGGTGACCTCATAAAAAATTGCACAGGAGGTTTCCATCTAACTCTCTTGAGCTTATGATCTGGCCATGTTGAGGTCATCCTGACCTAGAACATGCTTATAGCCAATGTCCTGCTACTGCATGTTTCCCAGCCATAAGTGTCTAGTTTTATAAAATGATATTTCTCGCCAAAATTCGCCATCCTGCAGGATGGTGGGTGTAAAGTGTGGTAATATAGCCTAACGTGTGGTGAGAGTTTTGGACTAGGACTCTGGGAGACCAGGGCCAAATCTCTGCTCAGCACTGGAAACCCACTGGGTGACTTTGGCTAAGCCTCACTCTCTCAGCATCGTTAAGGGAAGGCAATGGCAAACCCTCTCTGAACAAATTGTGCCAAGAAAACTCTGTGATAGGTTCACGCTAGGGTTGCCATAAGTCAGAAACGACTTGTAGGCCCATAACAACAATAAAATAAAGGCTTTAAAAGGACTAATTCAAAAGTGTGCAGGCTTTTCTTTTTTGGTTTCACAGTGTCAGGTTTGAAGAAATGTATGCTGTTGCAGCCTCCTTAAATGCAGCATGATGAGGTGTGCACAAGCTAATTCAGCTACATTTTCATTCACGACTTGGGTTGTCATCCCCCTTTCCACATCCTGCCTCCTTTCATGGAACAAGCAATTAAAAATGGTGAGGGTAAAGGGTTAAACTGAAGATGTTTGCTAATGAAGGTGCCAGGCCCAGTTTCTCTCTCTCTCTCTGCTCGCTCTCTCGCTCTCTTCTCTTTTTCTCCCTCCCCTCCGGCATTTGATGCACCTTCCAGCATAAGCTTCTGATAAGCATCACTGAACATTTCCACAGTGGATATGCACATATATTTTTAAACACATTTTCCCTTACCACCACCCCAACCAAACTGGAAAAAAAAAGGATAAACAGAAAGTTCTGCTGTTTATCTGGAGCCCTAATTACAAATACTGCAGTCTTTGAATGTTAAAATGGGCATTAGTGGTTCCCAAGACTTCAGACTGGTCAAAGGAAAGATCTGAGTCCACAGAGATCTAAGCTTTGAGTAAACACAGTCATGTTTTCTGAATCTCTTGTGCTCTTGCTCTCTCTCCTTCTCCTTCCTTCCTTCCTTTCTTCCTTTTTTTCCCTTTTTTAAAAAAATAATCCGAAGTTGCTTCAGTGGTAAATCACAGGCATTTTTAACTTTCTCAAGCAGGAGAAACATAATTTTATCAGCATCTTGTAACTTACAAAAAGTTACATCAATTAAACGAGAAAGACTTCAGAAGTATAATAGCTAGTTTTATTTTAAAAGCAAGTGATTGCATTTCTTATACAGCATCATCGTAGTCTACTACTTTACCTTGGGGATGTTAAAAATATTCTCTGTTAGTCATTTCCTGGTTGAAAAAAAATGGGGAAGAACAATAGCGCAATGAGACTTTTGTACCATTTTCTCCCAGTATTCTCCCATGTTCCTAAGTACTCCAGATGATCTTTCTGGGCAGAGAAAAATTTTGTGGTTTTACATAGAAATGCAGAAAATAAGTCTCCTGTGCAGGAAACAGCATTTTCTGTACTAGAAAGGTCTTGTTGTTTTGTGGTTTCCTGCACAAAGAATACTGCATGTTTTTCTGTACAGGAAAATCTTCCAGAATATTTTGAGACACTCGAATACTGGGAGAATATTCTACAGAATATGTTTTCTCCTGAAGTGCATTCAGGATTTTCTTCCTCTCTTCATCTTATAACACAAGCAATATCTAAGTCATCCTTTTTCAACCTGATGCCCTTCAAATGCATTGCACGACTACTCCCATTGACTCCCAACCAGCATGAAGTTGCTGAGAATGAAAGGAGTTGAGAGATTGTTGTTGTTGTACACCCTCGAGTCATTTGTGACTTACGGTGACCTAAGGCAAGCCTGGCATGGGGTTTTCTGGAGCTGAGAGTGTGTCATGTGCCCAAAGTCATTCCATGTCCAAGGGGGGAATGGAACCCTCGTCTCCAAAATCATAGTCCAACACTCAATCCACTAGGCTACACTGGTTCTCTGAACTGGAAGTTGCTGTAGCCCAATATACCTAGATGTGGTCCAGATTGGTCTAAATTTTCATTCTGTATTGGATAGGTTGAGCCAAGTCATGCAGCTCTAAAACAAATGCTTCTCTTTCTCTATATTTTAATTATAGTGATAGTGTGTTATCCCAAAACATAGGTGCCACAAGGGCCACCCCGTGATGCCAATTACCCTGTTGCAAAAGTGGGGAATGACTTAGCTCTAAGAGGAAGCTTGCAAGGGGGGTGTAACTTAATGAGACCTTTTCTACCAATGTCTATGGACTCAAAAAGGAAAAAAACCAGCCAGAGATTCAAAAGTAAGATAATAATGTCTTTTATTGAGGGGGGATTCACTCATGCATGCACACAAGATGCAAACAGCCAAACATTCACACAAGAGCTAACTGACAGATAAAGACAGGAGAAAATACAGATAGAGTGGCTGAGGGTTTTGGGGGTTTATAATTACCGGTCCAGAAGAATATGAAGAAGCTGAAATGTGGCTTGGCTTAAATAGGACCTAAGGACAGTTCTCATTCAGGATCCAGACGGCCCGTAACAGGTAGACCTTCGAGAGACTGCGCTGGGCATCCTGGAATCAGAGGGATTTATACCCAAAAGATAGCCTGTGGTAGTGGAAGATATGTGCAGTTCCAGGTGTAGAACAATGGGAGTTGCAGCACAGACAATGGACTATCAACCCACTAATGTTCACAGTATTTAGATGACAAAGACATAATGTGTGTTGTAATAGCTGTCTACTGTGGGTGCTATGTGGCAAGAGGAAGGAGTCTAGGTGCACAGGAGATGGGTATCTGTCAATCAGTGTCCTCATGGGCTTCTCACAGTTGTGTTGCCCAGGAAATTTCAGCTTCTACTTAAGCCTATTATCCATAGGAACAGCATTTTTTGCCTGACGAATGGCCCAGTTGTACCTGGAGGGTGTCTTAGGCTGATCAGCCTTTCTTTTCACACTCAGAGTCAGAGTTTTCCCTCTGTTAGTTTGATCTCCCTGTTACCGTCAGGTTTGATTTTGATATCAGAGCCAATTAAAGTGTGTTGCCAATTAAATATGATGCCAGTTAGATATGGTGCCCATCCAAACCACACCATGAATTGAATGATGAATTCAATTCTCCAGGGCCAGATGAATTACATCCTAGGATATTAAAAGAACTGGCAGGACTAATTTCTGAACCACTTGCAATAATCTTTCAGAACCCTTGGAGAACAGGAGAAGTCCCTGCAGTCTGGAGGAGGGCAAATGTTATCCACGTCTTCAAGAAAGGGAAAAAAGAGGACTTATCACCTGGTTAGCCTGACATCAATACCAGGAAAGATCCTAGAGCAGATAATTAAACAATCATTTTGTAATTACTTGGAAAGCAATGCCGTAATCACTAAGAGTCAACATGGATTTCTCAGAAATAAGTCATGCCAGACTAATCTTACCTCTTTTTAAGATAGGGTTACAAGCATTTTATATGAAGGGAATGCTGTAGACATAGCATATCTTGACTTCAGTAAGGCCTTTGACAAAGTTCCCCATGACATTCTTGCAAAGAAACTTATAAAATGTGGGCTGGGCAGGGCTACTGTAAGGTGGATTTGTAATTGGTTGACTGACCAAACCCAAAGGGTACTCACCAATGGCTGCTTTTCATCCTGGACAGAAGTGATAAGTGGGTTTCCACAGGGTTCTGTCCTGGGCCCAGTGCTATTCAACATCTTCATCAATGACTTGGATGAAGGAGTAGAAGGCATGCTGATCAAATTTGCAGATGATACCAAATTGGGAGGGGTTGCTACTACACCAGAGGAGAGAACCAAATTTCAAAATGACCTCGACAGATTGGAGAGCTGAGCCAAAGCTAACAAAATCAATTTCAGTGGAGAGAAATGTAAGGTCCTACACTTAAGCAGAAAAAATGGAATGCACAAATATAAGATGGGGTACACGTGGCTGGAAAGCAGTATGGGTGAAAGGGATCTAGGAGTCTTGATAGATCATGAGCTGAACATGAGTCAGCAGCGTGATGTGGCAGCCAAGAAAGCCAATGCGATTCTTGGTTGCGTCAATAGAGGTATGATGTCTAGATCGAGGGAGGTAATGGTACCATTCTATTCTGCATTGGTTAGGCCTCATTTGGAATACTGTGTCCAGTTCTGGGCACCTCAATTCAAGAAGGATATCGACAAGCTGGAATGTGTCCAAGGAGGGCGACCAAAATGGTGAAGGGTCTGGAAGCCATGCTATATGAGGAACGGCTTAATGGCCTAAATGTAGAATTTTGTGTCTGTCTCTATTGTGTTTTATTTTATCAGTTTCTCTTGTTCCATCCTCTGAACCAGTGGTGGGTGACAGTGGTGTATCTAGGGGTCAATTTTCTATCCCAGGATCCTCTGTGGAAGTGGGGGAGAACTTGCAACATTGTGCTGACAAACCCAGAATTGGGCAGAAGTCTATGAGTTTTGAAAAACTGTATGGTTATCTTAAACAGTGGAAGTGGGTTCTAGGAGAGGCAATTCAACTTCTTGGCCTTTTTTTTATTTAAGGAAAAAAGGGGATAGTTTGGGGAGTCCAGGATGTTGATGGCCATGCAGAAAGCCTCGAGGAGCCACGTGTGATCCTGTGGGGTTCTCTTTGTCCTGCACTGCTGTAAACATCTATGGCAGCCTTTCCCAAATCAATGCATTACAATTCCAAACATCCCCAGCATGCTGAGATGGTGAGAATTCCAGTCTAATACACCTGGAAGGTATCAGCTTGGGTGAGGTGAGAGAAATGAAGGCCTCCACTTAATTTGGAAATGAGGCTTAAATTCTTTCCTGGCTACTTCTTTGTCACTAGCCAGGTTTGTTTTAGACTAATAGAAATAATTACCAAATCACAGAGGGACTTTTGTCTATGAGGCAGTCATTTTCAGATAATGGAGCATAAAAGTCGACATGGTGACATAAGACATAAGAGCAGCATATTGGAGCAGCATGCAGCGGTTTAAGCAGATGTTTAAGTATTTGCAATACTAGATAAGTGAGTGTATATATTAGGAGAGGAATTAACGAACAAAGGAGTCCTGTTAGCAGATACACGTGCTCCATATCATGGTGAGGAAAAAGGGTTATTATGAATATAGGCAAATTTATATCTAAAGAACTATTATGGCTTCCAGCGTTGACACAGCTTTTGATCTAGCCAAAGAGCAATCTAGCTCTGTGTCTGCTCATTCTTTAACACAGCCGATAGTTTGTTTGCCCCCTAAAGACTGATGGATCATTGAATACAGTGCTTCGGTTTTGGAGTAATTTCATGCCTAACAGTTAAAACGTTAGATTTATTTTTGAAATTCCACACGACAGAAATACTTACCTATAGTCTGAGTATTTTTATTATCTAAAACACAGTGTAATATTCCAACAGAAGGATGGGGAATTTTCAGCAAAGTGCTGGAGGTTCAGTTCTCTTCCGATTCACTGCAGTGAAGAGTTAAAATCAAGCCCTGTCTGCATTTCAGTTGATGTACATCGGTCAAGGCTGCAGGCTCTGACTCGGGGGATGGGGGAAAATACTGCCCCCAGCTAAGTTTTCTAGGTTTTTCAAACAGCAACATGGGACAGTCATGATCAGTCCAAGACTGAAGGGTACACATGTGTCATGCCTATCTAAAGCATGTCTCAAAACTTGCAAGAGGAGGGTGTCTTGTGAGAGTTTCAGGCTCCCATAAGATTAGACATTTCATAGGAGCCTAGAACCCTCATGAGGTGCCTTCCTTTCCCAATAACTGAAGAAGGCTTTAGATAAGCATGCCTCAGTTGCCTGAGACTGTAATGCTGAGCATAGAAAGACTGGACACCAACCATAGTCTGAACAGCTGGACCCCCACAGCATTTGGTATGTAACATGACACCAAATGCTCAGGGATGGATCTGTTGGATTCCATCAAAGCAAAAAATACAGGATTTGAGGCTGCTCTGCCCCAAAGACAAAAATTTATGTAGCAAAAGTGGACTCTCAGCCCTTCCAGACTCCTCCATCCTTGTTACGCCTGGCACAGGTCATTGGAGGAGCAAAGAGGGACCAACTATCATCCCAACTCTGGTACAGAGAGTGAGAACTTTATAAGCACCTGGACCAGCACACAGTTATGTCCATGAAGATATTTCTTACCTCTGATTTCCATGAAACAGCAGTTACAGGAGGAGCTGAGAATAATTGGTACGCAAATGGAGCATACAGGGTGTATGAATATGGGTTGGCTCTAACCTATATTCTTTGATCTAGCCACATCAACTGAGACCAGACCCATTTCTGCACTACACTGTCATAGTGCTATTACTCCACTTTCAACACCCTATGGGATCCTAGCGTTTGCAGTTTAGGGAGGAGCCTTTAGAATTCTCATCCACAGAGCTCTTTAACCTCAATAAACTACAAACCCTTGAATCCCACAGGATGTTGAATGTGAAATAATAGCACTATAACAGTCTAGTGAGGAAAAAGCCCAGGTGTCCCCCACCAAGTGTCATCTTTCAAGTGGAGTAATGAAAAGCTGTGTGGTTGATTAGCAGCCCAGAGATCAAGAGCTGGATTATCAGTCCAAACCTGAAGAACCTGGATTCAAGAACAGGACAGAGTCTCTGAGTTGGCTTGGATGTCTCTCACAGAGTGGGTGACCAACGTTGCTTCCAGTAGCCGTAGAATGTTTGCCGCCTGACTTACCTAAGGAGGCTGATTGTTCTGTGCAAGCCGTTCGGGTGGCACCAACTGAGCTGCAGGTGTACTGAGCCTCTTCTTAAATGTTCTAGTCTTGCTCGCCTTTCTGAGGAAGGCACAACACCTTCCCCTAACTAGCATGGATGAATTCAGGCCTGATACAGAAGTACCTGCCCATCCTTGGACAACTGTGAGCCTTGTGAGTGAACTTGTACAGCATGGTTCCTGATGTTGGGTGATACAGCTGTTCTCTCTGCAGTGTTAGATAGGTGATGGACCATTCACAAAAGCTGCTCTTGGCCAAAGGAACGGCAGGAAAGGATGGGCAACTGTGGGAGGCTACAGAACCTGAGGTCCTTAAACAGCTGCAGAATACCCCCAGAATGCTCTCTAGGGGATATGGGGACATTTTGCCAAGTGTTTATCCTCCTGGCCAATTTTACGCCAAGTACTGTAGAAGACTTTTAACAAACAATATTCTTCCTGTTATTTTAAAAGCCTCTCTTGTATCTAAAATGGCCCAAGAGGGACAAAAATGTGGCAAAATGCCCCTGATATCCCCTAAAAACCATTACGGAATAAATGAAATATTTCTCGGGAAAATTAAAAAAAACAACTTTGAGTTCTGGGGGCTCTGAGGCACCCAAAATGGTGCTTTGGCTGCATGTGGCCAACAGGACACATTTTTCCCCACTCCTTTCCAACAGTGTCTTGGCTGCTAACTGTCCCCCTTTATAGCCAACCATCTTCGCCATCATCTCGTGAGTTTTCTTTTCCTTGTGCATGTAATTATTTATTTATTTATGGTATATCTCACCTTTCTTTCAGTATGGCGAGGGATTTTTCAAAATACATATAGTGGTAGTGGCAAGAGACTTTGCTGCTTTGATTTTATTGATAGACTAGCATATTTACCTGGCATTGCCCAGGATTTTATTTTCTCATAGGTAATACTTGTCAGAAATACCTTACTTTAGGAATTTGATGTGGTTGAAATAAACAGATTTGAGATCCTGTGTCTGTAATTCTGCAAACTGCTTTATCCAATACCTGTAACCTTTCCCCATGGTTCCCAATTCAATCTGTATTCAGAATTGTTAACATACAGAGGTTTTGTTCTTGAGGGGATAAACTGGCCTTCTCCTTGCTGCTAGGGCTCATCTCCACAGCAACTTGTGAGGCCCAAGGGCTCTCTGGCTGAAAATTCTAAAAGCCCTCCCTGAACTGCCAACCACAGGATTCTATAGAATGTTCACAGGCAGCCAATCATATGAGGTCTTCTCGCCTGACACAGCCAATCATATGAAGTCTTTGCCTGCCTGACACAGACAAACTCACAAACTTTGACTTTTGTATATTAGACGAGCATATGTATCCCATGTTGCCCAGAATTTTATTTTTCTCTTGAGAACTCACCCAACAGTCTTCTCCAGCACCAGTAACTTTTCCCCATATTTTCTAATGCAATCTGTTTTCCGAGTTATTTACATATACAGTTTGGGTTCCTGGGGGAATACATTGTTCTCCTCCCTGCTGCTAGGCCTCATTTCCATAGAAACTGGCCTTTTCCAGTACCTGTAACTTTTCCCCATATTCCCCAATCCAATCTGTAGTCAGAGTTGTTAACATACAGAGGTTGGGTTCCTGCAGAAATACACTGTCCTCCTCCTTGCTGCTAGGCATCATCTCCATAGCAACTGACCTATTCCAGTAGCTGTAACTTTTCCCCATCGTCCCCAATCCAATCTGTGTTCTTTGGTGATGTTTGAGTACTGGCTTTTGATTATTATTTTTTTGCTTGAATTTGTGCAACGGCTTTATGTTTTTCTAGAAGCATTTCTTGTTTTAAATTTCAACTTTAAGATTCCTCACATATGGAACCCATAATCTACTGTGTGAGGCGAGAAGACCTTGCAACTATGATGTGTATGTCACTAATTTTTCTCACGTACGCCTCCCAAATGTTTTCTGGCATCCTTATTGATGATAGGCCTCATCTCCATAGCAACCGGCGGGAGGCCCAAGAGTTCTTTGGCTGAGAATTGTAAAGGCCCCTCCCTGAACTGCCAACCCCAGGATTCCATGGAATCTTCACTGCCAGCCAATCATATGAGGTCCTCTCACCTCACACAGCCAATCGTATGAGGTCTTTGCCTGCCTGACTCAGACGCACAGACAAACGTTGACTTTTCTATATGAGATTTATGGTCTGGGAGAGATAACGGCCCCTTACGTTGCAAATAGAACTTAGACAGACATTGGTGACTGAGGGTCTTTGCCTCCTGTGGTTGATCTTTGAAGCTTTTGGGGCCAATTGAGAAGCACAAGCCAGAATTCTTTTAGTGCATAGATAGTCACGATTGCACCTTTTCCACAGCTATGTCATTTTGGTGAGGGAAAGGAGACAAAGTCTGCCAGCTCTGAGCAACCCATTTCCTCGATGCCATTGTTTTTTATATTATTATTAAAAGAGTGTGAAGATATGACAGAGAGTGGAATGGTGATGTACCACGTCCTCAGTGAGCGGGTGTATAGAGGATCCAAAGCCATCTTTTTCTTTCGAGCGGTAGAAATAAATCTGCCTTTTTAAAAAACATTCTCAGAGACATTGACTGAAAGGGGAAAATGTCAAGGTTGCATAACCGCGTTGCATGTAGGGGGCATAGATGTTATTTTTCCCGTGCCAAATAGCAATGAAAAGGTGAAAAGAGAGGCTGAGGTGGGTGGAATTCACTCTGTGAAATAAACCTTTTTTTTTTCCAACTCCTGGGTTTTGCAATAAACAGTAATTAAATCAAGGAAGCTATGACAGTGAAATTGCTTAAAAACTAATCCTCCCACTGTAATTGCAGAGACATCCCCATCTTTTTTGTAAAAAAAAAAAGGGCAATAAAAAAACTGGGTGATATTATCCATCCTCTTTTTTTTTATTAGCTAAATGCGACTTTTGCTGTAGGCCTGCCTCGTAATTTACATCCACCACAGGTGAAAGCTGCAAGGATATTCATATATGTAAATCACACACACACACACACACACACACACACACACACACAAATCAGGCTGACTAAGATTATTACAGATTTGTTTTGTAAACCAACTGATGCTCATATGCATTTGAACTGGAATTCTTGCTTGCTTGAACATAAATCTAGGTAAGTGTTCCGTATTCATGGTTGCTACTTAGTCACAATTGTGGTGCTACTACCACAACCGTAATTCCCCCCTCCCTTTATTGGGCATCAACCGCATGGAGAGAAAGAAGCCCATTCTGCTAGTGATCGGAGCAGGGGTGAATGGCATTTCTGCCAGGATTGGGGGTGGTTGAGCCAGGAGTGGTTAAATATACTTAACTAACTGTACTGATAGTAACTGATAGAGAGTACTGGCCTTTCTTGGGAGGATATTGGCTACCAACCAAAGAGTTTCCAGGTCTTAGAACCCAAAATCCTTCTACTGGGATTGGCCCAGAGGAGTTGCTTAGGCCATTTCCATACTACGCTCCTATAGTGCTATTATTCCACTTATAGTGCTATTATTCCACTTTCAACTTCCTGTGGAATTCTGGGGTTTGTAGTTTACTGAGGCCAAAATGCTTTCTGGCTGAGAATTCTAAATTCTCCTTCCTAAACTGCAAACCCCAGGATTCCATACAATGTTGAAAGTGGAATAATAGCACTATAACAATGTAGTGTAGAAATGGCCTTAGAAAGGATCTGGACGTGATTGTTAGGTATCTTACCAGAACCCCAAGAATTTTTTTCTTCCCTTCAGTGATCTAAACTGGATGTTGCTGAAACTTTCATTCCTCCCCCCCCGTGACATCTGGAATGTTGTTGGAGGGTTTTTTTGTAGATTTAAAAGTGGAACAAAAGAGATGAACGTGTGGTTTGGGCACCCATGGGAAATTATTCTCCAGCTACCACCAAGACCTTTAAGAACTATTTTCTGTCCCAAGTTTTAGTCTGAAATATATCACTTGTGAAACCATTAAAATGAATTGGGAAAGGCAGGCATTTTTGAATAAATGTACATGTTCTACTTAGAGTGGCTTTTTTTTATTATTTGGGAAATGCAAAAGCTCTCTTCCTTAAGGGCCAGGAAATCTGATTCAACTCCTATCCAAAGCTACTCACAGCAAAGCTACCTCTTCTTGCATAAAAAGTAAAAATGATGTAAAGGTCAGGAGGAAGAAAAGAACCTACCCAACCTAAAATATTAGCATATTATACATATACCCCCAAAAAAGTTATTCAGAATGAGCAATTAAAAATAGGTATGAATCAACCAAACAAATTAAAACTGCAAATTATCTGGAGAGTCTCAATTTGAAAGCTTTAAAAGTTGAAACAAATTATTCTCCTGAATTCACCAAGCAGTTTGGCAAGTCATAATGAAGCTGCAAGATGGCTGTAAGAAAAAAAGTAGATAAAAAAAAGTCTATTACCCAAATGAATTTTGACTTTGGACTCCACTGCATTTCACAGAATCATAGAATCTTATAGCTGGAAAGCACCACAAGAGCCATCTTGCCCAACTCACTACCATGCAGGAGTACATAATTGTAGTAGTCCTAAAAGATGCCCATCCAGCCTCCAAGATCATCTGAGGCAGTCTATTCCAATGTTAAACAGCTCTTGAAGTTAAAAAAATGTTCTAGGTGGAATTTCTTCTTGTAATTTGAATCCACTCATTCATGTTATAGCTTGCTCCATCTTCTACATGTCATCCCTTCAGGTATTTAAATATCACTATCTTGTCTTCGCCAAGCGAAACATACCCAAACACACTTTGTCATGGTTTAAATGCTGTGAATGGTACTCTGATGTAAGGATGACGGTTTACACATTGTCATAAAAAGTTAAAATGTGGTAAAATGTGAGAGAAATACAATACATGCCAACAGAGTGAAGGTTAAAGGATGCGAATGGATCACTTGCATGTGTGAAGGTACACAATAACAACAATGGCCATTTCGTGTGACATCCCTGTCCTGGGATGGGGATGTGTTGCTGCCAGTCTGTGAGTCGTGCTTTCGCATGATGTCATCACGGTCCTGCTGCCCACACATTTCCAGCCATCGCTATTGTGGGATATTCCATTACTGGAAACAATCCGGCTCCCGACTGCGTGACGCTCCAGTCACTGGTGGCCATGCAGAAAGGGAGAAGCACAATCTAGGTGCTTCCTTCCTCAGTGCAGCACAGGAAGTGGTCGACTATGCTATAAAAGGAAGGCATGTGTCACTCGTGCTACCCTTCCACAGGCAACCAACTGGCTGGGTGTGGAGGGGAACATTTAGGTCACACTCCCATCCCAGCAGTGGCACTGCGGGGATGACGATGGGATGACGATGGAAAACAGTAGAGTGCAGAAAGGACCGGTGTTGTCTTATGGTATGTCCAAAGTACAAAAAACTCAGTTTAGTCATTTTGACTTCTAGTGAAAGTTCAGCCCTTATGTGCTCTCAGACCCATTTGTTCTTTTAGCAGTTCATGGTATGTTTAATCTGGTTTTAATTTTTTGGTGGTTTAATCTCATTTTAACTTTTATATTTTGTGAATTATTAACCATCTGTTTTTTAAATTTGTTGTAAACCTCTTTGAGCCACGATCTGGGGAAAAGGCAGGATAGAAATGGTGGTGGTGGTGAACATTCAGTCAACATTCTGTGCTCACTAAACATGCTCACTTCTTACTGGGCTGTTAAGAGTTTCCCTCTCATTGGGCTTTCCTCCATGAGTATTGTTTATCCCTCTGTAATCCTTGGAGGATCCTCTGAGCCTGCTGATACCTCCTCTTTGTAAGTGGATGCTACATAAGGAGTGCAGACAAGGACAGGCCGGTATAGCAATAGCAGGGGTAAGAAGACCATGGGCACAGAAGCAGCAAGAGGAGTCAGAGGAAACCATAGCCATCACTGTCCAGAGAAGAAGCTGTCCCAACCAGGTGATTTTCTAGGACAACCACCACAGAGCATCTCAAACTTCAAGGTCTACTCTAGTTGAGACCGAACAACAACATGCTAGCCATAGGGCATTTCTGCACTGCACTGTTACAGTGCTATTATTCTACTTTCAACATCCTGTGGAATCCTGGAGTTTGCAGTTTAGGGAGGGGCATTTAGAATTCTCAGCTCTTTGGCCTCAGTAAACTACAAAATCCAGAATTCCACAGGATGTTAAGAGTGGAATAATAGCACTATCATAATGTAGTACGGAAATGGCCATAGTTTTGCCAGCTTGATTTTTAAAAATATATATTTTCAATCACCTTTTAAAAAAAAAATGCAGTATGATAATTTTATCTGATGGCATGTACTTAACCTACGTTTTCTCCAGTTTGCATCATGTTACCAAGTCAAATAGTTTGAGTCCTAATTGCACATGTGACTTAATTGCACATGTAAGTCTTAATTGCACATGTGAGTTTTAATTGCACACTGTATCCTGATACAGCCATATGTTTTCTTTATTCTGTGATATATTAGTACTAGCACTACTCATAATTGGATAATGAAATGATTTTATGGCCCTTTAAGCTTCCTTTAAAAGAGTCACAGGTACCCCATTGTCTTGGTAGATGGCTGCAAAGAACCCGAAGACCAACTGTGGGGTTAATAGTCTCTCAGCATATTCAAAAGATAATGGAGACAGGGGAGAAATCCATTTGTAGCAATGGGGATCAGCTGCCTCGTTGATGGAATGAAAGTTTAGAAAGTTCTTTAAAAATAGCCATTGGCGGTTTCCCTGGGAATGCAGTAAAGTTCAAGTGCTTCTTTAAAAGGTCGAAGAAACAGTTAGATAATTTCTTGGATGTTTGTTTGAGACTTTGAGTTCAGTGCTAGAAAATTAAAGTCTGGGCCTTGCATCCAGTCACTGCCCTTTTAGGGTGTTTGTTTGTCAGATGTTCCTCTCTGCCTGGCAGTGTTTTCTTCTCTCCCTTTTGGCTCTCCCATCCCCAACATGAAAACCCCCTCTTCATTATGAGAAGCTTATCTATAGCACAACATAACAACTTGTTCCTCCAGTAGACTCATTCATATGGAGGAAATGTATTACTCATTACATTTACTTATGTTAAACTAGCATATATACCGGAATTGCTTGGGATTTCATAGATAATACTTGTTAGAAAGATTTGAGATCCTGTGTCTCTAATTCCCCAAACTGTCCAGTACCTGTAACTTTTCCCCATATTCCCCAATCCAATCTATATTCAGAGTTATTAACATGCAGATTGGGTTCCTGAAAGAATACACTGCCCTCCTCCTTGCTGCTAGGCCTCATCTCCATAGTATCTGGCCTATTCAAGACAGACACAGTTGACTGAGGCCCAGGAGCTCTCTGGTTGAGAATTCTAAAGGCCCCTCCCTAAACTGTGAACCTCAGGATTCCATAGAATCTTCTTAGGCAGCCAATCATATGAGGTCTTCCTCTGACATAGACAATCATATGAGGTCTTCACCTGACAGACTTTGACTTTTATATATTAGACTAGCATATTTACCTGGCATTGCCCAGAGTTTTTCTTTTTCTCTTAAGAACTCACCAGACTGTCTTCTCCATTTCCTGTAACTTTGTTCCATATTTCCCAATGCAATCTGTATTCCGAGTTATTTACATACACAGTTTGGGTTCCCGAGGGAGTACACTCTCCTCCTCCTTGCTGCTAGGCCTCATCTCTATAGCAGCTGGTCCATTTTTGTACCTGTAATTTTTCCCCATATTCCCCAATCCAATCCGTATTCATAATTGTTAACACACAGAGGTTAGGTTCCTTCAGGAATGCACTGTCCTCCTCCTTGCTGCTAGGCATTGCCTCCATAACAACCGGCCTATTTCAATACCTGTAACTTTTCGCCACAGTCCTCAGTCCAATCTGTGTTGTCGGGCAACGTTGATGTACTGGCTTTTGATTTTTTTTGCTTTCTGATGAATTTGTGCAATGGCTTTACATTTTTCTGGAAGCATTTTTTGTTTTGAATTTCGACTTTAAGATTCCTCACGTATGGAACCCATACAATCTACTGTGTGAGGCAAGAAGACCTTGTAACTATGTTGTGTATGTCACTTTAATTTTTCTCTATATGCCTCCCAAATGTTTTCTAGCATCCTTACTGATGGTAGGCCTCATCTCCATAGCAACTGGCCTGAGACCCAAGAGCTCTCTGGCTGAGAATTCAATCCTTTCTAAACTGCCAACTCCAGGATTCCATGGAATCTTCACAGCCAGCCAATCATGAGGTCTTCTCACCTCACACAGCCAATCATATGCTGATGCAGACAAACAGACAAATGCACAGACAAACATTGACTTTTATATAGTAGATAAGAGCCAGCATAGTCTAGTAGTTTGAGTATTGGACTAGGACTTGGCGAGACCAGGGTCCACATCCCCATTCAGCCATGGAAGCCCCTGGGTGACCTTAGCAGGTCACACTCTCTCAACCTCAGAGGCAAGTAATGGAAACTCCTCGTCAGAACTAATCTTACCAAGAAAAACCAATGATAAGCTCCCATTATGGTTGTTGTGAATTCCAGCATGGTGTAGTAGTCTCAGTGTTGGACTACAACCCTGGAGATCAGAGTTCAATTCCCCAATTGACCATGGAAACCCACTTCATGACCTTCGACATATCACATCTTCTCAGCCCACAGAAAACCCCCATGACAGGTTTGCCTTCACCCTAAGTTGAAAATTGAAGACACACCTCAACAGTGCTGATTTATATGTATAGGGGTACATTTAGAAATGCTTCCCTCAATACACTATTGGTTTGTAATTACTTCTTCTGAGCTTCTGAATTTGCACCCTTCCCCAAGACATTGTTTCCCTTTAGTAACAAAGTTGAAAGTGCAACTCTGGGGCCACATGCAATCTCCCAAGGCTGTTTATATGGCCCTCAGCTCTTCCAAATTCATCTTTTTCTGACCAAAAGTGTGTGTATTGGGGTGTATTGCCTCCCCTGGAAACCTTCAGGAGCAGCAATTCACCTGTCAAATACATTACAGTCCCACTGTTTAGTAAATGCATTACAACCTCACTACCCAGAATTCTCAACCATCTATGATTTGGATTCTACTCAAGAATCTAAGACTCAGTGAAGTACCATCAGATGGTGGAACTGTATGCATCCGTAAGGCAAGAGACTATGCTACTCATAGAACCTCTCAAATCAGGCAGGATTTTGTTGTGACCCAAAACACCCTGCCCACACAATATTAAATATGGTGCAATAAATGAAAACAGATAATACTGTAAATCAGCCATTGCCCAGATCAACAAGAAGCTCATCAGATGTTGAAGCTGCTGGACATCAGACAAACAATGGGTTAGAGAACTCAGTATCTTTTTTCTGGGTATGATGCTGTGGAACTACTGGAAGACTAATAACAGAAAAGGAAATGAACAAGAACAGAAAATAGATTAATAATGGAATGCTTCTATTGTTGTTGTCTTATGGTGATTATGATTATGATTATGATTATCACCATTACTACCATGATGCCAGTAACTTTTTTGGACATGGAATGGAAATGGCACTTGCTCCTTTACTCAGTCAACCAAATCCCTTTGTCTGCGTCTAGGCCCAACGCTGAATCTAGGTGCCATGTTTTTGCCCTCAGGGGCCATATGTGGCAGTATGTGTAGCTTCAGCCACTACTTCCATTTAATGGGCATTGGTAAAGGTGGCACTGGACATGACTAGGCTCAGCATATCCCTTTTTCTCCCACTCTCAACCACAAAAATAAAGCCTTTTCCCCACTCGCTTTCTCTTTCACACACACCCCCTCTAACAGTTCTAGGGGTCTGATCCACTCAGGTGCCAGACTGCCAAGACTGGGTTGGTCAAAAGGGAAGGTTAGGTCCACCAATCTCAAGGTTGCCCTTCACTTGGGTCCACAAAAAGAACTAGATACCACCCCAGAGGATTGCATTTCAAGGCTGGGGTTATGGGCAAATGAACCCAGCCTGCTTTTTTCCTAATCTTTAAATTCCCTTTCTCTCTGCTTCAGAAAAGTGCTGACACTGTCACAGGCAAAGGGGGAGGGATCACTGCATGCTAACAAAGGAACAGTTTCCCAGGCATTCTAGGATAGAAACATTCTTTATCTCTACAGTGTGAGCTGATCTTTCACAGCTTGCTAGAGAAACTGCAACTACTGAGAAGATGCCATATTATTATTATTCACTAAAATCTTACCTCAGAGGAAAAAAAAAATATGAATACATAACTACTTCTTGTCTCTTGACTCAACTTGCCAAATCTACCTTAACAGGCAGCAGCTGCATCAAGCAGTGGAGGTCTGTTTTGCAGGTGATCAGAGTACAGCAGGATGACATTCCCAGCCCCCTCTTACCAGCAGTCTCTGATAAGATGAGGAGTTGCGACAGAGGTCCTGCTTCTGATTGTTGCACCAGAAATCAGTGGTGGGAGAGGATTAGAAACATCATCTTACTGCACTTTGATCATCAGCAGAGCAGACCTTTATCACTCAACGCAGCTACTGGCTATTAAACTAGGTTGAGGAAGGGGGCATTTGTGATTATCGCAATAACGCCACAAGTGTCAATACAGAGCATAGCTGAATAGGGAGCAGATAGAGATCCACACATGTTGGTTATCAATCTGTAACTGCCATATAGGATGCCACCACCACCACCACCACCACCATCATCATCACCATCCCCACTACCACCACCACCACCAGCTAGACACCAGCTTGATTACACCAAGTTGCTATGTTATACATCCCTTAAGCATATAAACCTTTGCATAGGTTGAATGTGAGAATCACTATCAGTCCTTGCCACTTCTAGAAATTCCAGGGACCTCTACACACCCGTATTCAGACAGGTAGACAGATAGCCCCATTTTTATCTCCCCATCCTTGTCTTCAGGGATGGAAGGGGGTTAATCTGCCACTTCTGAATGCTAAGTTCCTAACACACCTGCCCCTCCCCATTGCCCAGCTGATTGCCACTGGAGATGGCTGAGTCAGAGCAAAGTTCAAGCTCAGTTAACGTGCTCTCTAACCATTACCTCTTCTTCAGCCCACATGTGATCTGACCACTGCACTGCACTAATCAATGACTTAACTTTCATTGCCAATAGCAACAAAACAAAACAACTGACGTTCCCCCCCCCAACTTTTCTATTACTCTGATTCTTGTCTTTTCTAATGGCAAAATTAAGCTCTCAAGGACAGGTTACCTTGTTCTTCTGACACTCTTAAACTCTTCACACCTTGATGGAAGAACAGCACCTACAATGATAATTTCTTTTTGTCTCCCTCTCTAGTGAAATTTAGCGGCTGCTCAGAGAGCAAGGGAATCCGGTATGAAACCGACAACTTGGACTTCAAGGTGAGGACCGATGGAACTATCTACGCCACCAAGCATGTGCAAATCCCCTCCGAGCAAACAATGTTTATGGTGACGGCATGGGACCGCCAGTCCCTAGAAAGATGGGAAACAGTGGTCAGGTTACTGGTGGGAGAGAAATCACAACACAAGGGACGCAAGGTAAAAATAATGACCGTGGTAATTAAACAAAAAAATAGAATAGCCAATCAAACAATGATCGCATAAAAGTCCCAAAGCAATCATTCTGATTTGTTCTTCCTTAAACTAGCTGTTAGAAAATTCATTAACATAAAACATAGATGAATGTACTATATGACATGATGTGGACTGTATTCTGATGAAAGAGTTGCTAGACAATATACTTTGCCACTGTCTCAGTGTTACGGTTGTACTGAGTCCTTATTATCTTCCAGTTGATAAATTGTTAATATTCTGGCCTACAGCCAATGAAAATGTTCAGATATGAAGTATGTTGTAGTCCTACCTGGAATGACTTTAAACTACAAGTGTGGGAACCACATGCTTGAAAAGTTCTCCACACCAACAAGAAAAAACCCCTTATCCATTAAACAATAATATAAAACTCCTCTAGAATGCCAGTCTTCTGTGGAGGGAGATTTTCTTCTACATCTTGTAGCATCCAAGCATGTTGTTCTTCCCACCTGTAGTCTAAAACATTATAATCTAGAAAAGGTGGTATAACATTTGGATCCACCAAGGATACCTTCTTATGAGTATATAAAGGCACTAAGTGAACCTGTTTAATGGCTGTGCAGAATCATAAAATACATTTCGACATTCTTGACAAAAGTAGCATTTTCATTTTTTTAGACACGTTGTGAGAGAACATGTGCAATTTGTGTCAAAGTTTTGCATGTTTGTGAAAGCTTACAGGGTGTATGAAAGAAATAAAGTATACACAAAACAACATGTATGATTTAAAATAGGAACAGCTAATTGGGGGCAAAGATAAAAAAAATGTGCAGAACCACACTTTATCCAATGGAGAAAAGCTGAATGAATTCTGCACAGCAATTCCTGTGCTGTACTGAGAAAGGGAGTGCCTTGACAGTGCTTCCACCTTTCTGCACAGCCCTAGCTGATGCCATTGTTGCACAAAAGTGGCCTAGTACTGTTTTTTCTCCCTAGTAATAGTAATAGTATAAAGCACAATTGCAAAGGCTGAGGACACAACAGGAGCGGGACTGCGATTACATTGTGCGGTAGCACACATTGTGGACCAGCTTCAATTTGTCCCATGAGGGACGAATTGGGGTCGCAGTGCAGAAATGGTCTAAGAGAGAAAGCATCAGGCAAGTAAGGAGATGCTTAACCCTTCCCCACTTTTCATTTCCCCCAATAACGCCTCTCCACAAGTCCTTTTCACTTCTACCCTGAAGTGGTATCAAGAATCATGAACTGGTAACCAAGAACCAAGGTGGGAGGGAAGTGGCTGGGAAAGAAAGATTGTGGAAGGGAAGCAATGAATAAAGAAAGGATTACTATATGCTCTCCCCCCACCATTTCCCTTCTGAGGAAGCAAGGGGCTACACAATATTTGCCACACTAAATCTAACTCTTGCCTTAGAAGCCAAGATAATCCAGGGTGGGTTGTCTTGGTTGTCTTTTGAGTTTTCAGGTAGTCTTCAACTTGCTGTTGCCCACCCAAACCTCTGGAAATAGGTAGGCTAGAGACATGAAAAATAAATAATTGTAAGTATATCAGACAGACAGGTTTTTCCAAACAGGAGCTGAAACTTTGCGGTAGTGAGACCCTTGTGAATAATTTTCCAGCCATGAATTCTATTCCCTACGCGCAGGCTTTCAACTTAATGTTGCTACAGGGGAGAATTGACTTTTGAGCTGGTTCTTCTTTATTCTTAAAAAGGCCACTAGATCATGTTTTAGATTGAACTTTGGTAAACTGGGGAAAATTCTTCACATGAGCCTGTCTTCACCCATCCCTTTGTGGAGATGTATTGCCCCCTTTGGTTGAGACACAACCCTCAGATGGATGGATAGAAAGGTATGCTGAACTCTTCTACACTTCTAGAGCTCCAAAGAAGATCCTCCTCAAGATGCTGTAAACTAGACTGATTCTGTCTCTGCTTCCGCAGCTGGAATTTTGGCAGAGACTTTCCCTTTGGTCCTGTAGCTTTACAGAGATGCAAGTTGCTGTCGAAGAAGAGATGTAGGTTTCTGAGCTGAAGGTTTATTAACCAAAGATGGGTTAATAATTGTAGGAAGTGGCGGGGGGGGGATATTTTTAATTAGCTACTGTGTCACCCTGACCTCTGATTGCACAGTGTCAGGGAGGATATGGAGAAATAAGCGTGCATGAATAATGAAGTGAGGCAGACAATCACCAAAGACTATGGTACCACTTATGCCCACACCACCTGGTGCAGGTCTAGCGCCTTGTAAGCCAAAGGGTCTGCAAACAAAATCACCTTGATTTTTTTTTAAGTTTCTGATTTACAAGTTTCTACATATGCAGAGGAGCAAAGATTTTCTTGTAATTGGTGTTGGTATTGCCTTCAAGTGATTCTCGACTTGTGACAACTCTAAGACAAGCCTGTCATGGGGTTTTCTTGCCAGGATTTGTTCAGAGGAGGGTTGCCTTTGCCTTCCTCTCAGGCTGAGAGGGTGTGATTTGCCCAAAGTAACCCAGTGGGTTACCATGGCCAAGCCGGGATTTCAACCCTGAACTTCAGAGTCATGGGTCTGTATCACACCAGCCTGTCATTTCACAGCATTCATGTTGTGTGAGTGTACTGGTATGGAAACAATCCTTTTCACACCTTCTCTGCAATAACGCTATGATGCCATTTTGGTGATGCACGTTCCTGGAATCGGTCTTCTGCACTGCCTTGCTGACCCTGCCTTCATACCCATGTCTGCACTACATTAAACAGAGGTTAGGTGGCCACCTTTCAGTGTTGCCTTGGATGTGGATTCATGCACTGTCAGGGACTTAGGCCCTTTTTGAATCTTACCTGGTTGTGGAGATATCCAGTGTTGGGTTCGAGTATCAGCTCTGCTGGGAGGGGAGTGCAACAGGAGCGATCCACTCCACATCAGCTGTCCCCCAGGATCCAGGGAGTCCAATGACCACCCCTCTTCTTGCTGCAGTGCAGCTGGGTAGTTTCCCAGGCTGCACTGGGGCAGGAAGTGCAGCCATTGGGCTTCCAGGGCCTCCGCAGACAAAGTAAGCGCGGGCATATGGCAGGATGGTGGCACCATCGTGGGTTATTGATGGGGAGAATCCATCAACGATTTGTGGCATGATTGTGCTACCTGGGGACGGGAGAAGGACAGGACTGTGATGACATCATGCAGAAGCATCATCACAGTCCCATCTTTCTCCTGTCCCTATGGCAGGATGGGAGGGTGGAGCAGAAAGGGCCTTAGCTTAGATGGAAACTTTAGGTCCCCTTGAACTATATGATTCTGTGATTCCTCAGATGAACCCTTGATTTTCCCAGGCAAGCCTAGAGTCATTTTGGGAAATCAAGACACAACTTCACACTGAAGCTTCACTTTGCAATGGTCTCATTTGTACAGGATTTTTTATTTTAACAAGAGGTTGTTGATGATGCATCACTCCATTAACATGGAAGCCATCAGCTGTCATTGGATAGGACTAGAGGTAATAAAGCAGCATCCTTCTGCTGGGGATGCTTCAACTCCTGATTTCCTGCACTGTGCAGAAGGAAATCCTTATAGATTAGGGGTGGACACATTTCAAACTCACAGGATCTGTTGTTTTGTGCTAGCATCCCAAGATCTCCTGATTGGATCAAAATGAAAAACAGTGGTTTGGGGCCAGAGATTAAGGTGGTACAAGATATTCAAAATGTTGTGTTGTTATTTTTTTTTTACTAGTTTAATCCAAGGCCCTTTCACACTATGCAGTTATAGCACTATGATTCCACTTTAACTGCCACAGTTCCATCTTATGGGACCCTAGGATTTGTGATCATATTCCTATATTTGTCTAATGTTAAGCTACCCCCGCCCCCCGCAAGTGTCACCTCCCACTATAAATGCAAAAACAGATCCAAACTGCAGCCAAAAGTTGGCACAGTTCTGGATATATGATTCACTGAACAAGAAAAGAAAAAATAATGCATTCAATGACATGGACATGTTTGAAAAAAAATAAGAGGATACAATACACAAATATTAGCATATTGCGTATTAATAATATTCCTATTTGAATATACACAAACATTGGTACAGATTTTTTTTTAAAAAAAAATCTTGATGGAACCAATGTAAAACATCCTGAGGGCAGGAAAAGTTGAAATATCTGGGAATGGACTTGATAGAGCTATCCATCCCTACAAGAAATGCCTTAGAAATAAGGGACAGAATGCCTCTGAGCATACACTCAGCCCAGGAATTTGTTTCAAGTGCCAGAACTGAGCTCATAGTTCACCTACAAACCTTCTCCTATTTTTTTTCCAAGTACCTTCCTTGTAGCAGCTTAATTTCCTACCCTCCAACATGTCACAGATGAAAACCAGGACACACGTGACCAAGCAACATCAGAGTGTGGTCAAGATGGCAAGAGTTATCATTGAGAAGGAACACATAGGCTCAAAGAGGCTGCAACGGTTTCCTTAACCTTAAGGCTACTGGGAAGGTCAAGATTATATCCCCTCCTATCTTCTCCTTACTGCCGAGTGGGGAGCATACTACTTCTGCATTTTAAACTCAAGACCTTTCCACATTACACTATTACAGTGCTATTATTCCACTTTCAACATCCTGTGGCATTTTGGGGTTTGTAGTTTCCTGAGGCCAAAGAGCTCTCTGGCTGAAAATTCTAAAGGCCCCTCCCTAACCTGCAAACCCTAGGATTCCATAGGATGTTGAAAATAGAATAATAGCACTATAACAGGGTAGGGCGGAAATGGTCCTCAGTTTACAGCAATTGAAGTAAGTTTACAAAGGTGAAAAGTAGCAGGTAGAAAGATAAAATGGGATATTTTAAAAGTAACTGAAAAACTGGGATGAAAGAGGTCTAACCAGGACAGTCCCTGCCAATTCAGGACAGTCGGAGGGTATGCAATTTTAGATGTATGAGCCTTTTCCATTAGCAAATTTTGAAAATGAGACACCCTTACTGATATCCTACCAATCTCCCAGACATCCTTCAGGGGATCTTTCTGCTAGCCTTTGGGTTAGATGGCCTACAAGAATCTCCTCTAATTATGTAATCCTAAAAAAAATTGGAAGTAATGCATGTTACTTGTAACAGCATTACTTGTGACATATTTTGGGTGTAATCACCCCACTGCTTTTGCAATGCGATATAACAAATGAGGACATTGTTACTTTTCATGCCATAAAATACATTTACAGTACTGACTACTTTGTAACACTAATAGGGAGCAAAATACTTTTAGGGACATTTTGAGGTTTTCTTTCAAGTAAGCCATCTTTGAAAAAAACAATTCCAAAAAGAGAACTAAAAACAATGGAGACACAACATAACAAGTAATCCAATGAGCTACTGATTTAAGAAAAGAAAAGAATGCAGCAAGTTACCTTTTGGGGTTTTATGATGAGTTATATGACAAATTACTTCTTAAAAGTACCTTTCAGAACTCTGAATTCTGACATATGTCTGATCTTATGTCAGGTAGTGAGTGTTCTTAGACTATGTGGTATGTCTGCCAGACAACCCGTGCTCCAATCCAATACAGGAAAACTACATGTGCTAACTTGGTGATAAAAAACATTTAAATCAAAGTGCAGGGCTATATTTTATGTCACTACTGCTACGGTAAATGAGACC